>CM022473.1:5562908-5579836 GCA_011952105.1 Coreoperca whiteheadi | reverse complement strand
TTTTCGAACGGCGTTCTATTGAAAATGAATGTCTGTATTTCTGGCGTACCAAACTGCAACGAAGCAACTGGTCTGACTGGGGCGCCACTCTTCCTCACGCGCGGCACACGTGCGTACGCGTGCGCGTGCGCGTGCGCGCGCGTGCGTACACACACACACACACACACACACACGCACACACACACACACACACACACACACACAGGTACATTTTGATGTTTGTTTTGAGATTACAGCTGAAAAAGTCTGATTCTTATTTACAATCGTTTTATTTACATTTATTTTTTGTATAAAATTGTATACATAGTGTACCTGTTTGGCTTGATTTTTTGTATTTCCTTTATTTTTGTTCTCAGGTGGCTAATTTGCAGAAGGTGCAATCCTTTTTTTGTAATGTTGTATTAAGAAGACAAAACTAAGGCCAATTGGCCTTTACTATTTAAGTTTGTATTCATAGTTTTACAGTAAGTTGACTTAACTGTATTGTTATATAATTGTTGGCACTGGCACTTATGAACACTAAATGGGTAAAAATTGCAATAAATAGGCTTAGTTTGGAGCCAAATGTTGGAGATGGAATCAATACCTCTGTTTTTTTAGAAATAAAAGCCAAATGCTTGATCATTTTACAGCCACATCATTTTCGTTATGCATTATTTGTTTTAGTTGTTTAAAAACACACAAAAAATTATCCGATTAATCGATCGATTAAGTGCTAGATTAATTGATTACAAAAAGAATCGATAGCTGCAGCCCTAATTTGCACGTTCCGCTGTCCAAAGACAAGCTGATTATGTCAGTGATTCCCCAACAGGGGTCCTTGTACCACAGGAGATAAGTAATAGATAAAGGGCAGAAACAGCTGAAGGCAATTGATAAATGGTTTAAATAGAACCACTAGGCCAGTTGGAAACTCTAAATTGTTAGTATGAACGGGAGTGTGAATCTGTCTGTGCACGTCAACAGATTTGTAACCTGCCCAGAGTCTAGCCAGCCTCCTGCCCAGTGCATTATGGGATTGACTCCAGCCCCTCACAACCCCGAACAGCATATGGAGGAGATGAGAAACAAGCGTCCTGACTGGAAACGTCACATACTAGCATGTGATGTGCACGGCCCAGGAGCGGAGGGCTCTGCAGCGGGTGCCTGCGCGGAGCCCAAAGGATACTAAAAGGACAGTGTCCACCTCAGCCACTGCGAGTTCACCCTGGATCCAGACGTATCGGCTGCCGTACCACCAGACTACAGAGCAGCTTCTTCCCTCAGACTGTAATACTGCTAAATACATCCCCAGCACTCCCCCATGTTCAATAGATTTATTTTGGGTATTCATCCAGAATACCCGTAATAGACTGCTTTGTAGCACACGTCTGTTCTTGAACCATTTTCAAACATTGTATGCGGCGGTCACACAAACACTCTAAAAACACTATCCTCCTTTCTAACTTGACCCTGCGAAGAAAACAAGTTCTGAAAACCTTTGCTGAGGAACAAGAGTTCACTGGCCAACATGCATCCATCCATTCATTTTCAAGGTTCAATGTCATTTTACAAGACAGGGGTGTAACACGAGATTTAGTGGCAGTTCCCTTTTTTTCTTTTTTTTTTTTAAACTCACAAAAACAAAAAAAAAACTTCAGTATACAAAATTGATATACGTACAGTAGTTCCACTGATCTACAGTGAACTCTTTTAAAATGGTTCAAGAACAGACTTTTGCTACAAAGCAGTCTATTGTGGGTATTCTGGATGAATTGAAGTTTGACGGCCCCTCCACCTGGGCACTAGGTGCCCATGTTCCCTTGTGGTTTCCGGTTTTGCAGATGGGTTGCCAGCAGCATGAGCTACACCTGGGCCCCGGTGTGCTCTGCCCTTCAATACCTCCCTCATCCTGCGCCTGCACCTTCTTCTTTGGTCATTTTTGCGTTTTGTTCCCCACATACACTGCCACACATGCTCTACTTTGCTGACGGACTGAATCCTACGCGTTCAAGTTGTCTTGGCTTATAGTTTGTAAATAAAATGACTTTTTTTTTTAAATCCTCAAACCCCCTTTGTCTCCCTCCTTGTCGCAGTTCTTGAGCCGAGCTCTGACAAGTCTTTCTTGATACATGCAGTTCATCATCATGAACCCTATAAATGCCTTTTTTTGTTTTAAGGCAGCAATATTTTATACATACATAAACAACTCAAAATCAACTGCATGGGCTGACGGTCCACTTCCTCCTGTAGTAACGTCTTATCCCTCTGTTGCAGAGACACCAGATGAGAGTGCACCGTGCTTCGCTGGTGTTTTCACACCTCGTGCAGTTACACGGGCTAGGTGCCGTGGGGAGGCGAACCCTGAAGTTGAGTAGCACGGAGGAGGGGGGGGGCCTTCCCCGTGTCTACACCCGACTCTCTATTGTCTGTTTCCCGCAGCAACCTGGCAGCAGAGCAACGGGCAGATCTTACGCTTGGTGAGCTGTTTGACAGAGTGCTTGCAGGAGCTGATGCAAGAGTGCCGCGAGGGATTGCCTGCTGCAACCCGAGACGCTGGCGAGAAAGCGGGTGCGGCATGGGGAAAATCTTTGCGGGTGCTCCTGTGTTTCAGGTTGTTGTCCCATCCAAATTCCGGCAAAGAGGTGCTGAGGACGTCGCACGATCAGTCAGGACATTTGGGGGTCCGTAAGACATACGACTATATTCTTGTAAAAGTATTTGTATTGGCCTGGCGTAAAGAGGGATGTGTCTCGTTATATTAAAACATGTCATACATGTCAAATGACAGGAAAACCTAAACAGACCATTAAGCCGGCTCCTCCTTCTCCAATTCTAGCGATCGCTTAGCCATTTGAGCATCTTGTCATTGATTGTGTTTGTCCTTTACCACGTTCAAAGTCTGGAAGTAGCTATTTGCTTACAGCAATGTGTCCGAGCACAAGATATCCAGCTATGGGTTGCGTACCGTTACTGCTAAATCTGTGGTTAAGGCACCGACGCAGTTTATTTCAACCTTTGGAATTCCAAGAGAAATTCAAAGTGATCAGGGCTCCAACTTTTCATCACATTTGTTTGCTCAAGTCTTGAAGCAGCACAGGGTGAAACATAATCAAGCTGCTGCATACCATGCCCAGAGCCGAGGGGCATTGGAAAGGTTTCACCAAAACCTTAAGTCTCTGTTGCGGGGGTTATTGTGTTGAGTTGGATCAGGATTGGGAGGCGAGGCTGCCGCGGCTGTTATCACCTGCCAGAGAGGTTGCGCAGGAGAGGACCAGGGTTTAGTCCGAATGAGCTTGTGTTTGGGTATACTGTGCGTGTGCTGCCTGAGCCGGTGGCACAGCCGGAGCCCCCTCCTAATCTGATCGACTGCGTTAATGGGTTCCAGCAGCGGTTGTGCGGGGCTGGGGAAAGGACTGAAGAAAAGCTAGGCCGCTTCACACACGAAAACGAAGCATCTCTTTGACCGTAAAGTCAGTTTAGTCCAGGTGACCAGGTTCTCGCTTTATTGCCGCTGATTGGTTCGCCATTTCGTGGTCCATTCACCGTTTTGCAACAGGTTTCAGAGCAGAATTATTTGTTGACGCCAAAGCGTGGGAGAGGAACCCAACTTTGCCATGTTAATCAGTTGAAGCTCTGCTGGTTTCCCTAAGGATGGTGGGCTGGTTTCGCCTGATGAGAGCCTATTGCGGGGCCGGTTAAAGAACGATGTGGAATTTGGAGTCCAGCAAAACAGCACTGTCATTCGGAGGCAGGCAAGGTGTACAAATGAACACTGTTTCAATGCATCCTTTGTCAAACTAAGCAAATAAAAGAAGAGGTATCACACAGGCTCTGCAGGGATTGGGGATCTAAAATCTAGAGCAAACTCAACCAATAACAGTGATGTCAAGTAAGTAGGACCGAGCATAACCAACAGCTGCAGCACTGGTAGTAAAGGTTTGTCACGTACATTGTAAGTAAGTGTGACTGGGGACTTTAAATTTGATCTGTGATTATAAAAGTCAGCTGAGCACAGTGCTCTGCCAGAAATCACGAGCGGCTTCATTACTGTTTTTTCTCCAGGTATGTGAACAGCACAGATGACTGACAGCAGGCTGCTCTCGGGGTAGTAGTTCTCACGGGCTGTCACTGACAGCTCGTCACCAAATCAACTTTGTCTGGCTGATCCAATCGTTAGCGCGAAGAACGGCCTGTTAGCGCTAACATTAGCTATTACTGTAACCAGAATATTTTACTGACAAATAAGGTTTTTTCAACTGTAACCGTTGTTATTGTTGCTGTCACCAGCATTTGGTGTCTTTCCATTTTGTCTCTGTCCGGCTGATGCTAATTAAGCGACGTAAAGAGATGTTCTCCGCTGAGTGTAGATGGTTATACGTGATTGCTATCAGAATAAACGCCGCTGTATGGGGAACGTGCTGCGATTAGTGTTACCTCAGCTGCAGCAGCGGACGATGGGGAGTCCACAATCTTCCTCTTCTTCCTCGGACCGATGGCTGCCAGAGCCGTCAGGTTGGCCTCCCTCTGTCTCATCTGAGCCAGCTCCTGCTGCTGCATCTGGATAACGCACACATACCAACGCGGAAATCAAGCACACAAGCGCACAAACGTACAGAACCCGAGACTAGTCGACACGTCCTCCACGCACCCTACCTCTTTTGCCTTCTGTTTCAGACGCAGCTGCTCTGGGTCCTCCTGCCGAGCTCGAGACTGCAAGGCCAAAAGCAAGACACATTAATTACTGACGATGGTAGAAGAAAGTCCAAAGTGCAGGCTGTGCAGGACTAGAGATACTGTGGAAATTGCAGGTGATGTCCATTCTGCACGAATACCTACAATCACATGGGAAACTTTCTGAAAAGCAGATTCTACATCAGCTACTTGTTTTAAGCCTGACATCCCCTGAATAGTCCCCTATCCATCAGTATTTACATTTAGACCTATACATTATAGATACTACACGACTTTAACTTACTTTGTTATGCCCAGATGATTTATTAACTCCATGGATCGTTTTATTCCTAATGTCACCGAGCTACTGGAAATAAACTCGGTGTTGTAAATCCGTCGCCAGTGCCATTTGATATATCACACAGTACATTTGTTAAGAAGCTGTTCGTGTTACATCCTAACAGGCATCCTGAGGGTGAGTCAACATCAATCACGGGCAACCTTAGGTTGAACTTCATGTTAAAATATAACGTACCTCTGGAGAAGAGAATAGCTGCGGGATACCAAAACACTAAATGTAGGCCAAACAAATCAGCATTTATTACAAACCTGCTATTATTATTATTAAGTGAACCTTGGATAAAATCTAAACATTAAAAAAGTAACACATCACAGTATGGCCTTGATGTAGCTGAAAGCCTGTGTAAACCTGGGAGATCTTCAATTGCATGTCTGCTGAATGTAATATATTCAATTAAATGAAGTGCATGTTTTGATGGTTGCACAAGATGTTTCTTCAGATGAATTTACTGATGTATTTGTGAAAACATCAAAAGGCGCTCAGTCTGTTACATTTACACTCTGTTTGAGACCAGGTGTCCGAATCCACAATTTGCGTAAATGAGATTTCACCTGTAGCCATTCGGACATATTATTTCCATGTCTGTCAGCGACGCTGTACCTTAGCTGCCTTTAGGAGGATCTCTCTCTCCTGTTCCTCCTTCCGTTGTTTTTCTAACTGGTCCAGCTGCTCAAAGAACTTGAGCTGAGCACGAACATCACTGCTCTGCTCATGACTGTCATCATCCTGCCAACAGACAGCAGTGTTACAATATTATCCCCAGAAAGACGCCAAGATTACAGGAGAGAAAGGACTGTACATATGTGGACTCGATGCACTGTAATATGTACCTCTCATTTGCGTGCTAAAAACAACATTGGAAAGACAGGAGACTCTCCTCTCTATAACGCCGCTGTAAACAAACCTTGAAATTGCCATTTTTCTGCTGGGCCACTTGGGAAACTTTTTCCAGCAGGCTCTGGAGCCGCTGCTGAGTAGCGTGGGAGACATAGTCCACCACCTCCGCACCGAGGTCTGTCACACCATACCCCCTACCTGCAGGAAAGAAACGGCAAGAGGGCCTTGGGGCTTACGGAGGTGGAAGGATACATGTTTGATTGGCAATGATGTCATTCGTGTCTTACCGATCTCGAGCATTCTCCTCTGTAGCATGGCACAGGAGAGAAAGGCCTCGTCCTTACAGGAGTGTGTCACCGCTCCAACAAGCCCAGAATTGGTTGCTAGGATATTAGCGCTTTCCTCTGATAGGTTCACGCCGGCCATGGAGGCCACATCATTGATGTCGTCATCATCTCTGTAAACATAAATGCAGTAAGGCAAACCCAATTCCTAGACTGATGACCATGAATGCAGATATGTGTCTCACGGAGGTGGGGCAAAAATAGAAATGAAACTGGGAGAAATAACTATGAACGGTTTATTCATTTGTCCAGCTACATATCGTTTTGTTGAGCTACAAAGGTATATTCAATAATATAATTAGATTTTTATTTTCCTGGGCGAGTTAGAAAAGTGATGCTAATACTAAAGCCTGTGTGATTAAAACAACATTTATGGTCAAACTGATTTGAATGCTGTTATCTTTGTTATCTTACTTGAAAGTACCACCCGCCTCTCTCAGCTTGTTCTTCTGAGCCAGGGTCAAGGCTGCAGTATAGGCTTGTTTAGAAACAGGGGGCCCCTCCGGCCTCACAGGAACTGTGAGACACAAAAGCACAATGAACGCTTACAGGTCACCCAGAGAAAGACACACAATTGCACAGCCAGAGGGGCTATCAGATTGACATCCTCACCTGGTTGCAGCTCATTAAGCTGGACCTGCTGCGGTCCCAGCATGATGCGGCCAGGGACCTGATTCCTGAGAGTCACCACGGGGGTCGACGCTAACGTTACCTGAGGTCTCAGCATTGCTCTCTGCTGCTGAGGCTGGAGAACCTGCAAGTTCCAGGTAGAGATCATGTAATTATAACCAGAGTGACCGGTATACTTTGTGTATTGTATCTGATATAAATGCCACTCAAAGTTTTTCCGATTTGAATTGAGCGGACATCTGAGATGTTTATTAGCCAGTTTACCAGTGAGGGGGTAGGTCCTGGTTTGGTAGCGCCTGGCTGGAGCTGCGGCCTGCTGAATGGGGCAGTGAGGCGGGGCACTGGGCTACCCAGGACCACCGCGGTGGGAGTGGGTGAGGTGGAGGAGACTGGACTTGAGGCCGCCTGGGGGAGCTGACTCTGCTGGATGAAGGCTGCTGAGTCTGGGGTGAGCTGCCTCAAGGCTGGGAGGCTTCTCTACAGAAGACAAACAGGTGGTTTTACTGATCTTTTGCTGGAAAATGACAATAGAATAAAAACATTTTTTTAAAAAAGCTTTCTTACCTTGAGGAAAGGCACAAGGTAAGGTTGGGGTGAGGAGTTGAGCTCTTTGTACAATCTGCTGGTGAATTCCTCAGCTTCCAGTTTGCCCTCCTAATACAATACATGGGCATAAAGAGTTGGGAGTGAGGGCTGTCATATTTGCCGGTACAGATGATGCTTCTCTTGGCTGGATATTTTCCACTTTCAAAAGGCCAGCTGGGATTTTTGTACTTTCAAATAAATTATTTCATTTTAGAGCTTGCATTTCTCAATACCCTTGTGAAATGTGAACCATGTCTACAATATCGAAGTTGACAGGTTCGTGTGTGTCTCCTGTATGTACGGCACACGCACCAGCAGGTCCTTGACCAGCTCTCTCACACTGGCTGCCGTCTCGGTCGATTGTTTCCCAGTGGACGCCAGCTTGATCAGTGTAGACAGGAAGTTCTTACATTTCTTCACATTCTCCAACGTCTCCTGACAAAAAAACAGATCATGCATAAAGTCTCATTTGTGAATATCCATGTTACACATCGCAGCATTCTTTTATTATACTGTAATTGTCTACTTAAGTATATACTATGTTTGTACTCTACAGTACACTGCAACAACACATGCAGACACCCAGCCTTATCTGATCCCTTGGGCTTAACACAACTCACTTTGCTCACGGTTACTGAGGTAACGGTGGTCCCAGCTGTTTGGCCAACGGTCCTGGGGGGCATTCCTGCTCCCGCCGCCCCAACTGAGCTCTGGGAAGACAGACGTCGCCATCACAGCATGTTATTTCGGTCGTTAAACACCTTTCAAACCCCACTTTTCAAGCCCTAACAGGAGAGTGTGGGTTTTAGAGCGGTTCCATAGTTTATCAAGTGCATCAAACTTCAGGTTTATAAGAGGAAACAGGTGCGCTTCTCCTGCACTGAATTTCAGTTGGGTGCTCTTACTCAAAAAAAAAAAAAAAAAAAAGAACTTCAATGTGTTGGTTTTAAGATATTAGGAAAGAAGTCAGCACTCCAGCGGTACAACATGATCCTTTTGTGATTGTTTTATTTCCAACTGGCAAATCCGATGATGTGTTTTGGCGTGTGCAACGCATAAAACTTCAACATATTGTTAGAGGAAGGGGTCTACATGAGCAATATTCCCTAACGAGCGCCTCTGTCTGATCACGACCTACTCGTCAGCACCATCTCTGTTGGCTAAAATATTAGTCGCAATGCTCCACAGCTTTGGATTTGACTAGTCTGCGAATGTGGTAATAAACTGACATGTAAATATTAAAATTAAGAAAATTGCTTCACTGTTTTAACCAAAATGCTGCATTCATTGATTATGACTTCAGATTTATTCCCTCCTCCATCAAAGGCCTATGTGCAATAGTGCACCGAATAGATGGCATGAGACATTCTGTCCAGAGTCCAGTATCTCCTGGGACCTTTGGCTGCTGGCATACAGCTCTTTATAAATAAGTATAATTCCTCCAAGCCTACTATAGTAAATCCAGGAAACAAGGTTCAGGATTATCAATAAATAACACACCTTCTAGAAACCGAGAGTTTACATCCTATTCACTGTGGAAAAATGCACTCATAAGATCCTTCTAGTGTCACATTGACACGTGAACTGGTAATATTGCGTACTATAATGTAATATCATCCAGACCCCAATTTCAAACAGCGAATGAGGCACTTTTGTGTCACCCTTCAGTTTGCAGCTTGTGCAAGTACTGGACTCAGAACACTGTGCTCCAAGCACAAAATGAACATAATAAGAAATGATTTGACACCAACAGTCGGGGTTACCTGAAGGATGGGAGGTCTGTGAAGAGTGGTGGTGGCGGCAGCGAGTGACGTTGGGGCCGGACAGCCCTGACGGATGACGGTGCCGGGAGCCACTTGTCTGCTGATGATGGTGTTTCCAGGAGTCTGAGATAAGGCACAAAGCGTGACATGATGTGCAACACCCAGTTTCATCAAACCAGAAAAGATAGATAGGTAAGACGTATACTGATTACATCTAAATACATAAATCAATAGCTATATGCTACACTACTTTCCATAAACCTACTGTATCTCATATTCAAACAGGTGCTTCCCTGAGCTGTAGGCAGGAAGGCAAGCTAACATGGGCTGTAACACTGATCTTGGCACTAAAGCGAGACATAATAGTTGCCAATATAAAGCTCTTCCTAGGGTAGACTGTCATCTTACCTGGCCAGGAGGCACGTTTGTTGGCGTAGCAGACTGGGGTGTCATGCCTCCCTGTGCCTGGGCCTGCATCTGAGCCAGGGCCTGCTGAGGAATCATCAGGAGCTGTCCACTCTCACTGCGCACAAGCACCATCCCTGAACCACGCCGGGAAATATAAGAGACGACTTCGATTCAATTATACTACCACATGAAATCGCTGGGGAGAGGTTGTGTCAAAACCGAAGCTCGTCTAATATATGAAACAGTGCACATCTAAACCACTACGCAGTGTAAACACGATCAATACATGCTTTAAATCTCTCACAGTAGCCACAACAAATCATAACAGATCAGTGGTTTAGTGCTTTTTAAAGAATCGGGTGCTCTATTCACAGTGCAGAGGACACATGCTTTCTAACATAATCCTCCGATATTTGTTTTTACATTCAGTGAGCAGAGGCAAATGGAAATGAGAGCAATTTGGTGAGTCTGTCAAGTCTGGAAATGAAATGCCTGTACAGTAACAACTTGTGACTTCACTCACCCGGGGGGAGCTGGAGGTTATGCACACTGGGCTGTCCCGGGGAGGTCTGCGGGAGCCTTGGGGCCAACATCTGAGGCGTCAGGGCTCGGATCCCGCCTGCTACCGTGGCCGGAATCCGGGGAGCGCTAACGGCGCCAGGGGTGACAGCCGGCGTCACCGTTGCTGTGGGCGGCTCTGCCTTGATTGCGTGCGACCCGGCGCTGACGGACGCCGAGTTGGACGGCTGGCTGCTGTTTACGAGCGCGGTTTGCACGGCGACACCTGTCTGACCTGTTGTACTGGCGAGCACAGCAGGGCTCGCATTGTTGATCCCATTCAAAGTTGCACCCGAACCCGCGATTTGCATAGGCTGCCTGACGAGTTTCACAGCGGGTCCAGTCGCCTGGCTGACAGGCGGAGCAGAAGCGACAACACTCTGTGAGTTCATGAGAGGCGTCTGAATTACACGGTTTGACGAGGGGGCCACCGTCGCAGCGGTTAGCCCCTTTGACATCACTGGCCCACTGTCGACAGCTGGGGCAGATATCGCGGTACCGCTGCTGTGACCATTGCCACTTGTCTCTGCCCCCCCCCGGAGAGGAGCAGCGCTTCCTGAATAGTTTGAGTCCATAGTTTGGCTCCCATTGAAAGTCTGCGCCGAGTGTGAGCCTACTTTCCCCTGGTGATTGGGCAGAGAAGTTACACCGCCACTAACGACAAGTGCCTTGCCGGGGTCGCTTCCCGCGGAGGAGTCCGTGCTGGCCGTCGATGCATCCATAGTTGAACCATGGGGACCTCGTTATGATGACAGCCCCCTGCACTTCCAACTTGTTTAGAAAGGAGCACGAACAACCTTGAGTGTGACGGGGCAAGACTCTTAACACATCGACTGTGGTTGTCTGTCAGCTCCGGCGCTTGCTTTTCGTGTACACTCGGGAGTAACAAAGAGGAAAACAACATTAGTAGTGGCAGCGTACCTGCTTCAGCAAGCGTCTTGCCCAAGTCCCAGCTGGACATTAACGTTAGCTCGCGCTACCCCCTTGTCCCGGAACTACAGCCATGTAATTACCGGCTGTCTCGTGCCTACCCCAGTGGTTGTTGTGACACAAGAACGACAGTTGTGACTCTTCGGACTGTACAGGATGGCAAACTACCGCTTTATTCACCTCTGTGTGTAAAAAAGGCTCACCCACTGGGCCGGGGCCGACCGCCATCTTCACGCTCCTGCGAGCTTGTGAGAAGCGAGGTACTTACCGACTGACATGCGCGTGCGCACATCCACTACACGTCTCCGCGCAGGGACGTCGGCGAGCTGTGGTTGGCCGTCCCACATTCTAAAAGGCGGTACCAATGGCTTCAGCTGTCATTTCGGGGAATGCGTGAGGCGAAACGGCAACGTAGTGGAGACGAAATGTTTCCGTCAAACGTTATAATCGTCGCCGGCGTGTTTATTCTACCGCGACAGCTATTCCCGTTTCAGAGTTTCGCCGTGTGACTCTTGGTAGAACAATAACGTGGTTTACAACAGGCTAACACACCAAATTTCAGCGTTTAATCACTCGATGCGCTGTGCAAGATGGCTGCAGCGCGTTGGCCAGCAAGTGAGGTCGCCGTTGCGAAGAGTCGCGTGAGGGCGCCCCACCCTCCTTTCAGAGAGGAGATGTTGTGCTGTCAGCAGTCATAGGACTTAGTGTGGTTAAAGTCGCACGTGCGCTGGCTTTTCGATAAATGCACAGTGCAAAAATAGCATGTGTGTTGCCTTTCACTTACAGTCACAATAAAACAATAAATTGTTGAGATAGAAATCCAAGTGTGCTGTATGTCATTTATTCAGAATTTACAAATGGACAGCCCATAGGCTAAGAGGAGAGCGTACAGTGACTATGGCGACCTGCTGGGGCGGTGCTGCTGTGTCTACGGTGGGGGGGGGGCGAGTGGCTCGGGTCCTGCTCGCTGGGCTCCACCTGGAGCTGCTCGGCTGTCCGTCTGGACCCATCATCTTCCCTTATGTTTTACATCCCACACTTTTCATCATAATTATACACTGCAATTTTGCCATTGTCATCATAATTGTATGTACTATGATTTTCTGCTATGAATCTATTCTGTACTTACGACATCTGTTGCATGGCTGTCCGTCCTGGGAGAGGGAGCCCTCCTCTGTTGCTCTTCCTGAGGTTTCTATCATTTTTTCCCCTGTTATAAGGGATTTATTTGGGTAGTTTTTCCTTATCCGAATCGAGGGTCTAAGGACAGAGGGTGTCGCATGTTGTACAGATGGTGAAGCCCTTTGAGGCAAAATGTGGTTTGTGATTTTGGGCTGTATAAATAAAAGTGAACTGAATTTGACTTGACTTGAAGATCCTAATCCTTTCTTTAATCAATATCAGTCACAGCTTTGAGGAATTTTTCACGTGACACCTTTTTTATGGAATTTCAACCAAAGGGAATGGCAAAAAAAAGAGAAGTTATAATTATTTTGTAGCCTACTACTCAGGATAATCAGGTTATATAAACTTTAAAAAAGAAAAAAAAAAGGAAATGGGATTTTATAATTGCTATTGTTGAATTCCAGTTTCTTTCTAACAATTGATTACGTCTTGATTATGTTGAATAGTATAATATAATCGCTTATTGTCCGTTTTCTCGTTTTTTTTCAATTGTCTTTCAATTTTGGATAAAATTCATTCAACGTGTAAGTGGGACAGGTGAATCCAGAGTCAAGTGCTCAAACATTCGCGACAAGGAAGTAAAACAAACGTACATTTTGTAAACCATTTCTGCGGTCCCAGTCTCCTTTGTGTTTGTGATTGTAACAGGGTCACCATGGGCCCGTTTCACCAAGGCTGCGGACAGGTTCCCGCGGTGTACGCCGGCGGGCTAAAGAAACTAACCCTGTAACACGCGCAGGTGACCCGGCTGCGGAGAGGCGCGCGTCACTGGTAATCTTATAAAGCGCACAGGTGCGCGCTAATTGTGCGCACATTGCTGATTAGTTCGCGCCTGGTGTGTAGCGCGGGTCAATGCTCGGGGATTTAGCCGCTGCTTTTCAGTTTGAAGACGTATTTTCACTGCAAACATGAGTGCTGGAGGAGGAACCCCTTACATCGGCAGTAAAATAAGTTTGATATCTAAGGCGCAGATTCGCTATGAGGGGATATTGTCCTCCGTCAACACAGATATGTCCACGGTTGCTTTAGCCAAAGGTAGGCTGATCGGCCACGGCCGCGCCGGTGTATTCCTCCTTTTGACCATTATCTCGGTTAAGTTGTGAGCAACACGACTTTTTAACTTCCCTTCCAATGAACCCTCTTTCCCAAAAGTGAAATCCTATGGGACAGAGGACCGGCACACGGACAGACCGGTGCCACCCAAAGATGAAACTTATGAGTACATCATCTTCAGAGGAAGCGACATCAAAGACATCACCGTGTCCGAACCACCGAAGCCCCACCACGGGCTGCCTCGTGACCCTGCGATTGTACAGGTGTGTGTGTGTGTGGCTCAGGGAGATTTGGCTGACTCATGAAAGTAATTTCCACTTGATCAAATGCTGGTAACTGAGTAAACCAGTTCCTTTTGTCTTAAGTTTTGTGATTTATCCCCCCAGTCATCCATTGGCAACTCCTCTGCTACCTATCACCCACGCTGGAGTCCATACAGAGACGTGATGCCCACCTACAACCAGCTGGCTGCTAGTTCTCTACTCAACCAGCAGTACAACGCAGCACTCGGCCTAGGTACAGTTAATGACTATGATTAATGTCATATTTGGGCTTTTCTCCAGCACTATGGACCGTCTGTGGCGGTGTCTCACGCGTGCCGTTGGCCAAGCCCCCGCCGTGTTTGTTCCTGTTCCCACAGTACCAGGCCTTCACGGCGTCCCAGCCAGAAGAGCTCCCATGGTCGAGCAGGCCGTCCAGACGGTGCCATTGGCCGGCGCTGCCCAAAAACGGGGGAAGACTTCAACCCAGCCACCGGGCAGGCAGCCTGTCCGTCCCACCCAGCGCTCTGGCCGGGGCGGTTCCCAGGTTCAGAAGGAGAATGTGCTTGCGAGTAAGCGAAGCTAACAGTGGCTCGTAAACGTACAAGCGAAGTCGCTCATGCTGCGTCTCGCATTGCTTTCCTTTCCTATTTATTCCAGTGTGAATAAGAAACCTCTAACTTATGAATGTTTAGGTCAGGCACCATCTCTGCCAAGTGCCGACGACAAGATTCAAGGCCAAGGCACTGAGAATCAGAAACAAAGGCAAAAACAAGGTATCAAAATTAAGAGTGCAAATTATAAGCTATATTTGGTCGGTCTTGATTTGTTTCTGTTAAACATGAGGAGGGCAGATATACAGTGGCCATTTTGTCAAAGTAAACAGCTATTGCTCACCTGTCCTCCGTTCCACCGAACGGCACAGAAGATCATTACTTAAAACCATCCAACTGAAGTCATTAAGTATTTATTTTTACAAAGTAAATATCCAAGACTATATGAACCTGCTCTAATCCAGTTTTCCGGTAGTAAATCAGTTTTCTGAACTCTTTCTGGTGCTCACTTGCAGGCAATCGCAGGTCCAGGAATCGAAGCCGAGGCCAACTTCTCGTGAGAAACTCGAAGGCCACAACCCTGCAGTTTGAGTCTGACTTTGATTTTGAGACTGCAAATGCTCAGTTTGAAGATGACCTGACGAAAGAGGTTGTAGGTACGTTTATTTGAAAGGATATCTGTCAATTCAGTTTCAGAGGTCACAACATAAAGCAAATCTTAAGGTGTGTGTATATATGTCTTGCTGCAGTTGAGAAGGTGGATTCTGGGGAGGCCCAGGATGGCCAGGGTATGCACGAGGAGGAAACGCTCGGCGATAAGTACTACGACAAAGCCAAATGCTTCTTTGACAACATCTCCTCAGACCTTAAGCCCAGGTGATTACATATATTTGCGGCTTGTCTTTTGTTACCTCAGGGCTCTTTCATGCCCAGCAAGATTTCACTTTGTGCACCCCCCTCAGGCGGACCACCTGGGCAGAGGAGAAAAAGTTGAACATGGAAACATTTGGAGTGCCGGGCCGCTTCATGAGAAGCAGGGGATTCAGGGGCAGTGGACAGAGCACCACTGAGCAGCGACCCCTCCCAAAAAGTGCTAGTGGGAGGGTGTAAAGGCCTTTTCTTTTTGTTACCTTTTTTTTCTGTAAAAACTTGAAGCAAAGATGGGTTCTTTTTTTTTTTTTCTTTATCCCAAATATGCAACAGGCAATTTTGTACTTTGAACCTTCATATTAGATGAAATGGGAGAGCAATTTCTTTTAATTGAGCAGCTAGAAGCTAATTTCTTCACAGGTAGTTGTTTGGTAAAATGCAAAGTGGAATTTGTCTTCTGACCAGGCCAGCAGGCATGTAATTTAGTTTTTCTATTTATTTTTTTATTTTTTCTGCTAAAAGAAATTAAGTGGTCTACTTGGCTGTCCAAATGTAACTCCAAATTGCTTTTGGAGGACAGATGTACTTTATTTTATTATTTTTTTTTTCCCCCCCTACTTTGTAAAATGAAAACTGTGGAGGACTTGAACAGTTGCTATTAAATAAGTTATGATTAACAGCCTGGCTTTCATCTCTAGTGTTGTAACTCTTCATTGTTGAAGAGAAACTGTTAGACTCAAAAGAAAACAAGCTACTTAGCATCCATCAAGCTTAGAACCAAGAAACTGTCTTGTTTTTGTTTTTCCCCCCCAACTTGAACAAAATATTCTCTGAGAAACCGATGTTCTGTATAGGCGGTGGCTTGCAAATGGAAGCCAGTTGGTTGAACTTGGGGCCCAAGTCTTTTAAGGTCCACTGGAACGAGACGTCGTCAGAAATGGTGACGTTCTCCAGCTCGGCGACATTGTCAGAGTCCCCCCTCGTCTGCGTAAAGGTGAGGCTGATAGTCGAGAAGATCTTCCTCGGCCTCGTGGAGCGAGGAGAGCCTCTGCAGGAGGAATGGAAAATCACTGGCAAGCGTAAAAACGGTGCTCATTTTACCGCTGCAGGAATACATGAATGCATTAGCAGTGCTTGTGCAGGAGCGTGGACGTGATACTGGAAGTGCACTACTAAGTGCCCCTAGCCCTGCGTGGCTTGCGTTCCATTCGTGGGGGGAAGTTCATTGTGTTCACTACTTCAATCTGTACACGACGAAGTTCACAAAGATTGTTTCTTCATCTCCTGCCTCGAAGTAACAATTGGCACAAACCAAACAGCGGTTACTCTGCCTGGTGGGTATGGTGGTAGCCATTGGCTATTACAGAATCCCAGGTGGTCTAAGTGGAGGGAAGTGAAGATGAACATTTTTAAATGCACAGTTGTACTTATATAATTGCCCTTCAATGAGTGTGTTTTACCTGGTTCCAGTTCTCAGGGAATGGGTGCTGTTCGGGGTGTCTTTGTCTGTCGCATGTAGCCGCAGAGGAGAGGTCCCGGTCTCATCTTCTTTTACTTTGCCAGAGCCCTATTTTATGAACCCAGGGTGCAGACGTGAGGCGGAAAAATGTCGAAATCTGTTAAGATTATTATTTCTTTTTTTTTTTTTATGTCTTAATAATGTTGACCGTTATTCCCTGCATATGAATCCCAAGATTGCATTAATGTACGTTGGCCTAAAAAAAGACAGTTTCCACAGGAGAATGTAGAAGCAGATTAAAAGAAGGGTAAAAAAAAAAAACCTACATACTGAAATTACAGTCAAAAGCATTCGCTTGCTTGCTTGTTTTGGTTTCATCCCTGCGACTACATTTGAAAGTAAGCAGAGGTGAAGAAGGTGCAGGAGTTTAAGTACTTAGGGTCAACGGTTCAGAGCAATGGAGATTGTGGAAAAGAGG
>CM022473.1:5533666-5561471 GCA_011952105.1 Coreoperca whiteheadi | reverse complement strand
TGTCCCAGCTGCATCCATTATTGCAACCCCAAATAACAACAACGACGACGACTCTGATTGCTACTCACCTGGCCTGCCGGACTTATTCCCTGACCCAGGTGACTATGAGTCACCCCTGTAAGTGATCCACTTTTCCCCTGAGTGTAAACAGGTTTGTCTCATAAAAATGACCCTACAGCTGAAAATCTGAAAAGAAGTGGCTGACTAGAAGTGATTAGAGAATTTGAGCAAATATGCGATAAACAGGAGGGAAATGTTGGAATAAATGTACATAGTTTTCTCATATTTACTCTTTTATGTCTTTTCCATAACTGTGTGCATGTAGTCTTTGTGTGTGAAGTTGTTTTCAGATGGCGGATGCAGTGTCTGCATTACAGCAGGCATGGGAGAATGTTTCCAAAACAGGAGTTGCGCTCTCAGTACAAGGAGCTACTCCCAGAGATAACCACACGGAAATCAAAGCATGTTCAAGGACAACTGAATTCCTGAGAATGATGTAGCGCCACATTTCTCACGTAGCTGCTGTGTGCTCCCCCTACCCTTAGAGCAGCCACGTGCATGTAACCAGGGCCACCTAATTCTAATAAATTGGAGGAGGCGGCGAGATGTTTTCAGAGCGGTAGGAGATTGTAACTGAAACCATCTCTGTCCGTTCTCCTCTAGTAAAGTAAAATTGCAATAACGACTCTTGTCTTTCTTTCCTTGTGTATGATTTAAATGTTTTAGGTGCTTTGAACCGGACACTGAGCTCGAGTTGTTTTGCAAGCAGGAATGGGCAAAAATTTCAGTCTCTCGACGTGCAAAACTGATAGGCATACCCCAAGCGACTTACAGCTGTAATCGCAGCAGAAGGTGGCGCTACAAAGGATTAACTTAAGGGGGCTGAATATTTTTGCACGCCCAATTTTAAAGTTTTTGATTTGTAAAAAAAAAAAATGAAATATCCAATAAATTTCGTTCCACTTCATGATTGTGTCCCACTTGTTGTTGCTTCTTCACAAAAAAAATACAGTTTTATATCTTTGTTTGAAGCCTGAAATGTGGCAAAAGGTCGCAAAGTTCAAGGGGGCCGAATACTTTCGCAAGGCACTGTACGTCGGGATTGTAGATTCAAGGTGTGGTCACTGCGCGTGTGTAAAAGCGTGAAGAACTGCGTGATCTGCAGAAATCGATGTGATGCTGTTGAGAGTTTTGTTAACAAAGGTGACTGCCCACCGTTTGTCCGCTGATGGAAGGGAGGTGGTTGTTGCCATCCTGGACGTGAATGACAACAGAGGTTGAACTGGACAGACTGACTACTTCACCATGGTCCTTGGCCTCCACCGGCACTGTAAACATTTCAGCCGCCTTGGTACAAGCAAATAAAGGCAGGTTAGGTGAACAGTTTTTCTTCTGCGCTGATAAGTTTCTTGAATCCATTTCCTTTAAAGCAGCTTAATCATTTTGCACAATATGTTTTGTTATACATTTGCTGTTTATATTACAGGTATACCCTTTTTGTTACAAACATATCTATTGATTGTGATGTAAGTTTTGCAACAAATCCAGTGTCACTGAGATACTCAATTACTTCCTTATAAAACTCCATGCAAACTTTAGTTCTCAAAAGGAAGTTTTTTGTTTTTTTTTAAATACATCCCAATGTAATTAGGCACTGCTCAAAGCAAGCACTCTGTACATACTTGCTAAAATATCGCATTCCAGACTCTAATCCGGCGTAGACGTAGCAGGGCAGGAAACGCTGCCACAATTTGATCTACTGTATAGTATGTCCTGCACATCTCACGTGACACTTTAACAAAGAGGCCCCTTGCCTCGCGATCCAAACATCCTTTAAATGAGATTGTTCCAGACTCATCGATGAAGAATTCAGTGTCTGGAGGGTTGGGAGACACAGATTTGATTTCATAGTGGAATGTCGAGTTTGGTGTCCCTCTCTGGTCTCTGTCATAGGCCACAACCTTCAGGAGGTGAGAGCCTGTTTGGAAAATAGCAAAACTCTTTAGGCTGTTCAAAAACAAACACAGGGGGGTGCTTAACATGCATGGAAGCTAACAAAAAGGTATTTATTAAATTGTTTACCTTGTGCGTTTTCCTCATCAATGCTGACTTCATACAGATCTCTCTGAATGGGTTGTCGTTGATGTCCCGTATGGAAATCTCAACTCCTAATTCGGTGTCACTCGACGAATCTGTCTTTTTGGCCTCACATTTAAGCTACTGATCGAAAGACACGCCTCAAAGTTAGCCACAATACAAAGAACAAATATGTCGTGTGGGGAAATTCCTGGATATCGGGATTGTGATGTGAGATTCAAGAATTTAAAGCTTCAAAAAGTAACTACACTCGCATGCCCGCATGTACATTTAAACAGTTTTTGGTTGATATAATAAATCCTTCTGTTCACAACGCCCCGAAAAGATCCCCTCCTAATGCAATTCCAGTGCAGCCGACGGGGGACGAAGTCCACAGTCCTCGTTCTGTGCAAAGAACTTAAGTTCAACGGAAATTAGTTTGGGGCTTCAGCAGTCTGAGTTCCATTGAGTTTTATTTACACAACACCACATCATAACAGAAGTTATCTGAGGGCACTTTTCATACAGAGCAGGTCTAGACCATACTCTTGATCCTATTATTAACAGGGACCCAACGATTCCCGCCATGAGCGAGCACTTGGGGACAGTGGCAAGGGAAAAACTCCCTTTTAACAGGCAGAAAGCTCGAGCAGAACCGGACTCTGGGCGGGCCATCTGCCTCGACCGGTTGGGTTGAGAGAGAGAAGAAAGAGAGAGAAGAAGTTAGTCAAAGAAAAAGTGGGTATCTCTTAAAGTTGCTGTCTTTTTAAAGATGGAACGTTTGGACCAAAAGACAAACTTTGGAAGATATTTATTCGTCCAAGTCAAACTCCTGATGCCTCATATTGGCTATGACTGAACTAAGGAATGTATTTTTGCAGCCTCAGAAGTGCGACATTATCAGAATTGCTGGTTACCAAGAATTCCTGCTCATCGCTCAATTAGACCATTTAGAGCAATGAGTCTGAGCACTTGTGCTTATTGTGGAAACTCATGAAGGTATTACGTGTAACTGTTTGTGTAGCCCTAATCTGTGTGTAGAAGTTATACAGCAGTATGGGTAAGATGTTGGTATGTAATATGTGTTGAGTCTGACCTTAAGCATCGTCTTCTCCTCGTAATCCACAGGCCTGTGGGCAGACAGGGTGCCAGACTCTTTATGGATGGAGAGGACTCCCTTTGGCTCCTAATCCACTCCTTCCCCAGAGAGATCAAAGTATACTCGGTAGTCTCGCTCGATTTTTATCTACAAACAACACTGAACACTTTACAGTCGGCTGTGGGGGAACCTGAGACTTTATTAGTCATTTATACATTTTCATCATGAAAAAATATGATCTGGATAGAAGCGATAAAGACTGAAGAAAATGATTGCAGGTGTCAAAATGAAGCTTATTAAAGACTGATTGTCTTTAAAGAGCTTTGCATACAAATGGCAATGTTCGCTAACTGTATATGTTACAGTCGTTGAGTGTATCAATTGATGGAATTTTGTATTTGCGTTTGAAAATGAGTACGTAGCCTGTTCTGGTGGAACTATTCATTTCTTGACACAAGGTCTGGCTAGTTTTCTTTACTCCGCGGCTTTCTCACCTTGCCCAGCACATAGGGGAACGGCCCTGGATGCCCCTCCTCAATTGTGAAGGAGTCCGTGATCCGAGACCTTCTGTGACGGCTCAGCAGCTCGGAGCGCGTTGCACTTGCAAAATAATAAACCTGAAAGACGAACAACCAAGCAAACCTGAAGCGCATTCTTTTCAAAGAGAGGATAGTATGCAAAGCAGCATTTTTGCTGCATAGTTGGTGAACCATGCAGTTCCAATGGACTGTACACGGAAGCATTTCCGCAGAAACAGTAGTATCACAGTGGGATACTGTACTTTGCACCTAATCTATAAATATAGGAAAAACAAATACTCCTGCGACACGGGAACTTCATCTGAAATTGACAGTGATGAAATCAAGTAATTTAGCATTCATTTTAGATTTAAGTACTTTCAGAAAGATTTGTGGAAGTCGTGGTTGTTACATACCAGGAGGAAGAAGCACAGCATGATGCTTGTTCAGTACATCCAGCTCAGAGTGTTCGAGGACTGGCTTTCTTGAACAAACGAAGACGAGACCCTGCCCCCTCTGCTTTACACACCCACACACAGAAATATATTAATCACTATGTGTGTGTGTGTGTGTGTGTGTGTGTGCATGCGCATGTGTTTATTTAACCAAGATTCAATCTACAACCTTCAACACATGCACATGTGCACATGAGCTTTTCTTAAGAACTGAGAAACACTGCCTTATTGTTGCTGGGGCACAATGTGCCGTATGTTTAACATTCATCACTCATATAAGAGTAAAAAAATGTCTTGTCACTTTTCCTATATTTGATTCCTGCGATTCAACACAGTTTATGGTCTCATCACTCGGCAAACCTAACATCGTTCGAACGCTTTTTTATGAGGCCGCCCTGCAGATTCTGGTTGGAGCGTCCTCATGCTTCCCCTGAATGAAGCCTCTTTTTTTTTTTTTGCTGTCTGGATGCAGCTAAGCACATGTTTACACTCATCAAAGCACCTTGAAATAATCAGGAACTGGTTTGGGTGATTCTGAGAAACACATGCGTACATTTTCCTCTCTTCCTTTATTGTTAAAACAAAGACATCTTGTGAGAGATTCATTTAAAATTAGAGCTAGAAAACTGGGAGTTGGCATTGGCAGGACAAAGTGTTGCTTTCAGAAACGGTGCATTTAATACTCTGAGGCCTTCATTTGCCAAATATGCCTCAAGTCACACTTCATCCAATTATGCTTTTTTATTCCAGTCACTGGCTGCTGTCCTGGGTTGTGTTAATACTGTACAAAATTCACGGGTCGTCACCTACAAGTTCTGTGAGGTCAGAAACAGGGGAGCAAATCTCGTCCTTCAAAACATGCCAAAAGCAAGAATGGAAAGACTTAACAGGTAATCTCCATATTAACGGTTCATGGTCTCCACCTCCCAAGCACACACAGAACCCAACCCACAGCTCATCGATCCAAAAAAAAAAAAAAGACAAGTTGAAAGCAGTGATGAGAGCCAGTGTGTGGAAGACAGTCGCAGCCGAGAGGCCTCTTCCAAGTCAGTCAGTCCCCCCCCACCCCGGGGCCAAGATGGCAACTACTGTGCTGCAAGTTGTGATCTGCTGTGGGGAGGCTGCATCCTACGAAGACGATGGTGGCGCCTGACTTGTCACCTTCTCTGCCTCTGGCGGGGCAGCTCTTCGCCTGACTGTGCCGGTGCGTGTTTCCTCATCGTCTGACCTGGCGACCGGGGCGTCTCCTCCGTTGGCGTTGGCGGTCTGACTGTCGGCGGAGGAGTTCGAAGATGTGGAGGACATGCGCGACTTGGCGTCAAGGCCCTCAAGGACGTGTCGAAAGAGTCCATTGCCGATGACTTCCTCGTTGTTGTTGTTTCCTTGGACTGCGAGATAGAAGAATGTTGTTAGGGATGAAAAGTGTGTCGCGTAATCTCTGTTCTATTTCCCGGTTGCCATACCTGGCACAGGGGAGGTCAGCACCCCCTCTTCTCCCCCAGAGCTGAAGAAGACATCCAAAGCCTCCTGGTCAGAGACATCAATCAGCTCCATCTGGTCCAGCAAGTCCACGTTCACCTCCATGGACGAGATGCTGCCGATTGGAGCTGCAGGAGAGGGGAAGCAATGAGCCCCCGTGCATCTGTATATGAATGTGCATTTGTGCATGCGCGTGTACGGGTTTACAACCGTGCCCCCGGTCCAACTCACGTCTCTTGTAGTCTCGGATACAAAGGTGCGCCGAGGACAGGTAGACGTCCACATCATGCTGGAAGACCTCCTCGAAGAAACGCTGTCTCTCTCTCAACTTGAGCTGCTGCGCTGCGTCCACATCCGAGAGCCTCTGGGCACGCTCGGTCTCCGCTGGCAATCACAACAGAAGGACAGGAGGTCAGATAGCAGCTCGGGTAACGTTTCACACCGGATACCTGGAGTTCTGAAGCCAGAGCGCATGTAAGGCTGCATTCCACTCAAACGCCACACAAGGGGACCAGTTCCTACTAGTCGGCGAGATTACCTGGTGTTGTATGAGACACATAGTTTGAGACCTATTTTACAGTCACACAGGGGTCTAATGTTGGTAGCCAGAAGGGGGGGACATTGAGCTGTAAGTGAGAGACATAAGGAAGTGGAATCCCCTTTTTATGGACTCTGCTGAGGTTGTCTATTTAAATAGCAATTTGCGAACTGCAATTAACAATGCAAGGAAACGTAAGGAAGTGTCAGTCACATATATCACAAATAATATGATATTGTTGGTATTTCCATTTTCCACTGAAACCTTCATTCCGGTGGATTATTATTCCGCTGACGTGCTGCTTCTTCTGATGAAACAAACATAAAACAATACTTTTGCGTTGATCAGGACACTAATTACACAGACTCTCCAAACATCCACCTGCACATTGACTAAACGAGCCCTGAACCACAGAGTGATTTGCAAAAGCAAGCTGTCGGGGCCTTTACTAAGCCAGTCTTGTTCGAGATACCATGCGATCCCATTTTCGCCCTCATCAGCATCACTGTAATAAAGCTGAGTGCAAGTCCAGCGTGCGCGCGTGGAGGGGTGAACTGCTGCAGTGTGACGGCAAGGGGAATGAGTGGAGGGGAAATGCCATGGCCTGCACTGAGAAGGGACCAGCACTTGAATTGAGACTGAAGAGAATGTCGAAATAAGCAGCTCCTACAAGTATCTGTAAATATAAAGAAAAACGACAAATAGAAGTAGATAAAAAAAATACAAACTGAGTCCCCCCCCCCCCATTCATTTTCTGGGGGACACACTTTTCCCGAGATCCGGCTCTTCATTCAGTACCACTTCTGCTGGTCACTGCCTATATTACATTCTTATTTGTTGCAAGAAATAAATACGCAAGATTCTTCGCCTGCAATACATTGAAATATTCGGTCAAATTGATGGCTAAATAGTGGGATATTTCAAAAATAACTATCCTAGTTGTATTACAAAAAAACACACCCTACTAATGAAACACACACACACACAGACACATACAGTATGTTTCAATTTCATTTGTATGACATAATATGAATGAAAAAAGTAAACAACTCCGTAATGATTTGCCTAAAAGGTGATGTAGAGGTGGAACTATAGACTGTATAAAAAAAAATGGACATAGTGTTAATTTCTGCTGTAAAGCTTGGCATTTTAACATCGGGGTGAATCAGTACTGTCTAAGTGGCAACCTCCAGGGCTGAAAAGTAGTGCCTTGAACCTGCATTCTTCCTAATGGCCAGCAGGGGGCGACTCCACTGGTTGCCAAAAAGAAGTCCATTTGTAAAGAAGTCTATGAGAAAGTGACCCGACTTCTCACTTGATTTATTACCTCAGTAAACACTTTCCTAATGAGTTTATGGTCTCAATCGCTAGTTTCAAGTCTACTTCAATACAGCAAGATGTTCATTTAGTAAATTATGGTCCCTTTTAGAGTAAAATAGATGATAAAGCAGGGTATGCTTTTTGGGCGGGGCTACCTTGTGATTGACAAGTCGCTACCTGTCAATCAGGATAGAGGCCGATGGGTATTCATTGCTCTGTGTACATTTAACTAGCGTGAACAGGTTTTTGGGTGCTGTCTGTGTTTTCGCTTAAAGAACTTTGACCCTTTCACAGTGTGTTTTTTAGTTCGTGAAAGTTAACTGTAACATTTTGGTGACCTAAAAATGCCTTGCTCGGCATTCAGTTAAACTAAAAGACACTCTGATGGTGCGTTCACACCGGACGCGAATGAAGCGATAAAGGTGTGTTCACACCGGACGCGAATGAAGCGATTCGCGCGGTTGATTTACATGCTGAGTCAATGCAAAGACGCAAATTGACATTCTGCAGCGCGAATGGCGCGAATTGAGCGTTTGATGCACGAATCGCACAAGTTGAAAATTCTGAACTTTGGCGGATATTCGCGCATCCTTAACCAATCCGGACCTTGCTCGAGTAGTGACGTGATAAGGAGCGATGCAGAAATCCAAACAACAATGTAGGATATAATAATAGTTGTAGACCACGGTACAGTAGGTGGCGGCATGCACCTGAACAAGTTGGTTGGACCCGCCATAAAAACCAGAGAGAGAGGATAAAATACCTGTGTCTGTGTGTGGATACCCGGAGCTGTACGATACGACCTTGTATCATTATAGAAACAGGGAACCTTTGGACGAAAGTGAGTGAGGAGGTTGGACAATCTGGTAAGTTGAAAAGAAAAGTTCTTTACTCAATGGGACCGGCTCACCGCTAAGCCCCTCCCTTGACGTGAATTTGCGTCTGGTATGTAGAAATGTACATGCGAATGGAGCGAGTAAACTCAAAATGTTCAAGCGTCCAACTTAACGCGAATAGCACGATTTATTCGCGTCCTGTGTGAACACACCTTAAGCGCGAATGATTTACATGTTAAGTCAATGCAAAGACGCAAATAGACATTCTGCGGCGCAAATTCAATTCAATTAAATTTTATTTCTACAGCCCAATATCACAAATCACATTTGCCTCAAAGGGCTTTACAATCTGTACAACATACTCTGTCCTTAGACCCTCGATTTGAATAAGGAAAAACGAGTCACACGAATGAGGCGGCGCGAATGACGCTGTTGAAAAGTTGAAAAATCTGAACTTTGGCCGGTATTCGCGCTGCGTTAACCAATCAGGAGCTTGCTAGAGTAGTGACGTGAATGGCAGAAATCCGAACAACAACGGAGGATCAAATGATTGTGGCTTGGCTGGCAGAGCGGTCGTCCACCAATCGGAAGGTTGGCGGTTCGATCCCGGCTTCTCCCGGCCATGTGTCGAAGTATCCTTGAGCAAGATACTGAACCCTGAACTGCTCCCGAAGCTGCGCCTTCGGTGTGTGAGTGAGTGTGACTGGTTAGTTTAATTTGTACTGATGGGCAGTTAGCTCCTGCCATCAGTGTATGAATGTGTGTGTCTGGCTAAATGTGAAATGTAGTGTGAAGGTGCTTTGAGTAGTCAGAAAGGCGCTATACTAGTACAGTCCATTTACCATACCCGGAGCTGTGCGATACGTCTTCATATCATTATAGAAACAGGAATAAAAAGGATCTTGCTTGGACGAAAGTGAGTGAGGAGGTCGGACAATCTGGTAAGTTGTAAAAAACGTTCTTTACTCCGTTTGAGAGACATATACATATCGAGACTACAAGCTAGCGAATGGTTGGAACAAGCAGTTATTACGAAGTGCATTTACATTCTGCTTCCCCGGCTACTGAGGATCCATATGATGCACTGTCATCAGAGCAGTGTCTGAGTTCTGAGGAGCTATTACAACCTGCAGGCAGTGATTGAGCTAATTGGATGAGGCTTTCAAGCCATAAGACTGGGAATAATGTGAAGATTATCTAGCCTCTGTTGAGAGCAGCAGGTCTATAAATACACCACAGGGTGATGGAGAATAGAAAGACCTTCAGCTCAGGATGTTTAGAATACCAGGAAAGGAAACGATTCTAGGGGTTCTCTGTTGTCTCTGACAGCATGAAGAGACTGACACAACCTGTCTCATAATGATCTACAGCCATAACCTAATAACGGCTGCAGTCAGGATAAAGCGGCAAACGCTGCAAATCCCCAAATTGTAGATGTTGCCTAAAGGCAGCAACAGGTTGCCATGCTCAGATTGCTGCATCAGCGCTGTCTTCCCCAGGAGTCGCGGCCAGGCACATTTTGTGGTGACGGAAGGACACGCGCCTGTCACTGCCGCTCTGCGCTGCCCTGTTTTGACGGTCTGCCTCCTGGGAACGGGGACATCGCTAGCTCTGCGGTCAGATAGGCAGACGGCTTTGGAGGCAAGAGAAGGGCCGGCTGACAGCACCCATGGGCGTACAGTATGTACTGTATGTCCTTTTATTTTAGTTCCTAAGAGAGCAGGAGATATTGACAAAGATCCAGCTTCTCTTCTCTTAAGGCTGTGCCTTCCAGAAAGTTGGAGGCCTCCAAGAAAGTTCCTGCAGGGCCAAGGGGTGCCCCCTTAAAATTGTTTCCTTGATTGTCTTTTCTGAAAGCTCAAAAAAGTAAAAGTGTTGGACAGCTGAAAAAACAAAAAGTATCAAAATCAATGCAGCCGAAGCAGAGATCTCCTCCTTTTTATTCTTCATCCTTGTCCAAACCTGGTGCCTAACTTACCCACAATGCAACGCTGGTAAGCTCACTTCTTTCGAACTCCACATCCCCAGATGTCTTTCATTTCCAAACTTGCAGTCTTCAGCCCCAGCCGACGCCGACTCAAGTGACGTCACTCGAGGCGTTTGATCAGAATTCCCGCATCTGCCTCTGGAGCCACAAAAGGCTTTATACACATTTTTTTACACATAAGCAGTGGTACTCCCCAAGAAACAGACTGTGATGTGTAAACGTGGCACACTGCCCCTTTATGTAATTTCCATCACTGCTCTTTACCGAGCAGAAAGCGAAATCAGGAGTGCGTTCAGCCCCGGCAAAACGTGGCAAAACAGAAACGGTGGTGCGTTGAACACCCTGTTGTGTTACGCAGGCATTGCAACTATGGCAGCTGAGAGGGCCATTCTTTGCACCCTGTGCGTGCCCCTAGTCGTAGTTGCAGTCTTCCGAACGAAGAGTGACACCCTGAAATGGTTACAAGTTGTTTAACTTGTGTCAGCCATGTGTACGGCATTTTGCCTTTGCAACATTTCTGCCTTTGTCTGACGTTGGGCGTCTGTGCTGTTCTCTTCTCCTTGCACTGTTACATAGTCAGAAACTGTGTTGTCTACAGAATCGTAAGGAAGCGAAGGGGGCGGCGCTGACAAAGCAAGATGTCAGTCACAATCAGGAGCTGCCTGTTTGACATGTGAAAAGAGCTCCCTGTTTAATGTGACCAGCCGAGGACAAACACAACACTGGATTTGCACTCGATGAATGACTATCCTTTCTTTTCTTCCAAATGGAGAGCAGACAGTACTTAAAGAGCTTAAGTTTGTGCTGTATCCGTCTCCAAGAAAATTCTGCTCTTCATTACACGACACAGATTTAAACAAATCGCTTAACCTAGGGTTTTTTTTCCCCACTCAGGTAAACACTGATCAGAGCATTGATTGTTTCTGCTCAAAGGCTGAGGCCTGCGGCGAGCTAAAGGTTAGCTACAGACGTACATCCTCACATTGATTTTGCTCGATCAATCAGTCACCTTGATCAATATGGCTGCCCTGGCCCCGGACCACCTCTGTGACCTTTGATTAGTGCCGCCGCTCACGCGGGAAAATCCTCAGGCCACAGGGAAAGCGTAGCCACTGCTGATGAGATCACACGTCTGGTCTGCCACAGCCCCGCCACAACCCCAGAGTCTTAAGTTTCACACCACGAGATGCCTGAGGGGCCTGCGGCTGCCCGGGAGAGGGGACGGAAAAATAAACAACCTGCAGGCTTGAACTTGACCTGATATTCTTTCTTTTTCTCTCTCTTTCTGTTTCTGTTTCTCTTGTAGTTTTTTGTGTCTTTCTCTATTTCTTACGGTCTGTCTTTCTGTCTTTTTCTCTTATTCTGTCTTTCTTTCTGCCTCCCTGCCTCTCGCTCTCTCTCTCTCTCTCTCTCGCTCTCTCTCTCTCATCTCCCCCTCCTTCCTTCCTCTGAGTGTTCAGGGACCTGAGAACGAAAAGGTCATCGATGCGGGCTCAGGACCCGCTGGACGTGCAGAATGACTGGAACAGACAGAAAGATGGAGACAGCCCGAGCGGGCCTGGATGAGTGTGTGTGCCACTCTGCCCCCCCACCCCCCCCCAAACATAAAGACAAACCCAGATGCTCCGCTCAGGGGTCAGAGAGAGAAAGAGCCCATTCAGAGCCGGACAAAAGCAGAGATGTCAGGGAGCGGGACCGGCCTGCACTCCTGACTGAGACATGATGCCATTGACAGGAAATCAGTTTGGAGGGAGAACCTATGGAGGACTAAAAGTGCCAAAATGAAATAAATAAATACACCATTAAATAATTACTTAAATGTGTCATTAAATAATTAAAATACCAATTATTTCAATATTTACATTTCCATTTCATGATTTACATTGACATTTACATTTCATGGTCCTGTGTTGCAGTGCTTCATGAATTGTCAAACTGTCAAACTCACCCATCAAAGTTGGTAGGCGGCTCCTGACACCTGATTGGTTACTCTGCGCATCAAGTCAAGACAAATCAATTCCCGATAATGGATTGATGCAGAGCTACTTCCAACACACTGGGTGGCCTCTAATGTTGGTTTAGATAACTATTAAACTAAACTTTACCGCCAAGTCGGCCCTGCTATCCCCTAACGTTGAGAACGCCGGGACAAAATGGCTAAAAGTTGCCCGGAGCTGCTGCGAGAAGCAGCTAATTTAATAGAAGAAGCTCTAAGCAAAACTCCTCCAGCTCCGGCAGCTCAGTCGCAACAGAACCCTGCCGCTTCAGCGTCAGCTAGTAGTGGCACTTCCCGGTGAGGCTGCCAGGCAACTGTTGCTGTTATCGACGAGGATGGACAGGATCAGGAACGAGTACATCAGAGGGACAGCTCATGTTAGATGTTTCATGAGATAAAGCCAGAGATTGAGGTGGTTTGGACATGTTCAGAGGAGAGACTGTGAATATATTGGTAGAAGGATGCTGAGGTTGGAGCTGCCAGGCAGGAGGTCTAGAGGAAGATCAAAAAGAGAAATAAATGGATGTGGTGAGAGAGGACATGAAGTTAATTGGTGTGAGTGAAGAGGATGCAGAGGACAGCGTTAGATGGAGGCACATGATTCGCTGTGGCGACCCCTGAAAGGGAACAGCCCAAAGGAAAGAGACTTAAGACCAAAGCAATGGATCAGACTAGATTAGCGTTAGCCCCACCCACTGACTTTGATGGGTGAGTTTGACAGTTTGACAATTCATGAAGCACTGCAACACAGGACCATGAAATGTAAATGTAAATCATGAAATGTAAATGTAAATGTAAATCATTAAACATGAAATGTAAATGTAAATCGTGAAATGTAAATGTAAATCATGAAATGTAAATGTAAATATTGAAATAATTGGTATTTTAATTTTTAATGGTGTATTTATTTACTTCATTCTGGCACTTTCAGTCCTCCATAAGAATCAACCTAAACTCAGCCTTTAATTCGTTTAGTAGAGTTACATGATTTACTAACCATGAGATGTTTGTTAAATTCCAACTGTTTTTGTTGTTGCTTGAATTAAATTAAATGAATTACTGTGTCATGATAAGATAGACTTCTCAGAAGTCCCAGGCACGGAGGCCAGCAGATGTAATGCAGCATCCCCACGTGATGATACGGAGATTGCTCAGTGCTCTACGGTCTTCACTTTGACCATCTTTATTTCTAACCAGAGTGCATTTTCTAGTGTGAAAACCACAAATGCCAAGAATCAGGTCACACTCCGTCTCTATTTAGTATCTGCATGTTACCAATGGGCTGCCATTAGCCCATCGCTGTGCTGAACAAAAATGTGAGCTCACAGACCGACTGCCCTGTGAGGGGGGAAAGGCTGCCTCTCCAGATGATCCACTTGTTTTTGCACTCGTTGGTTGAAGGAGCGGCTCTGGCTATAACCCCTTATAGAGCGGTTTGCCACATTCTCTGTTTGATTCTATTCATCCAAGCCCAGGCTTTGTCTGAGAAGTGGTTTCCGTTTACAAATGGTTGAGGTCGTGCCCGTTTGAATGGCTCTGGTGGTGGCGCATAATTCCAATGCGTTGCCTCAGCCATCCCACCATTAGATTTACATAGCAGACTGTCAAGCATCACCGTAGTGTCAGTGGTTTAAGCAAAACAATGTCCTGACTTTACTTCTCTTTCCCTGTTCCCTGTTTGAATGAGACCCTCAATATGGAAGACAAAAAACTACTTGTTCATCCATAAACAAATACATGAATAAATATGGCAATACATGTATAATAATTAAATAAAAAAATAAAGGCTATAACCAATACAGAAATTAATAATCAAATATTGCAATAAAAAGTAAAAGAATGAATACTTAAAAAAAATGCTAAAATCAATACAGAAATGATTAATGAAATGTGGCAATAAGGCAATACATTAATACAAGTATATATAAATACATGCTAAAATAGTATAGAAATTAAAAATGTATAATTGCACAAATAAATCAATGTTTGTAGTCAACCAGGACATGAACAAATATCTGTTTTCTATTCATCTTCACATTATTTGAGATTATTTCTATCATTTATTTCTTTCTGTATTTCTACATTTCTGTTATTTTAATACTGTAACATACCGAACACAGGCATACAGGAATAAACGAAAGCAGAAATATAGACATACAAAAATAAACAAATGTATATTTTCAGAAGGTTTGACATAAATGCAAGGTATTTATTTATTCCCCAGTTAATTACCAACATTTGTTACCAACTTCCACAGTTACCCCGAGCCCGTGGTGACACCTTCACAATGCTTGTTTTGTCCAACAAAGAGTGCAAAATTATTAAAAACAAATCCAAGTAATTATAAGGAAAAACGGCATACCGTCTCATTTGTGAAGCTGGAACCATTAAATGTTTTTCGCATTAAAAATGACTCCAACCATTATCAAAATAGCTGCCAATTACGTTTCAGCTGTACTTGTATATACAGTTGGGTAGTTTAATTTATACCAAAACGTCATATTTTATAAGCACTCTTCTATGTTTTCTGTGAAAAAAAATCGTAATTTGTAAAGCCATCAAATTAATATAGTGAAGTAAAAAGTACAATATTTCCCTTGGAATGGTAGTGAAGAAACAGTAGAAAGTGTCATAAAAAGAATCGACTCAAATAAAGTACAAGTACCTCAATTACTTGTACTTGAGAAAATGTACTTAGTTACATTCCACCACTGAACTCTGCGCTAACACTTGTTTGGGCTGCGAATAGACTGGCTGCCCCTTCCACCGAGACACTTTTTGTCAGAGGAGAGAGATTTGATTTCACATGGAAGGGTTTCCAACTGCAACGAGAGAGAGAGAGAGAGAGAGAGAGAGAGAGAGAGAGGGAGCGGGTGCAGAAGAAGGGAATGGGTGGCTGTAAACACAGAGAGGTAGTGAGAAGAGTGAGGGAGGAAAGGTCAGGGAGGACAGGAACACTTGCCGAAAGGCTAAAAAATGAAGAGGAGGATGTCTTAAGAAATCTCGCGTTGTGATGGGAGAGAGGTTTAGCCAGAAGTGAATCAACGCTATGGCGTGGGTTGCAGAGATAGAGAGGATAAAGAGCAGGGATTCTGCACGGGCTCATTAGTTAAGGAGGACGTCTTGTTATTTTTGCAGAGAGTCTCTTCCGTACCTTCAATGACCCCGGCAGCAGCAGGCTGTTAACAGTCTGCAGCTGGTCATTAGTGGATCAGTCCCCTTCCTGCTGTTACAGTAATTAACGGTGTCTCAGTGGTCATGAGGAACGAGCTACAGCTACGGTCAGCTACAGGTCGAAGATGTATCCGGCTCTAGCAGCAAGAGCAGAGCTGCATCGAACATCCAAAAGACGCTTCAGCACATCCGGGTCAGCGTTTTCTGTCTTCTAGTGACTGCCGTTTCACTTTCACCACATTGCTTGCTTTGTGTCTTTGTCTCATTCATCAGGACAAAATGCTTTTCCCTAAAGCGGACCAGACAGGGGGCCGCGCCGGTGAAATGGACAATAATATGCTTGCACTTGCTCTGTCTCGCACTTTTATTTTTGGTTCCTCTCGCTCCCCTCTTTTCTCTCCAAAAAAGCTGCCGTTTGCTGGGCTCCAGTCGCGAGGACAGTGAATTATTTATGGAAGCAGTTTGTGTGTCTGTCTCATATACAGTTCAGTGCATGTGTGTGTGTGTGTGTGTGTGTGTGTTTTCTATTTGCATTAGAGCAAGCTGTTTTTGCGACGGGACAAAGCAGTGTCCAGCACCATCAGCCCAGTCCATCAGGACAACAGTGACGTCAGTGTTAACCCTCTCCTTCCTTCGCTCCCACCTGGATTCCACCCACACTGACAATAGCACTGTTTGTAGGTCGGTGTTCTGTCCCACTGCCCTCCATAAGCCCACAAACAGACCGTCATGAGCTCTGAAGAACACAATAGGCTCCTCCAGCTAACAAAGTACCGACATACCCATGGTTTATTTCTACAATGACTAATCCTCTAATCCAAAAAGACTATTAATGAGCAGTAGAATAGGATTATTAACGATTATTTAAGCAATCCAGCCATCCATTAATACTCAAATATCTGTAAGGGCTATAGAATTACTGAACCAGTAAAGTAGCTCTGCCTTATATTAAAGTAAACAGTGTTAAGTGCCTCTGGAAGACGTGGCAACGTAGTGGAGCTCAGATGACCCCGTCACATTTTTTTATCTGACAATTAAATCCGTTGTCACACTAAAAAACATGAATGCATCGAGTGAAGGTTAACCGGGTATCCGCTCTGTCTAAGGGCGCCTTAGCAAGAGAGCGAGGCGAACAGGGAAACTATCCTTTCACCGTTTACCATGAAACATGCTGACTTCTCTCATGGCACTCACACCGCTCCCCATTTCTTCCCGGGGGGGGGGCGGGGGGGGGCAGGGAGTGGACAGTGGGTTTTTAACAGCTGCTTTTGCTGAAAACTGCTGCGGCTGAAAATGACACTATGAGAAACAGTGAGAGTGAACCAAAACAGTAAAGTTACGGGCCGCAACTGAAAATCGATGAACCGCTCCATAGAGCTGGGGATTAGTCGGTTTAAAATTCTCTACAAGAGATCCCTTTCACATAAACACTGTCATTTAATCATTTGTTAATTGATTGTTAATATACAAATAGCAGCTTTAATTGTTTTTTGATAGTTAGAGGAATGATGCTTTTTCTCCTCCCAGCAATGTCAGTGCCTCAGTGAACAAACTCCAAATCATCAACCGACCAGAAGAGGGGAATTTGTGTTACATGGTTTCCACATTTGGAAGAGTGTTCACATGATAAATTGCTGCTGTCGTTCTCCGTAGGGCTCTGAACACTCAGTGCATGCCTGGAGGCGTTCGCTGCGTCTACACCTGGAGGAACAGCTCAACAGTGAGTAGATGGATTTGTTAGAGAACTAATGAGAGGAGCTGGTCTGTGGCCCCGGAGCTGCACAGCTTAGCCTGTTGAATTGATGGGAACCTTATGCATCACACGCAAACGTATAATTAACTTAAAAGGGCTGACACGCCACGAGGCATTGTTTTGTGAGGGAACGATCTGTGTATTCGCGCCGTGTGAGCTTTTTCTCCCATTGGGAAGCAATGACCCTGCTAGAATTGCCCTTGTTCCTGAAAGAGCATGACACAGTATTAACCGGGGCTCGGCTTGTAAATCGGGAGAGGGTGCCGTTCCCGCGGGTCAGGGGGAGAGAAAGAGTCACGGGACGCGTCACAAAACTGTCATCACAAACAGAGCATCATTTATTTACTTACATTTACTAATCCGAGCATTCCCAATAGTCACCCAAAATCAGCAGGGGGTGGCCCGTGACCTTGACCTCTCGTGGAGGAAAAAGAAACGCATCCAAAATAGGCAAACTAGAGGTCTGCCACCAGGCTACTGTTCATCTAATTTATCATTTCCCAATATGAAGGTCTAAATGCTGTTTCAAAAGTAAAGTGGGGTCAAGCCTTGGATGGGAAATAATGCATTCTTCATTTTCTAATTGTTGGCAGTACAATAGTCTCAGTTAAAGCTGCTCTAATAAATGTTTCTAAACCGCCAAGTTCCCAGAAACAAACACAGAGGGCGTCGGGACGTCACTGTTTTCACTGGTAGCTACAGCCATGCACAGGTGCTCAAGAGCAACAAATCGGGAGAATGAGAAGTGTGTAAGTCCAGCTGTCAAAACTGTCACCTGTCAGCATAGCGGACATATACCCTATTCTGTTTGTATCCCTCCGAGTGCGATCAATTAATGCTACAGACAGAAGGTGATGTGGATTTTTGCCCCTCTAAATTGCTCATTAAACAGAATCTACTGCTCAGTCCTATCTGGGTCATTTCCAAGGGGACTGAGCTAAGAATACATGGAGGATAGAAGTAATTCCTTCTACACCAAATACCCTTCTGTCTGTGACATGCTCTCAACAGCTGGTCAGTCCTTCACTCCACGGCGCAGCCATGTGCCGCTCTCTGGCACACTCCCACAATAATCAAAACGTGACAGAGCGGACTGCGGAGGCACAGAGGCTGTAGGCAGAGCAACAGATGGGAGACGTCTTCTCCGGAGTCACAGCCCTGATCCTTTTTAGCCTCGTGAAATCACACTGGGACTAATTCAATTTCAGGGCTGTATGTCCTATCTGGGTTGGTGTGTCTGTGGAACGAGCTGCCGACAGCGCTGCAGTCGGATGAGATCTGCAGGCACAATCCCATTAGAAACGAGAGATCTTTGTCTGGCGCGCTGCGGTGGCCCCAATCCAAGCCTGCCCCAGGGTTTGTGTGTGTGTGTTGGGGGGGGGTGCATGTGTCACACTCTGTGCAAAGAGTGTGACCTATTCACTTGGTATTAGTCAACATTACTCAGTGTGATGATTCAACACTCCTGTCTGATTTTTGGTTGGCACAGCACTTGGACCACTCACTTCAGGCAACATCAACACAACGGCAGCTATTTAGCACACTACATTATATCTGACACACACACACACAGTTTATGCCTCATAGTAATGGAGCGCGGAATAAATTCAGTGTCCCACATGAATAAAGAAGTCTCAAAGACACGGCCAGAAAGGTGTTCATTTGTGCCTTTTCCTCACTTACTTGACATTAATTTGACACCATTTAATACAATAAAGACACTGAATTTCATATAAAGAGGATTTCTGACACGTGATGAGGCGATAACGAAAATGGAACAGGTGGAAAAATAGTGGAGCAAACTTGTGACTAGATCTCAAACTATGCACCAGAGCTAAAAGACGAGTTCCTGCAAAAGGTTCAGAAGCGTTCAACAGAACTCACAGGGTAGGCGTCTGTTGTGAAGGTTGGCTGATGAGGAGCTCATGTTGCTGGGGCGTCGAAGGAAGCCGAGAGAATCAGTTCAGAAATGGTCAGTGCGTGGTGGCCAGTCAGCGCTGTGCGAGTTCAGCAGAGAGGCTGCCGGTCATCTCTCCACCTCCTCTGCTCACTGGAAGTGCTCCGAAGGGGCCGATGCCGAGTGCCACACTGCTGCTCTCCTCCGCTTCCCTCTCTCCCTCCGTGGACTCCGAGCCGCTTGGATGGGGCGAGAACAAGTTGGTGGCTTTGTGGACTCCACCAGCTGACCAATGACAGGGAGGAGGGAGGAGCTGAGGGAGACCGAGGAAGGGATTGAGAAGAGAGAGAGCGAGGGATTTTATGCAATGGAGTGGAAAATACCGAGGAGAGACAGACACATGCCCTTGTTATTTTTGTCTGCTTACACTTCCTCCCTCCCTTTTTGTCTCTCGTTCCCCGTCTCCTGTGTTTTGTTTCGGGTTTGAACCCTCTCCCTTCTGTGGCACCTTCAGGGTCACAAATATCCCTTTAATTATTGTATTGCTATTTTCCATAAATGTCTTAATAATAATTGGAATAGCACTGATGCTCCTTAACTTAAAGGCCTTTTCGGGTTTCCTCTTCACAAAGAACATTTTGTTCCCTACAACATAACACATTCTGAATGAGTAATTTAATAGCGCTATTAAATTTGGATACAAGTGCAACTTGCGGGTGAAAAGGAGCTCCACGTAGATTTCCCATTTAAACATTAATAGCAACGTTTTTACACAAAACAAGGCAGGGACATCCTACAGAAGTCATCATTTCACATTAGAGCTGAAAGCATTGTTTCAGACAGAAAATGTATCAGAAACTTCATTTACTCATATAAGTCTTTTTTTTTTTTTTTTAAGCAAAAATGCCAGCTCGGCTGCAGCTTGATCCAGTGAGGATTTGCAGCTTTTCACTGTTTTATATTATTGTAAATTATATATCTCTGCGTTTCTGACTGTTGATTGAACAAAACAAGACATTTACCGGCGTCGTTTACAGGCTCTGACATTTTACAGATCAAACAATGAATCGACTGACCGAGAAAATAATCAGCAGCTTAATCTACAATGAAACGAATCGCTCTCATTCCTCTTACTTTTGGCAGTAATGATTTAGGTTGTATATTTGAATAACAAGAATCCTCATATTTCCTCAACACACCATTTCCAAGTGTCAATTTGGATGTATTTGTCTTCTGTGGGAATCGGAGGTCAGGAAATGGAGTATGATAGCTGATCATCTGTGCGTCCTGGACACCATCTAGTGGACAACAGATGACATTCACAGTTTGCCCAAGCTGGACTTGCTGATTACACAATATTTGCATGCAGAGGCTTCACAAAGCAGCATTACATCATCGCCTTCTACCAAAACACTGCATTGGCATTCGGGAGAGGCTTCTGTCTTAAGCGTGCCTTGCTTTCAGCTGCAGGCAGGAAAGTTGTTGGTGTGAGTCGTTGCAAGGTGGTTCGCGAGAATTGGCACAAAGTGAGCTAACTTGCCCACCATCCACAATAACTGATCGACAGAAAATCTTGGGGTTTTTTTTTTTCTTCTTTAGAATAAGTTCAATTATCTTTATTTATGAAAAAAAACTTTACACAAACAATGGTAGATAGTTCTTCAAATGAGACAACAGGTTAATAACAAACCCTGCTCGTGTCTTGTGTGCATAAGCACAAAAACATTCACCAGTGAAACTCCCACTTCGCGTGTGTGCCAAGCTGAAACTGTGAAACTTCAAATGTAGGCCGTAATTTAGCAGTTGGGAAGTGGTGGGAGTGACTGGCGATTTCCATCAATTAAAAGACACTCTTTGTAAATGTCAGTGGTTGTGGTTTAGCCTCAATGTGCTAGTCGTAGCAGACTGTGATGCAGTCTCTTACCATGTCATGAACTTTCTCCAGCGTGTGTGTGTGTGTGTGTGTGTGTGTGCGCGCGGCGCGCACCAAAGGACAGAAAAGGCAGAGAGAAAACAGAGAGACAGATACAGAGAGAGAGAGGGAGTGGGCAGAGGAAGCATGATGTGACTCAAAGTGAGAAATCCTCTCCACCTCAAACTAAATTCTGCGTGGGCTTTCTCATGACTGGGGGGTTCACCTGCTGAGGCCTTGCAAAATCAATAGCTGAGACCTGGGCTGCTGTGCTGCTGAGCCAGCCATGGAGCGAAAGCCAAGTCCTTTTTCTTGCGTTTTAAAATGAGATGAAAGGGGGAGGCAAGTAAGCAAGCAAGAAGAAAGTGAGGACAAATATATAGAAAGCAAGCAGGCAGCAGGGCGTGGGTGAGGGACATGGTTTATGTTATCTGCACGGGCATGAAAGGCCTTCTTCTTCTGCGAAGGATTGTCTATATTACTAATATTGACCTTTGGACATTTTGCAATAAAGCAATTACTGGCCATTTCAAAGCATTCATTCGGTTTGGTGTCGCGCTCATTCGGGAGGAAACATTATTAGTCCACATCTGCCCACGTAGGTGAGAAAAGCAGGAAGTGAGAAACAGCAGGAAGGGTTAACAACAAGTAAGGGCTATTTGCTATCAGACTGCAGATGTGATAGCAAGATTTCTGTTGTGCAATCCCTTTCTTTGCACCAGGCAAAGCGCCAAAGCCATCAGGCAGTCATACGCCTACCATCAGCTGAGGAGTTGCACAGCAGTCTCATTTCTAATTATACACCCAACAACAGAGCGCTACGCAGCGAGGGAGAGAGTGGAATAGGGAGAGAGGAAGAGGAGTATGATTACGAATGGAAGAGAGGCTGAGAGTGCTACTCGACGGCAAACACAGGGTGAACAAGTTCAGATGTGAGAGATTGAGAGAGAGCGAGAGAAAGAAAGTAAGAGAGGGTGAGGGAGAGACATCAAATCTGTCTGAGAAAGGTTAACGGGACTGACTGACTAAGTAGAGTGGGAGTGTAAAATGTAAAAGCGAGTAGGAGGGAAGAGAGAAAGGAAGAGGAGAAGAGAAAAGGAGGAGAGAGTGTCTGATAGACAGTCTGCCGAGCTTGTCTGGATGCGTCGGACCATTCTGCTCTGCTTTGCCTCTTCACCTGCAGCCAGACAGGTGTGCGTGGAGCGTCTGTGAACATGGGTGGACATGCTTTGTGAAGACGGGTGCACAGAGAGGCGGATGGATGTACGGATGGCTGGCGGAGCGTGCACGTAAGTTTCCAGCATCTGTCTATCATTTATCTTGATTTATGTAGCACGTTCCTGTCTTTTACTCCACGAAGAGAGACACTTACGTGATATATGAATTGGCCTAACTCTGAATGCATGTTTGAGGAACTCTTTGTGGTCTGTGGCATACAGCACAGGCGGTTGCATTTGGTTGTATTGCGCTACAGCGCCATAGATAGAAACATCAAGCGGACCAAATGCAATGTTGTCGCTACTGATATGCAAATAATCCCCATCCTCGGTGCAGATTATCATTATCATGATGGCACCAAACTCTGCTGTGTACATATTTCAGTTCTGGAGATTAGAGACCTGTAGTGAACCGGTCTCTCAGCCTGGATACCATTACAGCATAGGCCTGTTTGGGTCATGATCTGGTCATACCTGTGTGTCGGTCACTGTGAGCAAGTACCCCACACGTCGAATGTAAACTGAATGAATTTACATTTACACTGCAGGCATTTTGCTGACAAATCCGTATCTATTTATGTCTCATGGTATAACGCTGATTGCTCGCACAGGAATGGCAGTGTGAGGGTGCTATCTGATCCCACACACACACACACATAATAGAGAAACAGCTCATATCAGAGATATGCCCATCAAGCAGAGTGAAAGAGGTCCATTCAGTGGCAGTGTTCAAATATGATGATGACATAATACAGGGCACTGAGATGAGCTTTGCATTGAAAGGCTGTAAAAGTCATGTGCTGCTCTTTACCTCCCTGCATCACTTTGTGTAACTAATGTGTCTGCAGAGTGTTTCAACACATAAGAAACTGTGTGTGTGGCCACAAGGTGCTTATATTTAGCGCCCCTCAGCGAACTGACTCACTACTGTGCGTGCATGCAAGGAGGATGATGAGGTTTCAATAGCTTGAGGTGTTGGACATGGCTTCAGTCCCATGAGAAAGATGCAGGCTGGGGCTGTGTGTTTAACATCTTGCATCTGTTTAGCCACCGAATGTACACACTTTCCTTTGTATCTAGTGGAAAATGTCACCATGAAAACTTGACTGAGAGATAATAAAATCTATCCATTAACTTGACTCCCACCCTCAACCTTTTACATTGCATTGTCCCCAATACGCTTATTCCTCCACAAACCACACTGTGTCGTACTTTGTTACCATAGTAACTTTTTTTTACCAGAGTTGGTAGATGTCCATCAAGCTAAACCCCATCAATATAGCAATTTGGAGGTTGGAAAGCCTTCTTTTGAAGCTGATGGTGAAGTTATTGTTGATGTGTCAAGGCCATAGTTAAAGGCAATAATCTCAACAGGTAGCACGTTCAGAGAGGAGGGGGGAAGGTTCTGTCCTTTATCAAGAACATTTTGAAGAGAGAGTAACAGACAGAGAAAGAGACAGTCCAAACAGAGAATCCAATTATTGTCTTCAGCTTGACGCCTTGTTTGCGAGGATATAAAGTGCATCAGTATTTGTTTCTTCTACTTTTCAGATCGTGACGACCTTGGACCTAACTATCTGCTACGCTTGCCAAGAGACTGGAGTCTGTGTCACATGATCACAACACCTCCTCAGCTTCTGCAGGAGAGCATGCAGCGCCGGTGTGAGTGACAGGCAGCGTGAGCCAATGAGCTTCTCACCGAACCCAGCTCTAGTCCCAGACAGGGACAGGCTCCCACTGAAAAAGAGGGACCAAAGGCCGAGCCCACCGCCACAGCGGCGGCAGCAGCAGCAGTGCGATGCTGTGACATTCAAGGCGCCCTACCCTTACAAGAGCCACAGCGATTTTAAGACGAAACACACAGGCCCTTTCCAGCCCGTACCGAAACGGGTTCCTGCGCTGCACCAGCCCTGGATGCAGACTCCCACATCCCCCAGGTCCAAACCTCACGTCCTCTCTGCATTCAGGGAGCATCATGGCTGGGCAGAGTGGAGGGAGTTCAACCCCCTGCACCCTGGGTGGGACCTTTCTCACCACTATCAGCACCACAGCCACTTGTCTGGCACACCTGCACTTCACCCGGGCCATCCGCACCACCCCTCCAGATTCCGTCCTGTCTCCCTGGTCTCTGATGGTTTCCAAAGGGTGGGTGGAGGGTACGGCTGGGAGCAGCTTAAGACATTAAGGGACAAAAGTTTCAACGCACAGAGGCAGAGCAATGGGAGGAGTAAAGGACCATATGTGAGGAGAAGAGACAGAAACGTTCCCAGGGTTGAACAAGCAAGTCCTCCACCGTTGAGCACATGCCTACCTCACTCTCCACATGAGGACCTTACACTGCAACATGACGTGTTGCACAAATCAACAAAGTTTGCCAAACATCCAGTTTCTAGACATTCCTTCATTCCCCCTGACGATAACTCCAGCGCCACATACACCTCCATGAAGGAGGACGCGTCAAGATCCTCTGCTCGCCCCTCTTCTGAGCAGGCCTCTTCCTCCTCTTCCTACCCTAACCATTTTCCCTGGCTGCTCCCTCACTTTGTGGCAGGCTCTCTGATCGAGCTCAGAGACGGGCGGCTGAGGAGGGTGGAGCAGCTGCAGACGGAGGACTTCCTGCTGGGATCACTGGCCTGTCCAGACCTTCGCCTGAGCTGCTGCACGGTGCAGAGCATCTCCCCTTCAGCCTCCTCCATCTCGCGTCTGCTCATCCTGCTCCACGACCAGCAGTCCCAGGTGAAGGAAAATCACTTTGTGCTATTCACCATTCACAGCGGACCCTTCACAAGTAGCTGGCGTTATTCTTGTCACGTAGTATATCTACCAAGTGTTGCATTCAGGTCATACGGGAGATGCTGTATATCCAGTCTTTGAACTTGACATTCCATCCATTGTAAAAACTACTGCTTTAATGGGGTTAAGATACGTAGGCACGTTAAAGAATAAGGCTGGTGACATTTTGTAGTTTTCTATTGTGACCAAATACAATGTCAAGACCAAAACCAACAAAGCATTGATCTTTCGAAAAAGTATTGTCTGTGTAGCCTAAGCTTATCCCTCTGTGCCATCGAGCTCTATTGTTGTCCAAAAATGATTAAAATACATCAATTCACCACACCATTGCACTGAGTGACTTGTTTATTCATCACAATAAACATGGGCACTCCCACATACACTGTCCTGGTGCCATAAAATACTAGCATGTATTAATCCATGGCAGCTGAAAATAGTCCCCAACAAATGCGCCACTTACTTCTGTTTGAGTAACGTTTGCTAAAAAAAAAAAAAAAATGGCTGTTTAAGGAAATAAAGTAGGCTTTAGTGGTCGTAGACTTTTTATGTGCTCAGTTGAAACGAAAGTGCCACACACAGGGAGGGGAAGAAGTACTGACAGACACGTTGATGGTTTTGGTCTCTTCATGGGATTTGGTGACAGATATTTGCTGACAGAATAAGGCAGGCCTTATCCTTTTAAACCCCACTACGTGTAGAATATGAACATTTCTGACTTTGATGCCCCCAGTCTTAGTATTCAAAAGAAGAGTGTGACAGACAGCAATGCAAGCCATCCTCCCCCAGTTTTCCCTGGGATTGCTTTAAGTTTCTACAAAACAAAACTTGCATCAGCAGACAGGTAACTTGACAGGTTCTATAATTACATGCCAGTTTGACACATAGGGGCTTTTATTTCAAATCAAATGAAGAAAATAGCTATTGATACTTAAATATTATGGAAGGAACTTAGCCTAACATCACAATTGATCATTCATTTGTGGGTGGCATTGCAATGTTTGGCAAAAATAAATAAACAAATCTTCTGATACGAAACGACTCAGTCAAGAGCAAACTCTCTCTCACTATCTGACTAATCGTATTTGACAATTTGAATTTAGCACAAGATTCTCCAAACTGGAACAATACCACCCCCTAGTGAACAAGTGTATAAGCTGCATTTTCTGTGCCTTAATTCTCCCTGTGCATAACGCAACATTATCCTCCAGGAGTTGGTGGACGTCTATGTGGAGTACCCATTCTTTGTGCGTGGACGGGGCTGGTCGTCCTGCAACCCCCAAAGGACCGCCCGTCTCTGTGGCCTGCAGTGCCGCCAGCTCAGTGTGGGGGACGTCTGCCTGGCCCTCACCCCTGTCTCAGCCCCCCAGCCTCCATCGTCAGCCACCCTGGAGCCACAAACCTCACCCAATAAGTCAGAAGGAGGGTGTGAGTCCCTGAAGGCAACACACCCCCAGGTTCCTCCAACTTCAGAGCGGCCCCCAGCGGAGCAGAAGGAGGCGGAGGCGCTCCGGCGGAGACACTATTCAGCCCCTGAGTTGAGAGGTCTAGGGACTAACTGCATGTAGTGAGGACTGTCACTGGTTTATGGACAGGAAGCAAGTCCATCTCTTTTAAGCTCTGCTATATTCAGCCTATATTTGCTGTCTTTCTACCTCCTGAATCATATTTCTGTGCTTGACTGTCATTTTTAATTCTAACAAGTAGAGGCTCAAGAGGAACGATAAGAGTAACTCTCAGGATCCCCCATTACATTTTCTGTTAGCCAGATCAAAGTCTATGATAACACAAGTTCAGATCTTATTCATGTGAGAGAACTCAAGTCTATTTAAGACATTTTTGTGAGAAAGTGAAGAACCAAAGTCTACATCTATGTTGCCACAGGGAGCTGCTTCGGTGACAGTGAATTTCAGAGAGATCTTGTAGGCTCAAACAGCGTTGCTCGGGTTTTGAAGTGAGTGTTATTACATTATTTCTAGCCGTTCCGACAAAAATCAGCCCACATACCCTGCAAAGCACAGAAAAATAAAATAAAAATACTCCCTCAGGTCTTTCACTGCTGATCATGTCGTTTAAAGTTTCTCTGTTCCACGTAATATTATCTAAGACTTCTTTATGATCGCAAATGATAGATTTCATTCCAAATTACTGCATATCCTTAATGCCAGAAACCTTAGCGATAATCTGCTCTTCAGTTTGAGATTACATTTTCACACTGACAATCAACACCACTTTAGATTCTATCAATAGGATGTAGTTTTACGCTTCTACCTCTATTTTCTATTTAAAGGTGACAGATACATATAATCTGGGTTTTTAAGAGCGTGGGCTGTGTTTTAATATGTTGTGTCGGAAGCTCCCAGCTTCTCTGTGATTGGCAGCGTGAAGGTCTTTGTTTGCCTGGTTGTGACAGTATACAGCTGCTTTGCTTTTGTACTGATGCTCCTTTTTAAATGTCTTTCCGCGTTGTTAAGACTGAAGATGCTTGTGCTATTCAGATACTTTAAAAAGCTCAAGATGTGATTGGTGTGCAGTCCCGTAGGTCAGCACTACAATGTGATTTCCTCCTGAGTATACATTGTACAAAAAAAAAAAAAAAATGAAATGATAGAGAATTGAAATGTGGACTTAACTATGGTGTCAGTTAGTGCAGACACGGTGCTGTACAAAACAGATTGGGTCTTTAAGTTGTGAAACAGATTTCTCACGGTTAAATAAATATGTCATGTGTAATATTTTCTGCATGATTCCCCCCCCC
>CM022473.1:5509211-5532778 GCA_011952105.1 Coreoperca whiteheadi | reverse complement strand
CTATTTTTTTCCAAGCGGCATCCATACAGCGTCTCCAAAAAAAAAAAAAAAAAAAAAAAAAAAAAAAAAGAAGGTGCAGTAGTTCAACAGGAAGATGGAGATAAAAAGTTTTACGAGCTGTGAAATCAGTTACCAAATGCACACTTCCACCCAGGCAATATTTTATAATCTGAGGCCTCACGAGAGGATTCAAATGCAGGTCGAAATGTGTTGCACATTAGCAACTTTTTACTTTCCGTTTCTAGCGCTGAACGTGTTATTTGAGTCTCTGAAGAAACGCCGCACTGTTCGGGGTCCTTTCAGAGCACTTTTTCTAGTCACAAAGGAAAACAAAAGAAACGGCTTTGTTTAGCCTTTCCCTGTGACCAATAGTTCTAATTGGTTTGTGGTGGTGGTTAATACTGTATGGGAGGCTCAGCTGCTGGTTATAAAAACAGTACACCACATTAGAGCTCATTCTAGGGCAGGAGTTCCCGGGTGACCAGCCCGTCAATCATCTCTTTCCTCCGGTTCCTTCAATTCCACCTCTGCCTATCTGTCCCATCAGAAAGGCAGAGCTCACAGGAGGGGGCACGGGCAATCAGTGACAACCACAGGCTCTGACCACCATGTTGCGGTACTTCTTGAGGATGACGTTGGAGCTGTCGTCAAAGTAGAGCACGGAAATGCCATGGAGCTGGGTAGGGGCACAGCAGGGCTTGGGCACTGTATCCGGATTGATAAAGTGCACCTGTGGTTGGAAGAAGCATAAATCATTCCTCACAGAAAGTGGAGGTTTGCGGAAGTGCCTGTCATCGGGGGCCGTTTGGGACTTACCAGAGTTTGCACAATAGCGTGATTGGTGGCATTCATGTAGGAGTTGAGAGGGAAGGCGCATTCTCCCTCACAGTAGTACGCTGCATAGCCCTCTGGTGCTATGATCCAGTCCTGACCAGAGCAAAACAGGCAAATGTATAAGTGTCACTTTTGGAAATAAAATGAAGCGAAATTCTATTAAAATGAGATCAAATGAAAGTTCGGAATTATACCTGCCATCCCAAATCTCTGAAACTGACATACAAATCATGCTTTTTACATCCCTCTTTAGAGATGCCAAGGTTATCTGAAAATTGACAACATGCAAGTATGAGTACACACAAAGATCACAGTACAAAAAGTAATTAAAGGCCAGTTGGTCAAAGCTGACTAGAGTCTATGATGGTGAGATTTGAAGGGTTGAGGGACCTGTTGCAGCCTCCGCTGTCTTTAGTGCATTTTGGACCTTCCTCTGAGATTTGGAGCGGTTAGACTGGCGCCCCCTGTGGCCGTGGACAGAGCGGATGCTGCGGAAGCGCACCTCATTTGCCTTGAAAAAGGCAACCATGAAGGGCTGTTTGTCCTGAGCTCCACTGCCCGTCACCAGCCCCGCCAGCTGGGGGTTCCTCCTCTGGCCTACAGAGGGAGACAGGGGGAAGAAAACTAATGAGAGCCTCAACCGACCACTGAAGAGGACAAGAACACACATCTAAGTCTCTACTAAACAATGATTTGCTCATCCTAATGTGACCACAACAACCACAATCATAACTTGAACTCTGTAAGAACCCTCTACACAAGTACTAAACATTTGGTGGTCCTTTTAACCATAGGACTTAAAGAGCATTAAATCATTACTCCAGACAAGGACTATATTCATGCTGTTATGGATCCCTCCCCATATTAGTTCACATATGGCAGTGACCGACCGTGGCTGTCCTCCAGGACCAGGTGCAGGCCGAGGTTCTGCTCAGGATCGACCAGCCAGAGGTTACTGGTGTCAGTCAGGTCGAAGACCAGCCAGCCCTCCTCTGTCGCCCACACTGCTCGCTGGTCCAGCAGCAAGAGCTCCACTTCACTGGAGAGAGGACGGTATGTCATTGAATTCAAGGCAGTGCCAAAACAGTGCAGCGTCCGTGTTCGGCTGCAGAATGGACGTATTCCAAATTGCCCTTGGATGCACCATCAGAAGACTTTCAACAGTCCCTACTTACAAATACGTTTCCACAAGCAAAACATACATTTGACAAAGTGCTATGGTGATGAAACGTCTTTTTACCCATTTGTTACGTTGCTGCAAATTGATTTTCATTGCTGAAATGAATGGAAAGCAATGGCTGTGTGGAGAGTATAAAAAAAACACAACAATCTAAAAGCATGTGGTATGCTTAGGAAAATGGTTGGCTGTCATGCAAGTGACTGAATTAGTATTTAATAGGCAACGAAAGGCAAAACTACATGTGTGGTCCTGTAGTCGCTACAGTGCAGTTAGAAAGTACTAGGGCAACTTGTTTTCTGTCGCCACACCGGCTTTGAAATCAAACGATGACTTTGAGGTTAAAGTGCTCATTTTCAGCCTTGTGTTTGAAGGTGTTTCGGCCATACTCGAGGAACAGTATGGGAATCGTAGCCCTTGTTAAATGTATTCACGCAATTTGAGGACAATGCAGCAGGAAAACACCACATTAAAAAAAGGAAACCATGAGGTTTTATGACCAAACAGTGGAATTCTGTTGATTAGCCAAGTCAGAGCCCTGATCTCAGTCCAAATGAGAATGTGTTTCAATGGCTGGAGACCAAACTGATGGGCAAAAGTAAGCAAAATAACTGTATGTGGCTGCAAATGTAAAACCTTATCACTTCAAGTTTCTGTTCACTTGTCCTTTGTTTCACCTAAAACTGTTCCTACATTGTTAATCAGATCAGAGACAACGATTTAATCTCCCAGCCATAGTTTCATTTCAAATCAAATATGCGCTGGAGTACAGAGCCAACACAACAGAAAAGGTGTCGCCGACCTAAACATTTCTGACTGCACCGTAAACACACTGAATCAAACCCAGTTTTTCATAGCAAACCGATTCGGAAGAAATTCATAATGCCCCATGCAGTGCAAAAAGCACACGCGGGTGATGGACAGATTTAACAATAAATGCATCGTAAATCATTTGAGTGCACGATTCTTTTTGTCATTTCAGCCTTTAAAACAATATGTGGCGTCATCATGCAACACCCTGAATCACGCATCCATCAATGGAACACATTGCATGGAGTAACGTTAAAGAGCTGCAGCTGAGAGAAGGTCAGGATGGTCCAGAAAATACTTAATAAATTCGTCGGTAGGAAGTATATTGCTGTTTTACGGGCATGGTAAGTTAAATTAATAACAGAGGTGGAGTACGGTACTGGAAACTATTTTTGTGTGCTTTTCTCTTGTTCAAAATGATGCTGCCGACGCCTCTGCGTCCTGCGTGACCCGTTTGGCTTCACTAGCTTACTTCAGCTTACTAGCTTAGCCTGCTTGTTTATTTCCTAACGACTTAGCTAGCTGTTAGCTGTTAGTCGGGCCGTTTAGCGCCTGGATAACTGAACCGCCGGCTTAATGAAAGAGGTAACTTAGGTGACAGGGATCACATTAAAACTGTGTAGTTTTCTGTGTAGTTTTCACAGGCATCTGTGTGTATTATTTTATCTTCAATGCGTCGGAGATTGAATTGCTAGTTAACCATATCACAATTATTTTAAGATTTCGAGACGTATGCCTTTAGTAAGTACAAAACTGCTAAACTGTGCCAAAGTATCTCACAGTTTAACTTAGTTTTGAAATATTTGACCAGCCTATTAGTCTGATAAACATCACGATTATGCAAAACCACGATATATATGAGGAAGTCACATATTTAATTTGATTAGAATTCAGTATGTGCGTTAATGGCTTGAAGATGTGCCTTTTTATATATTTACCCCCCCCCCCCTCAAATATGTTGGTTTGCATTACAGTCACTTGTACTTAACAGCTGTTTGTTTTTGTATAAAGTTATTGAGTAGGCAGCCTCAGCCTATAATTGACCTTGCAAAGTGCACACAGAGAAAGACTCAAGTAATTTATAAAGATCATTTAAAATCCTTCTCCTCACCTATAAAGCTCTTAATGGTCAGGCACCGTCGTATCTTACAGAGCTCATAGTGCCTTATTACCCCACTAGAACACTGCGCTCTCAGAATGCAGGGTTTCTTGTGGTTCCTAGAGTCTCCAAAAGTAGAATGGGAGCCAGAGCCTTTAGCTATCAAGCTCCTCTCCTGTGGAATCAGATCCCAGTTCGGGTTCGGGAGGCAGACACCATCTCCTCATTTAAGAATAGGCTAAAGACTTTTCTCTTTGATAAAGCTTATAGTTAGGGCCGGCTCAGGAGAGTCCTGAACCATCCCTTAGTTATGCTGCTATAGGCCTAGACTGTCGGGGGACTTCCCATGATGCACCTCTCTCTTTTCACCTCTGTCCTCCTCTCCATCCGTATGCATTCTCATCCCATAAATGCATGTCACTAACTTGACTTCTTCCCTCTCCCGGAGTTCTGTGCTTTGTCGTCCGTCTATTCTTTTTTAGTGTAACTTTCAGCAGGTATTTCACTGTCCGGGGATGTAACTGGATCTGTGACTATGGCGACCTGCTGGGGCAGTGCTGCTGTGTCTATGGTGCAGGGGACGAGTGGCTCGGGTCCTGCTCGTTGGGCTACACCGGGAGCTGCTCGGTTTGCCATCTGGACCCATCATCTTCCCTTATGTTTTACCACCTAGACATTTCTAACATAATAACATATATATATATACAACAATTTTGCCATCAAGGCTGTATATGTTATAGTTTTGATGCTATAAATCTATTCTGTACTTACGACATCTATTGCATGTCTGTCCGTCCTGGGAGAGGGATCCCTCCTCTGTTGCTCTTCCTGAGGTTTCTATCATTTTTTTCCCCTGTTAAAAGGGTTTTTTTTGGGTAGTTTTTCCTTAATCGAATCGAGGGTCTAAGGACAGAGGGTGTCGTATGTTACAGATTGTGAAGCCCTTTGAGGCAAATGTGATTTGTGATACTGGGCTATATAAATAAAATTGAATTGAATTGAATTGAATTGAATCCACCCAAAGTGGACAGCCGTTATAGAAGGAGCACTTTAACGTCTGATACTGATATGTGGCCGTCTTCAGGGCAGATTTGACAGACAACAGCTTTGTTTACAGACTGAGTGTCAGACCCTCAGGCAGACGTCTGTCTTTAGTCCTGCCGCCTGCTCGTCTGCGTGGAGTGGCCTTTGGGTGTCTGTGAATGACAATGGTGTTGCCCTCAACGCCGTCTGCCCCACTGTCACCGACTGAAGGACTTAAATCTACTGCCTGCCCGTGATCCCTTCTGCTAGCCTATGTCCCCGTGGCAGTCAAGTATGGAGCATGGAGTCTACTTATACTTTAAAGATCTGTCATGCTGTTATCCAATGTCAGGGGTGGTCTGAAACGCGAAGGCAGCGTGAGCGCAACGCTGAAGCTGGCAGACAGAAACATGGTAACCACCTGGGCAGGAGAACGAGAGTAAACGGACGCCTTGAGGGCTGAGAGTGTCGTTTGGGGTTGGAGCCGCATGCTCTGAAGGCAGGCCTCCCTAGGGAACTGTCCTGTCCTGTCTGTCCGACTGCGTGATAGAAAAACGCGCTCTAGAGAGAACCGCTGTGCTTCTGTAATTGACACTTATGTCTGTGTAAAGGGCCCTGGTGGGGACACTAACATCAGCAGAAATAACCTGTGGGGAAATGGAGCCAGGAGGGAGCCAAAGCAGACAGACCCGGCGTGCACGTACGGCAGCCTAACAACCAGTTCTCGCGGTCAAACACGCAGTGGCATGAGGGGTTTTGTTCAAACTCACCCACACCCACACCACTGGTACTGTGCCACTCACATGAGAGGATAATGTAGCAATGAAATCATTTACTATGACCGCTTGGAAGATCATGTGAAAAATGCTTTGGGGGGGGTCAGTTCACCCAAATTAAAAAATTACATCTAGCTATCTAGCCATGCAGATAGGTCTGGTTTTATTTGTCCAGATTTTGACATTTGCTCCCACACAACTGAGGTGAACGGAATTCCGTTGGCGGTGCTCACAGTACTGAAACCTTACATTTGATATTCACCAGCAACATGTCTTAGGAACCAGTTTTTTGCTGAAGAAATAGTCGCTGTGAAAGCTGCTGACTGTGTGCTGTGGGGATCATCTAGAGTAACAGCGGCCCCGTTTCTGAAAAGTCCCATTGCTGTTGCATTTTTAGCTACGCTAGCGGAACGGCTCCAGGGATTTGGCGCGGAAATTAATCCCCCCCTTAGAATTTAAATACCATTTTCTCTAGTGCAATCATAACGTCCAATATTTTGGTTTATGACTGAAAACCTGCAAAACTGAGAGATTATTAGCAAATGGTGGGGGGGCAGAAATCACAACAGATCTCTCAAAACAGAGGTAAGTGATGGAAATTCATTTTTGCACATTTGTGAGTGAGCCAATCCCTAAATGTTAAACGCCGCTGGGGAGATCGGGCGGATACATGTCATACAGGTTAGAGCAAATCAAGGGTAAGGAATCTGTAAAACGTGAGACGTGCGGGAGCTACCTGTTTGGAGGCTCCTGCAGCACCTGGCTGACACGGACTCTGAACGTCTCGTTCTCGTAGCGCTCCTGGGTGAATTCTTTATAAATCCTAAACTCTGCTGCTGTGACGGCCTCCCCCTCTGGAATACGGGAAAGGTCAAATCGAAATTCTCTTCTGTGCTGCCGGTACAGGAGATCCTGATCTTGATCAACTATCAGGAAGACATGAAGAGAGAAAGCAATCGGGGTGACATGGTGTAAAACAACATTTGACTGATGTGCTTGATCAAAATACTCCATTTATAATTCCAACAAATCATAATAGCACTATGATGAATGGTATTTGTTGTCTGCATCAGCTGACACACACACACAGTTTACAATAATACTTCTGTTCCTCAAAAGGGAAAGTTTGTACATCTGAGGAAAAGGCAAACCATTGGGAGTACACGCCGATGGTAAACCAGTCGGCGGTTGCGCATCTGCCAAAACTGTCGATGAATCCAACGGTTTTCTGATGCGTGTCGCTCTGCCCACAGCCCGGAAGCACTGTGTCAGAAATAGGGGAAAATGCTGCTTCCACGAGTGAAGCGATTGATCTAAACATCACTTAAGTCAAGTCTGCCATACGTGCCAATGTGGGGGAGAAACAACAAAACAAAAAAACACACTCGGGGCTCAGAATGGCTCCCTGTTTAAATTGCACACATGTGCTGACCACAAGAAAAGGCCTGGTTAGGCACTGCCCGGAAAACCACAGCAGCCAGCGTGCTTTTAGAATCACACTCGCATAAAGTCTAGAGAGACACACACAAATTCGTGTGTGACTTAACTGTCCCACCCACAGCTCCCTGATCATTTCGCCATGTCGGCTACATGTATCACTGGCCAGGCATTTCATTCTGAGTGTAGAGGATCAAGTAAAGCAGCAAGTAGCCGATGGCAGTGTGGGGTTTCCAACCCTCCCTGAGCCAGCTGAAGCTCTCCAAAACTCAGACGTTTCAGGAAGACCTCCTGAAGCGTTCCAGAGTCGTGTTTTCACAGCGTTTGGTCAACGTGTCTGTCCTTGGAAAGAGCACTCGGAGGCCTCTGGCGAAGGTGTGCGGAGCAGCGATTAGCCACCTTAAAATACATCCTGCCCACTGGCACACACCATGACATCATCATGACATCACCCTGCTGATGGGCCACTGTTGTGTCAGTGCACAGACAACCAGAGCACCATAAAACTAGAAACAGACCCCCCCCCCACACACACACACACACACACACTGACTCACAGCCTTTTAAAAACATTTGTAACGACACAAAAAACACACACAAAGCCGTTCATCATTAAGAGCGGTGCATTCTGAACCCTGCTAGTCATTTGTTTGACCGCAATTAAATGCTGCGAGGGAACGAGGGGTGTTTTTATGAAAGCAATAATTGCTTGTAAGGACTTGGTGTGTTTACGTTAGGGACCATTAGCTGCAGAGATCAGACCTCAGATATGCAAACGTCCCTCTGGGAGGCATTTCAACACTTCAGATTACTCCTGACACTGCAGGGCCACACAGCAACGAAGCTATCATTAACCTATTGCAATTTTATAGTAAGTGGGGGTTGTTGTTTGTTTATATATATATATATATATATAAATCAGCATGGGTGGTGTCTGCACAAAAACCAAACTCAAAACCATGTGACCTTTGTGAATAATAATCGCTGACATTAATTTTCAACTGATTTCTCAAGTTAGCTGTAAGTCTATTCCTCGAGTGAACATGGTCTGCCCCTTTCAAATCCACGTATGTGTGCATGCGTTGGCATGTCTTGGCTGCACTGCTTAAGCCGTCGTCTCGCAGCTTAATAGAGCCACCAAAAAGGCTTCTGATAAATACCGGCCCTACACACACACACACATCTGCTGCAGAGTGTAGCGCCGTGTCGGCCTGTTGACGACAACCCGAGTTTTGGGTCTACTGAGCAGGCCAAGTTGTTCCGCGCAAGATCCAAAAAGACAGAAGTGGCGTGGAAGGGCCTCTCGTCAGGGGACGGCGCCATGCAGTTACGATTCGAGCTTCAAGTCTAAAAAGGAGGGGAATGATTTTACACACGAATGTATAAATAATGAGAAGGTTGATGAGATTTTCTGGTGGGGCAAAAGAAGGTCTTAGTGTGATCTCCTTAAAAAAAAAAAAAAAAAAAAAAAAAAAAAAAAATAAAATTAAAATAAATAAAAAAAAAAAAAAAAAAAAAAAAAGAACACAATGCGCCTCCTGTTCTTCGGCGACACGGTCATTCCTCCAACTGTTGGGAGAGCCTTCTGCACGCGTTCGGTCTCTAATGAAAGCCAGTGGCAATTAAGCCCTTTCCCCATGCTGTGCAGGTGTGCTGCGGTCAGTGCAAAAATAAAAGAGCCCATACTGAACGCACGTGTACGCTCTCCCCAGGCCAAGAGTTCAGCGGCAGGAAACAAGGCGGTGGACACGACGAGTAGCGGGACAGCCACAACGGATACATCGGAGCGCTAAGTCGGGCCCCTGCACTACGTTCAGGCTCTTTTTAAACGAATTAAGAAACTACAAATGAGACGAACGCTTCCTGCTGGGCATTCCCGAAGTACGAAACGTGGTTTGGCACTCCTAACACAAGTAAACCTACGCAGCCGTGTACCAGCATGCGTGCTGTGATGGGATATACTGTGTGTGCGTGCTGACTTTACAATAGGACGACAGGAGCGCGCAGGTGTTGAAAAGGAGGGGTTCTGTCGTTCCCTTTAACTTTTCTGAATCCTTTCCCTCTGACATAATTCATTTCACTTAAAGATATAGGCTACTGAGTAAAAGAGGCCGAGTGATCTAAAATAATAGTACAATACTTGTCTAAGCCGTGTCCACCTGCAGGATGTGTGCACTGGGCGCACTCTGGGGGACGGGGCTGGGCAGCTCTCCCTCACACTGGAAGCTGTGGTCTTGCGAAAGGGAAATACCATAATCCAGGTCGGTCTTGAAGCGATCATCCAAGGACCACCAAGTTAGAGTCACTACTCCAGCACAATGTGGGAGCCCCAGCTAAAAACCTTGCCAAGCATCAGCACAGGAGGCCCTGGTGGGCCTTAGAGAGAAATAATGCACACTCGTTGTGTCCTTCGTTCCCCCTCCTGCCTCTTTATAATCAAACGCTTCAGCTGTGGAACCACACAAATCTGCTATGAGTTTTCGGGAAACGAGGTTTCCAGATCTCATTAGCTAAAGACTGTCAGTTAAAAGTTCACGACTGAGGACATTTATTGCAATTCATTTACAGCCTCCAAATGTTTTGTATTAACTAAACATCTATGGGCCGGTCGAAAACTAGCTCTGAATGGCTCTTTATTTAAAAGGCTTCACTTCAATCCCAACGACACACAAGCAGACGGCAAGGTTAAAAGGTTTTTTTTCCCCCCGAGACGTAGATGAACAAACTTCATCCCCTTCACATTGACCCAGAACCCTCCTCCAGGCTCCCCCGAGACAGGAGAGGGGCCTAAGGAAGACAAGGGGTTGGTTTTGGATGGAACCACATCCGGATAAGAGCCACAGGCACTCATGCTGTTTCACCATAGTGATATCAGAGCCGCCGTAGGATCTCCAAGGGAAACAAAAGGCAGGGTTTGCCTTTTATCAATTCAATAAGTGAGCCCCCGACTCCCACCTGTGACCCACCGTGATTTACGCCCTCCAAAAACAAACAGACGTCTAAACGCAGGAATGCACGTGCACACACACACACACGCAGAGATTACTACCGCAGTAACACGTGTTTAGATGCTGCTTGTATCTTGATCTTAGCCAACTTGTCTCTCACTCCCTGGGGGGGGGGGTTAGAAATGCCTCTTCAATTCCAAGTCATGTGAAACAAAGCCATGCTAAAGCCTCCCAGAAGGGAGCTCAGAAGGGATTCTGGGGAAATCGGATACCGGCATGTTGTCACAACATTTACAGCTCGGGAATGCACAATGCTTGATTTGAAGAGAGGAAAGTGACTTAACAGACAATGCCGGAGACACTGGCCTTCTCACACTCACACACACACACTAATGCACTTGTGGTGGCTTTACAGCACTTGACAACAAAATGGAGAGCATTTAAAACCTTGATTCAAATCAGACAACAGAGATGAAGCCTCCCCTGAACAACATAATATGATTAAGTAGGCTGGGTCACTGATTTGGACATTTAGCAAAGACCAGGCCTATCATATCATTTCTTTAAGTCCCTGCAGTAATACTTAGTAGATACTAGAGTACACTTGAATCTCTTTATCATTAGCACATTATAGGCTGTTAGAGTTATAGTATAGTAAGATATAATGAAGTCAAATGATATAAGGCTACTAAGCCACTCTGCACTCAGTGCATCTACACACAGTGCATCTAACACAAGTAGAAGCATTACGGTATACAGTTTGTCATTATAAAGTCAGTTTGTAAGCTTACCGAGATTGACAAAGCTCATCACCACGTCTGCGTCGTCTAGGAAGCGGCTGTCCTGCGGGGTCACCACGGGCGAAACGCGGGTCGGGGAAACGTGCTTGTAATACGAATACCCGGCCGTGGAGACGGCGTTGTACAGGTCCAGCATGAACGCCGGGGCCGCGTTGCGTTTGGCGCGGACGCGCGGCCGCGGACGGTGCGGCAGCCCCAGGATGGAGAGGACCTCCCGCTGCACCTCCCTGCGCTCCTGGCCCCGCAGCCGCCGCTGGAGGAAGCCGGAGCGCAGCCCGCCGTCCACGGAGACGTTGGGGAAGGCGACGTGCGTAGCCAGCACGCAGTAGCCCCACGACAGGAGGAGCGCTGTCGTCGCCAAAACGCCTGTCACCATTTTACCCCCACCCCACCCCCCCCCCAATCTAACGCGCGGCTCTAACTACAAGATAAGAGTGGGGATTCCGACATAACGAGCTCTCCTGCTCGTGTAAGCACTAAAACAAACTATCCTCTGTCGACTCAGAATGGCATTCCCTTATCATCTGGGCTGTCTTGCCCACGCGCTCCTCTTGATGGCAACTTGGGAATGGACTTTATTGAGGGATTGTGTCAGGGGAGGGGCAGGAGGGGTTCCCGAATGGGATAAACCAAGACTGGGAAGATTGGGAGAGCGAGCCAATGAAGACCAACGTCCTATCATGAAGTGCACTTCTCTATCTTGGTGTTAAATTAGGGGTGTGGCCCTTTCAAACCAGAGTGTCCCTTTGTTTGAACGTGATTGTTTGGCCACTAATTAAAGTGGACTCTAGTTGTGAATATCTGATTAGCACAGCTTGTCCTTATTGGTCTGCTGTTTTCCTTTTTTTCTTTGTGCAAGCAGTAGCCTGGCAGCCAGCCTTTATCTGCTGTGACCATCCAGTGGCTCATCAGTCCTCTGCTCCCAGCCTTCCAACATCTAAAGGTCACGCGCAGTATCTTCTTTTCAAATCTTGCTTAGAACAGGTCCGGACAGTTAATTTTACTGTCACTGCGCTTCAACCCCGTGCACAATGAGAGACTCCAACACTGTTAAGCGAGCAGTCTGAAGGCAAAGAGGGAAAATCCCCTAAACCCTTCTTCAAGGCAGACGCCTTTGAACTCAAACAATAAACGCAGGCTCACCCTAATTGTTGAGGGGTCTGAGTAATCAGCAGCAGCACGGGCACACGAAGGGACATGCAAATAGCCCCAATGAATTACTACAACAACAACTTGTAAAGCCCTCCTGTACTTTCACAGAGCATTAACAGGGGTGGGGTGGGCAATGAATGGCAAAGCAAGAATCCAACATGTGCTTTTGCACAGGCACTGGGGAGGAGCGGTGACTGAATCATCACATAAAACTCAAGGAAGGTAGGTTAATGTGTCATAGCCACAAACTGAAACGGCCATGCACTCATGCGCTTTCTGTTTCTCGAGCGTCTATTTTTCAACTTCTGTCTTTCGTCCTGTCGGAACTATCCGTAAATGAACTAAAACCCCACACAACCAAATTTCCATGAGCACCATGCACTCGTCAAGTAGGATGTTTTCCTCAGCAGAGGTCACTTTGCAGGTCTCACCCCATGCAAACTCATATAGACAACAAGAGTCCTCCCTATCCACTACAAACACTTGTAAAGCGTTCAACTGCTACAATTGTAACAGTTTGAGACTGTGGAATCCGTTTTGCCCAAGGACTCTTCAGCAGAGTAGATGCATGCCGACAGGTCTGACGGTCCATCCGGCCACGTCATCACCCCACTCATTAGAACTGAAGGAGGTTTTACACTACGTTGCAGCAGCACCGTTGTGTAGCTTAGCTGCTGGACAGTCAAGACACTTTTCAGCCTTCGGGAAGTATTGTATCTCATGAATGAATTCATGCACCATATCCATTTGCTTACTGACTCAGTCCAATAAGAGTCATTCATTACATCTCCCAGTGGCGCTACAACCGAACTGGGTGTCATATATGAAAAATCGTTTGTTTTGTCCATAGATCTGTTGTGGTGTGAAACTGTGAAGGGCCCGTATTGATCCTGCAACATAATACACCCTTATCCTGTGCACACCTCCTCAACTGATTGTTGATCGGCCTAATTCGGATTCTGTGTTCAAGCTCCCTCTACAGCTGGCCCTCATCGAAAGCCAAGTCTGGATTGCCCAAAGGGAAAGTGAGGCAGATGCCCTTGGGCACAGTTTCACACCCAACCAGTTTGCTTAATTCTTCTAATTCCATTCAGATTGTGTGTCCATGCAGGCAAAATCAAAATTGTAATTTAACAGGACCAGTTGTTACCAGTGTTGGAAAGTTCAAAGGACAATCATTGACAGTAAATCTGCATAAAGAATAGGATAGCTCTAAGTGTAACCTTTCATACGAGACCAAAATTCTGACTGTACATTAAAGCATTCAAGAATAACAGCATTTTATGTGTTTATGGTTCCAAAGGGCCATTTGGAGTCTCCAAGTGGCCTTTTTTGGAGAGTGCCTAGACATAAACATGTGTAAAACACTCATTTTCTAAGGTATTGTTATCAAATTTGAAAGTGGGCTTTGTAAGGCTTCAGGCTGTGATCCCATTCTGTCTTCTAATAGCTGCCAAATATAGTAATCTGCAGGCATCTTTTTGCAAAAAAAAAGGAGGCGGAATATTTTGTTCCATTCTTCAGTGTGTTCAAAATTATATTACTCAATACCGGTAAGACTTGCAGTGATTCTGACTCTATAGGAACCTCAGAGTTTCACCTTTCAAAAGAGACCAAAACCATGCATATACTCCACATGGTTCAAGAACAGTATGCAATTTATTTTGGGTATGCCCTTTTTCAAGCGTTTTAGGCAAAATTGACAGGAATGCTAAGGGTTAACTGAAGCAGGATACTATTGTACAATTTTGAGACCTTTTAGCCTTCTTTACTTGAGTATTTCCCTTTGATGGTACTTAATTATACTTCTATTTGACTACATTTCAGATGGAAATATTGTACATTCCACTCCGCTACACTTATCTGACAGCTGTTATAAGTTGCTCTGCAGCTTAAGGTCATTTTACATTCAAATCATATAACTTAGTCATCTTAGAAAATATTTTGTCTCGTTAAAATATCCAACGGGATACAGAGTAGCCTAGTTAAAACTTGCTCAGTCTTCTTGATCAACTGCAACAGTAACCTACTTGTTAAGCCATCTTTAATAATAATCCAAATAACAAATATAACACTTTGAAAAGGGCCATTCTGGAGTACCTTCACTTTTGATACTATACACACATTCTGATAATTCTATAATTTTGATATATTTACATTTTGAATCCAGGACTTGTAACAGAGTATTCTTATACTGTCAACTCCTTAAAGAGCAGGCTAGTTGTTACCTGCCTTACATGCTATTATGTGTTGCGCACGCAGCCAGTGCTGTGCATTATTGAGATATACTGAATGGACTATGAGATGCTCGGGGGGGGGGGACCATAGACTGCTGGGACCTTTTTATACAGTGTTTGGTTGGGACCCATAGTAGCAGAGCCAGACACACTTACACCACATAGCCCCGAGTTACTTTCCTTTGGAGGGTAAAGTGACTTGCTGTCGCGCACTGCCTCCAAGCGTTTAGTCCATGGCGTCCTCTCGAAACAGCATACTTTATTTTATTTTTTTCCCCCGGGGTCGAGACGTCACCAAACTGCGACATAGCGAGGGGGAGGGAAAAAAGCGCCACATTTCTGCTGCGCCAAATCATCTCGGCGTTTTTCAGCGTTGCCCGTTTACGGCCGTAGCTTTACACATTTGGGGTACGTAACGTTATATTCGCGTGGTTAAGAGACGGTGCCGCTGGTGGTACGACGTTTAAATGTTGGGTTTGAAAATGTTTGCAGCGCAGGGAGGTGTTTAACCTCGCTAGTAACCTAGCTTAGCCGCCGGCCAGAATCACGTTCAGCTGGTCTCAAAACAGGATTTAGCCAACGTAAACTAGCGTTGTCTTATCGCGCCATAACGTATGCATATTTTCGGACCCACATAATGGTTCAAATAGTAGCACATGTGCTTAAACCGCACATATAGCCTCCCAAGCTAGCTGGTATTTAGAAGCTAGCAGCGGCAGCATTAACTGACGCATAGTTAGCTTTTAACGTTAACCGCTAAGCTAGCTGTCCAGCTACGTCTTGTCAAGTGTCAGCTGTTTTGTTCACGCTACTCGTGCAAACCTTTCTCGATGTCTAACCTATGTCAGTAGTGTTAAACTTGCTAACTGAGCGATAATGGTGCAGGTAAGGTAGAAAAGATAATTTAGTGTAGCGTCGATGATATAACGTTAGCTGCCTCGCGTAACACACACTGTAACGTTATGTGCTCGACTGTAGTCTGCTATGCTGTCAATTACACCGTGTCTCCGTCTTTGTCTGCTAGGCGTACACTGGGAATAACTGCACTATGAGTTTATTTGGGGCAAACACCGGGTTTGGAACCGGAGGGACCGGTGTCTTTGGAAACACAACAACAGATAGCCATAATCCCATGAAGGTAAGCCAGTGGAGTACGTGAGCAAAGCATTTGACGTGGCTTGCATACATTATTATGATGGCTCGCAGGGCCTTTGCTTGTTTACTGGACAGCTTAATGTTTTCCTTTGCGGATTGTGTTCCTACAGGATGTTGAAGTGACGTCACCTCCAGATGACAGCATCAGCTGTCTTGCTTTTAGTCCCCCTACCATGCCAGGGAACTTCCTCATCGGAGGGTCCTGGGCCAACGACGTGAGTTGTTTATTCAGTCACGATAATGGTGCACAGCAGTAGATTGACTTGGTGAACTCAAGATTATGGATGATAATTTTCATTCAGGATTTGTCTACAGTGGAGGTCCAGGAGGAAACAGTCACCAGGCTCATCTTCCGTATGCTTCCAAGTAAACCCATTTTAACATCCATTTATCATCTGACGCCAGGTCCGGTGCTGGGAGGTGCAGGACAATGGACAGACTGTCCCCAAAGCCCAACAGACGCATGCAGGTCCCGTGCTGGATGCATGCTGGAGCGATGTAGGTCTCAACATGCAAAGTCATTTAAACCCTGTAATAGATGCCGTCTGCTTGGCCATAGACTCATTTATGATGTGCTATACTCTTTAACCAGGATGGGAGTAAAGTCTTCACTGCTTCCTGTGACAAAACAGCCAAGATGTGGGATCTTAACAGCAATCAAGCAATGCAGATTGCACAGGTTGGATGAGAGCCCCCAGATCAACTATGTGGTCTTACGAAGACGAGAGTCCTCTTACACCTCTCACCATTTCTCTTCACAGCATGACGGTCCGATCAAAGCAATCCACTGGATAAAAGCCCCAAACTACAGCTGTATCATGACTGGCAGTTGGGACAAAACACTGAAGGTACAACAGCCATTTCAACAAACCTGTTGGTATTTAAAAAAGACATACTTTAGGGCTGCATGATATATCGTTTCAGCATCAACATCGCGATGTGCACATGTGCATTGCAGGAAGAGCAATGTCAAGTAAGGCAAATAACTCAAACACGTCATGCTCCAACGTTTTTGCTGATCGATACAAAAGGAGAACTCAAAGTTCTCAAAAGTCCGTATGATATGACATTTAGTCTGAGTTCGATCTGTTCCCAATGTGTTCTGGTGAACTTCCATTTCTAGGACTTTATTATTTATTCACTGATCTACTGTATATAATTTGTTTTGAGTAGCATAAAGGGAACTACAACACAGACTCATTATGCAACCCTGTGTTGTAAAATGATCAATAAATGAATGTTGTATCCATTTATCAATCAACCAAAGCGGGCCCCACTAGTCACCCACCACAATCTGAAAATGAGCGCTGCCTGTTTTCATTGTTTGATAAACTGATCAGGTGCACCCGTTCAAATAGCTCAACTACTGTCACGGATAATGTCATCTGGGTGCTCGAGGCCGGCGTTCAGTTACGCAAGGCAACTTTTGAGTGCACGTATTCCCGTTATCAGCGGCACCTCGTTCCAAGGCAGGTTAACAGTTAAAAAGTTAGTGTCACAGGGGGTGATCTGTGCATCTAAGACACGCTTAACAGACACAAAACTTGCACTATCCAGATCTAGCTTTACTTACATCTTGCCAGTATATCTAAATCTGTTTGAGAGTTCTACCATCCTCAGCCGTGTGGGGAGGCCCCACTCAATGTGGGTGAGGTCCCAGTGATTAGTTATTACATTCACCTGATCTATTTTAGAGGGACCATATCCCAGTCTTTGTATGCAGGATGGCTGAAAACGTAGTGTGTGTGTGTGTGTTACCAGACAGATGATTAAGTAAACTCTATTGAATGACAAACTCCTGAGTATTAATTTAAGCTTCATACAAATTTATGAAACAATGCAACTAATGATTATTTCCTTTAACAACTGATCTGCCAATTTTTTTTTTGTTTGTTTTGATTTTAGTTTTTGCTCTAAACGCTTCTTTTGTCTAATCAGTACTTTAAAATTAAATCAAGATAGACCCCGATATATACTATAATACATAAACAGACATCTTCAGATTTGAGAAGCTGAAACCAGTGAATGTTTGGCCTTTTTGCTTGAAAAATGACTGAAACGATGAATCCATTATGAGAACAGTTACAGATTAATTTTCTGCCAATGGACTAATCAGCTAATTGACTAATTGATGTGTCGCTAACCCTAATTATTAGGATTACTGGTGGGAAAGAATTAACACATTTAAACAAACCACTGGCAGGCTACTGAAATCAGTATACTGTATTTACACTCTTGTCTTGCATTGAACAGCTCCCAATTTGAATCAGGTTGTTTTGCTCAGCTGACTGCAAACTTGATCCACCAGGAATGTGCGCTCACGCATGTTTGTTTGGCCAATGCAGCACCATGGCAGATGACATTGCGTTGTGTTCAGGCAAAAAGTTGCGCGACGTTCATCTTTGGCGTATTCATCTGTGTTGGCATGCCTGCTGTGTCAACAGAGCGGCCCCGTTCACATGAGTCAGGGTGCGGTGTTTTTTTTCCCCACACACTGCTGCTCTTGTCTGTCTGAACTGAGCCTATGGGGGACATTATACTTCCAAAACTAAACTAAAACTAACTTTTAATCATCTCTGGACCATCAGTATCTTGATGGCCACTATTTACATTTATTTACTTTTTTGTTGTTGATGTTTTTGTGTAGACACCTAAATGTAACCAAATCTTTTCCTCCTCAGTTCTGGGACACCCGCTCTCCCAATCCCATGATGTCTCTGCAGATGCCAGAGAGATGCTACTGTGCAGATGTTGTAAGTGGTTTATGAGGAGTATGACGTGACTTTTTATACTTGCTGAGTAGACAATTGATGATCTGGATCTTCTTTTTGTGTGTTTTGTTTTTTAACCTCCCGGACTGTTGTATATGTAGGTGTACCCCATGGCGGTGGTTGCCACAGCTGAGAGAGGACTGATAGTGTACCAGCTGGAGAACCAGCCCTCTGAGTTTCGCAGAATAGACTCTCCTCTCAAACATCAGGTGAATTTTTCCTTCGTGAAGTCTTTTGTCTTTTCTCACTATCAGTGTCCGAAATTAACGTTTTGACTCGGCCAGAGGAACTGGTAGATGAAAAGATCCACCGGCCGAGCTTTGTTTTTCTTTTTTTACTGGCCAAAATTATAAGTTGCCTTTTTGTGTTGATCTCAAAATTCTTCACAAGTATTTGCTCATGAAATGTTTCTGACACAGGACCAAAAGTGCGAGCATCACCTGAAATGTTTCTCGGCAAGTTTTATTTTGGAAGTCTAACAGGATGTTGCATATTTATGATTGCTAACTTGACCGCGGCATGAGAAGGTGTTGAAAAATGTGACACTCCCACGCCTAGGCGAGGCAAAATGTGACACTGTGTAGTGGTACGGCGTGATAGTTTAGGAGTATCTGATGTCCCGTAAGGTAAACAGTGCCGCGAGATGCTAAATATAAAGCATTTTATTTTTCATGTATGACTGCCTTTTGATCCAATGTGCTTTTCTGGCCTGGTCCTACAGCACCGCTGTGTCGCCATATTCAAGGACAAGCAGAACAAGCCCACAGGCTTTGCACTGGGAAGCATTGAGGGCCGAGTGGCCATCCACTATATCAACCCTCCAAACCCGTGAGTGTCTTAAAACAGTCAGTCTTACAAATGAATGAGTTTTTGAAGTCTTGCTGGGGTTTTTTTTGTTTTTCTAACCCAAGTGAAATGCAAACCTGTATGATTAGTTTGTTTCTACAGATTTTTAGAAGACACTACTCTTACTGTCAAAGGCCTGAAGAAATATATGACGTGATTAACGTATTCCCTGATCCCTTTCAGAGCCAAAGACAACTTCACTTTTAAGTGCCACAGGTCCAATGGGACCAACACAACCACTCCACAAGACATCTATGCTGTAAGTTGTTCTGAATTTCTAAACCAAAACAGTGTTGACATAGAAATGTGTCCTTTGTGCTCTTAGCAGATTTTCTTAGCATAGGTTTATTGGAACATAGACAAATTATTTCAGTTTGGGGATTTTATTGTCAAGAGTTTTGATGCAAGGTGTTATAATAGGCCTTTTAAACAGCAGACATTCTGCTTGTCATAGCAGGAAAACCCAGGTGTAACTAATAAAATGGATAATGGATGCCTTGGAACTGGCTAAACTACAACTCAAATGAATGTTACAACTGTGCTTTTCCTATGGCATGTCATATCTGCAGTGAAACAGGTCTGTTAATAGGATAGATGGATTTATGTCTTTTGCATTTCTAATGTAAAAGGGGTGTACATGTATTCATCCCAAACTGTGCGGTACAGGACGTTCAGTATGACCAGTAGTGACCCAAACTATTACTGTCCAAATAGTCTATTTCTGTCGACTACTCGCACTCGGAACGGTTTGGCAGAGCACCAGTTGCTGTCTACCAGCAACTAGTCGGCTTAGTTAGCCAGTCTCATGCAGTGTCGCTGCCTCCGAATGGTTATTTATTTTTATTGGCAATATGACAGCATTTGAGCGCATTAACTGTTGGAGTAAGATGCATGGCCAAAGAGCCACTGTTTAATGTTGACATTTTTCAAAATAAATGACAAGACTACATTTATTTTTTTGTTTCCCTGCTGTACCAAAAACATGCCGAACTGTGAATTTTTTTTTTTTTGTACCTTTACACCCCTATAATTGCTGTGTCTTTGAATAATGGCACGAGTCCCTCTTGTATTTCTGTTGGATTTGTCACATTCAAAGCAACTTGGTTGACACCATCTTGCTGGACAGCCCTTGTGTATCTTTTCACAGACTCACTCATAACAACATAGTCACGCTAAACTAACCGGCCTAGTTATAAGGTGTCCCCCGTGTCTCACCTACCCATTTCCATTGTCTCCCATCAGGTGAATGCCATCTCCTTCCATCCTGTCCACGGCACACTGGCTACTGTGGGCTCAGACGGGCGCTTCAGCTTCTGGGACAAAGACGCCCGCACCAAGTTAAAGACGTCAGAGCAGCTCGACCAGGCCATTACAGCTTGCTGCTTCAACCAGAATGGCAACATCTTCGCATATGCTTCCAGCTACGACTGGTCGAAGGTGGGAGGTTTAAAATCTTGACAAATGTTGCGAGCAGGTGTTTTGTATTTCACCACAATGGTTGAAAACTGTTGGCATGTACCTCGTCTTGCCCTTCACTCACATTTGTAATAGTGTGCTCTTATCTGAATTCCTCAGGGCCATGAGTACTACAACCCCCAGAAAAAGAACTACATCTTCCTGAGGAACGCTGCAGAGGAGCTGAAGCCTCGGAACAAGAAATGGTGAGAGAACGACAGCCACTATTTGTAAACATGGAGATCGCGGTCACCGGACGGGGCTGCCCTACTTCCTCAATGCCCTTGTGACTCACACTCGGGCCTTTTTAAAGCCACGCCATCCTAGGCTTGGGCGGTATCAAGGTATTACGGGATACCAGGGTAATTAGGAATCCCAAAGGTGCGCTTTCCAATACTGTCGAACATACCGACGCTTCTCTTTCTGCTGGATCAATCATATTGGCTCTTCGATTGTTTATTTTAGTTTTTCTGTTAGTTCAAAAGCTGCTCTGTACTTTGTCTCGTAACGTTAGTGGCGCTTCACGTTGCCACATTTAACATTCGCCACGGTCTGCCCGTGGGAAGAATTACCATGTAAGAGTCTGTCCATTATGGATCAAAAGCTCTCTTTTCGCGGTCTGCTTTTTCTTTTCACCCCATGTGCGATTACTTTTCTCTGACTCGCTTATTCCTCTGACTGTCTCTCATCCCGCCTCCCGTGTGCGTATCTCGCCCAGTGAGTCGAGTCGCGGTGCTTATCGGAATGCACAGATTTGATTGGCTGGGTCGCATCACGTGAGATGATTTACAACGCACGCGATTGGTCTGTGAGTTTTCTGGGCTGCTAAACCAGTGCCGTAAAGGCTAGAAAAGCTTTAGAAACGCTCCGGCTCCGCAGGGCAATGACTCTCCCAGATTGTGTCGACGGGTCCTACAGCAAGACTCTATGGAAGAAGGCCGCTTATTTCCTATCTATTGATTATTCCATGGGCCATAAATAATTAAACCCTGCAAGACTTGTGTAAGAAGGCTATCTGCATATTAGACGCAGCATTGTAGGCGTGTCAATATCCTACATTGCGACAATGACTTCTGTCGCCAACAGCTCATCTTTTACTTTTTTGTTTGTTTTTACACAAATACCGTTGTATACCCCGGTGAAATGTCAGGAAGGTATGAAGAAATACCGCCCAAGCCTACCCCATGATACCTGGGTGCGTGGATGTGGGCAGTGACGTTAGACATGCTTCAGATCTCCGTATAGCTACAAGTCCCCATTATGTATGGGAATGGTACCGTACTGACCGGAGGGAGGTCATTCTGAAGGCTTGTGTGATGTCTGCTAGAATAGTGTATTCTAGCTGCCTTGGCACCTGTACGATAGTGATGTGCGATACCACTGATTTCCTTTCTGATCCGATACCAAGTAAAATAAAGCCTGGTATGGGCTATACCTATACTTTGAACAAAAACTTAACGTGTTTGGACAATCAAATGTATTGCAGGCCTATTTCAAATAACAGGTTCATGATGAATAGAAGGCATCAGTCTAATTGTTCTTATTGCTTAAGTATGAAGAATTATCATAAAAGTTACACGGTAATTGACAGCATCTGAACATGCAAAATGAGTACTACATGGATGATTTTCTGAACATTTCAACACAAACTGTTTTGTTTAGTAATATGTTAATCAGGCTTCCCTGAAATACTTTCCTCAAATGTTCCTGCAAAATATTAAATGTTATTAACTAACCATCTTAATTAAATAATTTTCAGTAGCATTTTATTTATTTTTTAGAGCCCACAATGTCTGTTTTATTGCAAGGAACCTGTATATTCTAATGACAACTAACCTATGCAATGCACTTTAAATGATCTACTCTACAAGCAGCCTAAGCTAAACTTAATCTATGCTTATTGAATTGATGTGTGGTGGTCTTAGGGACACACATATTACTCCAAGCTGAACTCATGCAGCTATTTATTGTAGCATTTATTTATTCCATTAATTATTTCGTAACCATATTTATTTATCTACATTTAAAAAAAAAAAAAAAAAAGGTGATTATGTAACTTTAAGAATGAAGGGAACTCCTGTTGTTTGAACATCAACACAACACCTTCACCTTAAAAAGCTCCACACATGACTGCGTTCATGTTCAGACAAGATCCCGATAGTATAGTAACTTTTCACTAAATTTCTGGTAATGATAAACTACACATTTACACCAAATTACTAAAATAGCGATATTTTAAAATGAGAATCGCTTCTAGAACTGACTATCTGATAGCGGAGGTATCGATTTTAGTATCGATCCGCACACCACTACTGTACGATCAGGAATTTTGGGATGAAGCCAGATGCTTTTATTTTTATTTTACTGCATTTAGCTTGTGTAATAGGGCTTGCAGTGTATTCAATGTCACAAAAACTTATTTTACGACTTATTTATTAGATTGTAGCGGTAACAATGGAAAAAATTTAGCAAATGTTGAACATAGGCAAGCAATCATCTACAATGATTCAACCATCGCGCAGATTGATTTTTGTCTGCTAAAGAGTGATATTGTGCTAAAAGTGACCCAGTGAACTCCCTTTCAGAAATAAACAAAAGCTCAGAAAAATGTTCTTTCTGACTGACTGATCCCTCCTGTCTTTAGATTTGTCGTGCCAAGTCGCATCTCTTGTGGGGAAATGCGGAAGACCTGCTGCTTTAGTGTGTGTGTGGGTGTGTATACGCCCGAGACAGACTCCTTCCTCTCGCCAAACACCTGGACCAATGCTGTGGCGCTGCGTACTGTGCATGGACCAATCAGAGGGGCCTACCCAACATGGTGCTGCTGATAGCTGCATGGCAATTGGTCTTAGAGGTCGCCGTAGAGGGGGCTTTATTTGTCATTCATCTTGATGTTCCCTTTTTTTTTTTTGTGTGTGTCCAGTTCTTTTTTTTTTTTTTTTTTTTTTTTTTTTTTCTTTCAAAAGACTTTTCTTTTTTTTCTTTTTCCCCCTGTTTTCTCCCCCTTCCTGATGCTGGTTTTTTATTTTATTATTTTTTTTTTTTTT
>CM022473.1:5484156-5497440 GCA_011952105.1 Coreoperca whiteheadi | reverse complement strand
GGGGGCGGTGGTGGGTTGTTTGGTTTTTTTTTTTTCTTTTACTCTGCTAAACAAGCTCAGCTAGCTCTGTTTCCCGGCAGCGTTTCTACATGTTTGTGCTTACATCAGCTACTTCAGAAGATGTGTCACTTCGAAACCCCACTTTTTTGGCCTGGAGAACAAAACACAGGCGAGGCTGTTGGAAATCAAAACACATCCATTATCTTTCTGTCCTTACCCAGGGTGTAATTTACCCTCCTCCTGTAATGATTTACAATATGGCCTCGAGTTCAATGGATGTTTTTGCAGTGCTTTGCTTTGATTGAAATCCATTCAGACCTTATATTCCCATGAAATGTTGCACTTGCTCACTTTTTTTACCCATCATTTCAGTGAGTTTCAGGTCACGTGATTGTTCGTATTCTGATCCGTCATAGTTAGGTTTTCTTTCAAACTATGCCAAGTTTCTTACAGGCGTACCCCCGCAATTAAGTTTGGGGACGTGCACGAGAATTTTCACAAGCAAGACTGAAGAGTCTTCAACCAAAGCAGCTCTGTTAGTTTTTTTTTTTTTTACCATCTGCGCCATCTTAGTTTGGCATGTTCGCATGCAAATCACAGCTGAGGCTGATGGGAATTTCATCGGTTTTGCAAGTATTTGGTCACAGACCGAAGTATTGTACAAACTCAAATTTTAACCGGATTACCGGAAAGTAAGAGTCATTATAATTCATTTTGGGGGCGGGGGCCATAAATGTCTGTGCCGGAGTCCGTGAAATCCAGAAGTGGTGGAGACATTTCACTCGAAACCACGAGTGTCAACCAGTGGTGCTAGTGGAAAAGTCTGGGGATCACCAAAGTCAGTAGGCGTTGCCCTCTGAGGACCATGAGTGTCTGTAAAAAAAACAAAAACAAATAAAAACTCCATTAGCTGTACACAGAAACGCAATCATCAATGACAAAACACATCCCCTCCACCCTGAGTTTGAGTTGCTCCCCTCAGGGCGATGCCATAGAATACCCCTGGCGAAGAAAAAAAGATCTCCAAGGGTTTTATCCCAGCTGCAATTCATGTGGTCAACAAAGTACAGTGAACTGAAATATGAGTGACTGTTGTACAAGTCAGTTGGGGCGGCTGTGGCTTGGTGGCAGAGCGGGTCGTCTACCAATTGGAAGGTCGGCGGTTCGATCCCGGCTTCCCCATCCGTGTGCCAAAGTATCCTTGAGCAAGATACTGAACCCCAAATTGCTCCTAAAGCTGTGCCTTCGGTGTGTGGATGATTAGTTTAATTTGTACTGATGGGCAGTTAGCTCCTGCCATCAGTGTATAAATGTGTGTGTCTGGGTAAATGTGATATGTAGTGTGATTAATTCTATTCCATGGCAATCCGCACAATAGTTATTGAGATTTCAGTCTGGGCCAAAGTTGATCGACTGACCAAGAGGCTGAGAATGGGCAGAGGCCAAGATGTCCTGACGTTCATGCCGCATTAAGGTGTTGGATAGGAGAGATTGAGTACATGGCATCGACACCTTAAAATCGAGAAGGTTATTTGCGGTCGGACACATGAGCGTGGAATTAATCCGTGCCATGGGACCAACAAAAAACAATGCTACTACATTTCCCATAATGCAACGTGATAGTGTCTCTCGTTAGATCGTCCTTGCCTGGTGAACGCCCTCATCGTTTCAACTCCACACCTTCGGTTTGTAATGCATGCTTTCTCTGATACATGTGACCCACCGTTTCACAGGTGAAGCGAGCGTGATGGGCAATGACGGCGGAGTGCCCCTTTTAAGAGATTCAGTGGAGGTGTGTGGCTGTATGAAATACGTCAGCTTTTTGTTTTCCAGCGGAGTGTGTTTGTATTCAGGAGCTGTGTTTGGGAGCAAAGGCACAGCTTTACAGCGGCTGTGGCTCGGTGGCAGAGCGGTTGCCTACCAATCGGAAGGTCGGCGGTGCGGTCCCCCAGCTATGCGCCGAAATATCCTCGAGCAAGATACTGAACTGTAACAAGTCACTTTGGATCAAAGCGTCTGCTAAATGTTAAAATGTATAGCAAGCGTAAGTTAAAAAGACAGAAGCGCGTAAGTACATGGTGTAGAAGCTGATAACGCAAAGGACAAGATGCCGTTTTTTTATACCTGAATCATCTCACAGGTCTTTAAACACACTTTGCGTTCAACAGAATTGATGTCCTTGCTGTTGCTGTGTTTGCTGCTTGCCGCTGTAGCGAGGCAGCTCTGGTCCCCCTCTCTTCTCCTCACTTTGTCCCTGTTTATCTTTCACTATCTCGCCTCCCTGTTCTGTGTTTGTGATCTCCCTCACACGTCTATTTGCTCAACTTTTCTGCTTGTCATTTGTTTTTGTTTTTCTTCCCCCAACATCCCTTCTTGTGGCTTCCCCACTTCGGTGCTCGTGGTGCTGTTTCTCCTCAAATGCTGTCGCCCCCCGCCCCCCCCCCACTCCTCTCTTCTCTTCCTCTCTATCTTTTTCTCCTGCTCGCGTTCTCCTTGTGAATCACACCAGAGTGGAGCAGAAACAGAGCCGGGTGTCAGCTTGATGAACGAGGTCATACGGGCCCAGCAGACCTTGTTATGCTGAGTCACCACGAGGCCTCGCTCGCAGCCTCTCCCTCGGGTCTCTCTTTCGCATGCACATTCAAAGTATGTTTAGTCAAATCTCACTTTCCACACACTTCTCACCCTGCCGTGTAACTCTGACGTCAAGGGATTCCTCAGAACTGTCATAAAAACCATATCAAACACAAACATAATTTATACTTTTTTTTTCTGTATGCGCACACACATGCATAACAAATGCTGTCTTAGTAAACAACATAAGTTAGTTTTTAGGCTTACGTGACAAAACTACAGTAAGAAATAAAAGCTCTGGACCTGCATTTAGTTTTGGCTTGCGGTGTATACAGTAAGCAATTGTAACAGCATGATTAACAAGAAGAGCACAAATTACATCTAAACAAAGTGGACAAGTAGCATTTCATTTATAAACCACATACATTTGAAATGTTATATGACAGTTATGAGCAGTCAGGGAGCCCCTCTTGTTTAGTCTCCTTTGGAGCGCCTCATTTTCTGATGGCCTGTGATCATGCATTAACGTTTATTTCCACGCAAACGCTCCCTCATTAAATGGCCCCCTAAAACCCAGGCCAAGCATCTGACACCTGACTGGCCCTGTCTCTAGATCACCCTGTGTCCATGTGGCGCGTCAGAGTCCAGTCCCACTGTCTGGGCCTGGGGAGTGTTGGTGCTGTGGCGTCAGACAGGCCTCAGATACGCGCTATATTTACCCCGGCTCTTAGAAGAAATGACCAGACCCATTAACCCGTTCAGATTACATGGTCCGGTCTGGAGAGAGTCAGCTTTGAGCAAGAAGTGGAGAAAGTCAGTAGGTGGCAAAAGTACAAGTTCCTATCAGAGTGATGTGCAGGACGGCATAATAAGAAACAGCGATGAAGACAGTCTGTGGTCAGCAGTCACGAAACACTGCTCCATACGATTTTACTTGGTGCATTAAAGTTATTTATTACCCCCCAAGTAGTACACATGAGATTAACTGTGAGCAAGGGGAACTGGAGCTGAAAGGATCAGTACCAATGAAGATTTTCCATACAGTTGGGCTACCTGTTCAGTGCTGTGGGATTAACCGCATGTGACGCCGCCACAGCGGGAGGAATGGCGCTATAGATGGTATTGATTTGTTGGGGGTTTAAGACCTACCCAAATTACACTAAGCATAGGAGGAGGAACGAAGGACATGAAAGAAAAACTCCAACACAGCAAGGGTGCATTTTATTTCTTCTTTTTTTTTTTTTTATCAATTCAACTTTTCAATTGTAGGAACATAAAAGGGATATTTCTACCTTTCAAAAGTTACATAGTGTCCCTTTAACTTTAAGAGCTTTTCTGGCCATCAGAACAATGCAATTGCACTCGCACCACTTCTTTCCCATCACTAAAAACCCTTATAAGGAAGAGATAAGCTTTTGTCTTATACGGAACGTGATGTTACTCAAACTGAAAAAAATTCATGAATGCATATTACATTCATCTAATTACTTGTGTTTGAAATACTGTACATACTGTATTGACCCTAACTTATGATACCTGGACGTGTATTTTGAAGTGCGAGGAAAGAGACTAGGACTAGGATGGGTTTGAGCAGGACTGTGGGACCTGGGTGTCATGAATGTTGAGTTTATTTATGGATCACTGTGAGTTTTCAAGGCTCTGGCAGAATCAAGTGCTTATCCAGCAGCAGGCCTGTGTCCTATCAGCTGCTCTGATGGCCCTACAAGCCACTCTCACACCTCCCACTCCTATGGCACTTCTACTGGGGCTGGTGATAATGAGATGAGCCAGGGGAGACGGCCCCATGCACGACTGATACTTGTGGTAAAGTCTATCAAAGTTAATGGGAGTGAAGAGGGTTTAATTAGTTGGCGAGACAGAAAGAGACGGACACGGCAGCAACTGGACCAGGTTGCATTCTGAGTGAAGTGGCGTGATTAGGAGTATCTATCTCAATGAACTGGGCATCTGTGGATATGTGGGTTAAAGTTTATTCATTAATCTGTACACGTGTAAATGTAAGTGGACTGTACTTGTATAGCGCCTTTCTAGTCATCCGACTACTCAAAGCACCTTCACACTACATTTCACATTTAGCCAGACACACACATTCATACACTGATGGCAGGAGCTAACTGCCCATCAGTACAAATTAAACTAACCAGTCACACTCACTCACACACCGAAGGCGCAGCTTCGGGAGCAATTTGGGGTTCAGTTTCTTGTTCAAGCATACTTCCGACACATGGCTGGGGGAAGCCGGGATCGAACCGCCGACCTTCCGATTGGTGGACGACCCGCTCTGCCACCAAGCCACAGCCGCCCCACGTGTGCGTGCGCCTAGCTGTCTTCACTTGGCATCTTTCCTCAGAGCGTCCACGTCTCCGGCTCTGTACTGTGATCTGAGTTTGTCTCACTCAAGCAGAGCCTGGGGAGGTCCACCAGAGCTGCGCTGCATTCGCAGGCCCCGACACCCCCCAACACTCCCCGCTCACCGACAGACCCTGTCGCCCCCCCACCCCCCACCCACACACACACACACACACACACACACAAAGGCAAGCGGAGCTGCGGCACCACATACGCTTTCGGCCTCACATCCCCTCCTCATGTCCATTTCACGCCACGCCGGTGGCCATGACATTTCATGCACACGCAGAAAGCGATTTCTCCCCCGCCAAACGTGGAGCAAAGCGTTGCAGAGAGAGGGCGCATGTGAGCAGCTAATGTAGCATGGGTAACACCGTGCACGGGGTGAGACAGAGCAGTGGATAACAGAGGCCAAGAAGACAAGAGGGGAGGCGAGTAGGCAAAAAGTGCTAGATCTGCGGGTGAGGCGAGGTGGAAGTTTATAATATCGATGCCAGACAACACAGAATAAATGCCCTGACCTTTGGCCACAATATTTCGGACACTTCTGAGCTGTGTGTGTGCGTGTTCGTAATATGCTCAGCACAGAGGGAGGTCTGTTGGTCCTGTGCCACATTTCCTTATCTCTGGCCAGCATGCTTGTACAAACGAGCACGCCCACCACGACCTCAAACCCAGCCAGCCGCGGTTGGGGGGCAGAAAAGAGGAGGAAGGGAGAAAACGAAAGGGGGGCAAGGTTTACTAACACAGGATCGGCAAAGGAAGAGAGCGGGGCCCAGCGCCTGACAACCAGCGACAGCTGAGCTTCCTCTCAGTGGGGCTTTTTCACGACCACAAACTGACAAGAGTCACAAACACACAGATCGATCCACTTCAGCTGCGCACACAGCGACTGAGTGGCCATGCACGAATCACACCCATTTTCTCTCTCCTGCAGAGGTTGACATTGACTCTGCCAGACTGTGCTGCGGCGTTGTCTGTGTGGAAGAGGAGCTCTTATGTAACAAGTGCTGATGTTCAGCGCGTGAGCCTGTGTGCATGTGATGCTATTCGGGTTTTCTGTGCTTGCCTTCGGTGCACTCGCCTCAGACGGCCACAGTGAAACCACTCTGTGTGTGTGTGTGTGTGTGTGTGTGTGTGTCTGTGTGTGTGTGTGTGTGTGTGTGCGCGTGTCCACAAGCGTGTCTCAGTGTGTGGCCCCAAACGCACACACCGCAGGGGGACAGTAAGCAACAGGTGTAGAAGAGGATTTTTTTTAAAACACACAGTGAACCTTTGTTTTTTTGTTTTTTTTGTTTAACCGTTTGACTTCTAAACTTTCGCTGTCACCCGCTGGCACACGAGCACAGCTGTGAAAGTGGCCTTGTTTGCGTCACATCGTGCTTGGCAAAAATGATTTCTGTCTCTGTGTGAATAGGTACACTGCAAGTGACCTGCTTCTGTGTCTGCTGTTGAGACACATTTATCTGTGGTCTGTGCTAACCAGCACACGGCCTGTATATAACATATGTTGTTATGTAATGGTAGAAAGCAGCAAGAAACGGAACATGCCGTCACTGATAATTGCACTTCAGACGGACCGCAACAGTGCACAGGATATGGGAGCAAATGACATGAGTCACTTACACTGATGATGCACCTGTTGGATTTGTTCATTTGTCTTGAGGGGGGGTGGGCCTGAGTGAAGAGGTCACCTGTATGTTGCTGACCGCAGCACCTGATTTACAGCGGATAAAGCATTTTCTCTTTCTCAACTCATCATTTGCAAAGTTGTTTCATTCAGCTGGAAACGGGATGGCACATGGGAAAGAGAGTGGATGGAGTCATTGGAGAAACTAAGAGTTCAAAAATCACTTTTTGGGAGCTTATTCGCTTTCTAATGTCCGCGCTGTCAATATAGGACTACAGAAAACAACTGGTTAGCCTAGCTTAGCACAAAGACTGGAAATAGGGGGAAACAGCAAGCCTGGCTCTCTCCAAAAAAAACCTCTAAAGCTCACTGATTAACACATTCGATCTCATTTGTTGAATCCACGCAAGTTTTAAAAACGAGATGTGGTTTTACGAGGGGTTAGGTGCCGGACTATTTCTTGGCAGTGACTTCCTGAGGTCTTGTCGTTAAAGTGAAGTTGCCAGGCAACCAGCAGAGACGTTAACGCCCGGCCAAGGAATAGTCTGGCATATATTCTTCATTCACACAATTTCGGCAGAATGGGAAGGACAAGAGACACCAGATACAAACAGTGTGTAGCTTTTAATTAGCTATTTTTTTCCTATTGATGTTAATATTGGACTTAGCTTGGATGTAACAGTCAGCGATGGAGGGTTTGCAGCCATGTTGCCAGCTATGTTTTAAAGGAACTACTGAAGTTATTCTTTTCAATTCAATTCAATTTTATTTATATAGCCCAGTATCACAAATCACATTTGCCTCAAAGGGCTTCACAATCTGTAACATACGACACCCTCTGTCCTTAGACCCTCGATTCGATTAAGGAAAAACTACCCAAAAAAACCCTTTGAACAGGGGAAAAAATGATAGAAACCTCAGGAAGAGCAGCAGAGGAGGGATCCCTCTCCCAGGACGGACAGACATGCAACAGATGTCGTGTGTACAGAATAGATTCATAGCATCAAAACTATAACATATACAGCCATGATGGCAAAATTGTTGTATATATATATATTATTATGTTAGAAATGTTTAGGTGGTAAAACATAAGGGAAGATGACACCATGACATACACTTAGCTTACCCCTTGTAAAACCCCCAAATGTCTATTTTTAGTTTTGGTACAGACTAATCAAACAAGACATGACCAGGAACCGCACAGTTGCCGGTTTGAATCTGGCTGAGGACCTTTGTTGCTTTCGCTTTTGTTGCCTTTCATCTCGTTACTGTCATCCCCAATAAAGGCATTAAAAATGCCGGAAAAGTATTTGAAGAAAAGTAAGTATTTTTTGGGTGAGCTTTACAGATGCTTGTAAGTGGATTTTGTTTTTATGCTAAGCTAGGCTAACCAGCTGCTGGTTGCAGCTCCATATTTACTGTACAGACATGAGTCGCTGCTAACTCGCAGCGAGAAGCATATTTGCAAAAATGTCAGACTACTCTTTTAAGACAGAGCCAAGTTTAGAAGACAGATCTCTCTTTAGAAAAACATAATGACTATAAGTGAGAAGGGATTAGAGACGTAAAAGAGCCAAAAAAGGGGAATCTTTGGATGAAAGCTAGAGATTGTATTGATATAGATTTAAATATATAAACCATCCACCGAGATATGTTTGGCCATAAATGTATCTGTACCTTCTTCCCTAACCTCCTCCACTGTCTCTCTCGGGTCAGGAACCTCCCCCATCGCTAATTTCTCCCATCGTTTCGGTGTGCAGGTTTCCTTAAAAACCTCTCCTATTTTAGTATGTTCCACCAAACATGATTTGCCCTCTCGTGTGCAGAAAAAACTCACTAAGCTCCCTGTCCTCTTCCTCTCTCATAAAACAACGTGGCGCAGTGTGTGCGGGTATGCGTTTCCATGCACCGACAGTTATGTTCCCAAACCTGGAGGGAGTGATCACTCTTAGTGCGGGAGGATAGTCCACCCGGATTCACCAGCAGCTCTTTATAAGGACAAGGGGAAAAAGGCCTTGCTGCCTCTATATTTAGATGGACTTTGTTGGGCCTCTTGTCTTCGTTTTTTCTCCCCCCCCTCCTCCTCCCGTGCTGCCGCTGTTAGAAATCTCTCACCAAAGCCATGTGGGCGGCAGGCCCTCCTCTCCATCGCTGGGTGATAATCACAGTGCAGAGGAAACGAGAGAAAAAGAGAGATGGGGAGAGGATGGAGGGAGGATGACAGAGACGTGGTGGGTGGTGAGAGAAGTGTTTTTCATTGAGTCTCCTTCGCTCCTCAGTGACTATTATCCACAGTGCCGTGATGTCCTCTCTCTGCCCCACCATCCTGCAGCTCGGAGGAAGTCCCGGGTAAAGGCCATGTTATCCATCCAGCCCCATGGGGAGGAGACTAGCCCCCCCCGATGTCCCACAACCACCGGATGGGTCTCGTCCAGTCCCATTGCTCCAATTTACCCACTATATGGAGAGACTGAGGTGGCAGACACTATTGCATTGAATCGGCGTGGAAATATGCACATATATATCCATACATAGTCGTCTTATAGGTCCCCTCTACATACCTCTGCTATCTGCTCTTATCTTCAAAGGGAAGCACATTTCTCAAGCGCTTTGACCTCTGCTGTCCAAATTTACTGCCAATGACTAAAGAGCACTCTAACATGGCGCACTCTTTCCACCTACCTCTCTCTTTCTTATCCTACTTTTTGCCTGGAGATTCGAACAAAGTATAGTCAAACGCTAATGGCACCGAGGCCAGCTCTAAAGAGACTTTGAAAAAGACAAAAGGCTGGTTGTAGACTTGGCATGACTTCAGCCTGTAGAAAAGACTGACCAAAGACTCATAAAACCTTAGGTAAACATTGGCTAAGAATTGCCCTTCTGAGTATTACCTACTCATTATAGGGACTTGTCCTGTAGGTCTTATGTGTAAGCAATCAAACTCATGCTCGTCTTCAGGCCCCAGCCTCCTGATTTGAGCAGATCATATTGATATCAACTTTGCTTACGTCCCCTAAATACCATGAACATAATTACTTATATTCCCAACCATAACGCTCTTCTTAGATAACAAGAATACGAGTCTACAGCCATGCCAGCAGCTCCGGGTGAGGCCGTACGTAATCGGGCACGGTGGTGCTTTAAGCCAAATGCTAATGCTAGCATGGCAACATGTTCCGAATGACAATGCTAACGTGTTGACTATGATGTTTAGGAGCTGTAATTTCAACTATGCTCACCATCTTAGTTTAGCCTGTTAGCATGCTCACATTTGCTAATAAGCACTTAACACAAAGTACAACTGAGGCCGAGGGGCATGACCTTAGTTTTGTGTTGACATTAGTACTGGACAAATTCAACTTTTGACCTGATGATGGCGCTAGAGGAAATAGTCAGGGGATCGCTCATTAGGGTGAAGAGGATCGGAGTGTCTACAGAATTCCATGGCAATGCATCCAATAGTTGTCACAGTATTTCACTTAGAACAACAAATGTCAACCTCATGGTGGCGCTAGAGGTAAAATCAGGAAATCACCATCAGGATCTTGGACTGTATAAAACATTAACATAGTCTCCGTGGCATCAACCATAGGTTTCTGAAGAGCGATTGTGACGCTCGGTGGTTCTGGCTGTTGCCATTTCGGCAGCGCCAGACTCCACCTAACTCCCGGCTAATCCAAAAGTGGGCAAACGGGTGGCGCACGGGTGGAGCTAGCAGACAGCTAGCGGCCTCCCACCGGTGATGGCACCCACCTGCCACTCAAAGCGGCCACTTCTTTAATTATGCATAACTTTAAGCCTTAATATAGTTTAAACGGGTGAGTTGCATAAAAATTGAATGAGTTATTAAAGAGCCCCTGAGGTTGATAAGGATACATCGTCTGGGAACCAAATTCATTACATTTCATGGCAAAACCATCCAATAGTATATTATTAGAGATATTTCACTAAAAATGGAAACCTGATGGTGGGACTAGAGCAAAAGCCAGGGGCTCGTCAAAATCATTCATCCTCTGGGGACTATGAATATTTGTACAAACTGTTGTAGTTGTTGAGATATTTCAGTCCGGACCACAGCAGTGGACCGACAGACAAACCAACATTGCCATCCACAGAGCCACACCGCTAGCATGGCTAATAATGCCCCTTACAACATATAGATTACACTTGTCTGACTGGGTTTGTTGTCTCTAATACTGAAAGTGAATGGCTTGTCTGAGGCTGATGGCCTTATCTTGTACAAAAGGAGGCTTGACAGGCTGAAGAGAGGACCTAAGAATCTTTATCTTTCCCTCACCGAGGAGCAAAGCCCAGTCAGGTGGGGCTTAACAAGGCAAGGAGATTTGCATAGGAGCTGCCAAATTCAGGAGTCACACAAGAAAAGCATCAACTGCCATGAAAATGAGAAGCAAATGAGAGTCAAAGCAGGCCAGGTAGAGGCGTTTTTGTGTTCATGCGATACTTGTGACTACCCCACCATGCATCCATGCAGTCGTTTGTGCCTCTGACTGCGGGCTAAAAGGTCTGTCAAGTTTTACCACAGCAGCAACAGCAGCCCTCCGGCGAAGGACAAACCATGACATCAGAATGGTGGAAGCAGCGCCGAAGACAATAGTCCTCTGTGCGGGAGCAGGGCCGAGGCGTGGCCTTGCTGGACAGAGGGTCTTCTCAGTGGACCAGCCGGCCTCAGCAGCTGTCTCAACCTCTGTCTGTATCTCTGTCACACACGCAGTTTCAATTCAGCATGAAAGCTGACATAGCATTAGGACAAAGGATTGAAACATTTATGTTAAATCCCTTCAACCCAATGTATCTGTGTGTGTAGTGTGTGTGTGTGTCCGTCAGCCTCTCTCTGTCCACGCTCAGTGCCAGCTCAGGAACGCAGGGACGGAGGTGGAGTAGGAGGAGAGCCCTGGAGAAAGACAACATAGTTCGTATAAGCTGGCAAAACAAAGAACCAATGGACAGAAAGCCCCCCACTGACAGATCAGGGTTGATAGTAGCATAGATGAGTGTGTGTGTGTGTGTGTGTGTGTGTGCGTGCGCTCATGTAAACACATAACACGCAGCCTGCCCACATGGTAGAACTGTTGTTACACCCTACTTGCCTTCCCGTAATTGCCTGAGGCGACACAGAGAAAGATTCCAGACCTGCAGCCGCTGCACGTCTTGTGCCAGAATACTGAAGTTCAAGTTATTTACCCAGACCCTCCGGTGGAGAGCCCTCTTCTTAAACAGCCGTAAATGTTTACAGGCCAGCGACAGAGAGGAGCGAAAGAAGCTCGCCGCGGAGCTGAATTTCACACGGGGAGAGGCGAGAGCCATACGTGACACCAAGTGGCGCCGAGGCGGACGTTAAGAGTCTCCATACATCTCTCAGGGACACAACACCTGGGTCGTCAAGAGGAGTCGGGCTAGCCTTAAAAAAACGAAACCAAACCAGCTCAATGCGGGCTGTGCAAACAGCCGGCGAGCATCGTTGAGCAGTGCATCGGGTCTAATAGCAACAAATGCAACAAAAGTGGCGTGCGATACGCCCAGCCTCAAGGGGCCGCCACAGCTCCCTATTCAGCCTCTCATTCAGCGGTGGGGAGGTTTCAATAGGTCTGTATGTTATTAAAAAGCTTTCATAGACATGGGCTGATGGCATTATGAGCTCGCATAGAGGACACACCGGCCTAACCTGGGGCTGGTGTTACATGATGATCGGGCCATTGTTGGCGCCTCCAGTCTGGCTGCAAGCTCTGAGCTTTTATTTTTAACCAGTCAACTAGCATTCTTCTTAAAAGATGGTCTTACATGTATTATTTTGTCAGTTTCCACAAGGGGTTTTGCCATTACAGCATATTCTGGTACACACCTGTGCATATGTGTATGGCTGGTTAAAGAGAATCTAGTTGTTAGGGTCGGTGGGATCATCTGTGCTACCGTATATTCTCATATTTAAAAGAAATGCATTGTCGCTAAACAGCTGTTTAAGAGCAACGAGCACGCTCCCCAGTGGAGACTGGACGCACACTGGGTTGGGAGTCATGTCAACCACAGGCCTCCCTTCGCTACGTGCATTCTGTGGGCCGAGTCGGTCAAGAGACAATGACTGCCATCTAGCGGTGATTCAGGAAAGGGGAACGCTTTCCACAGTTAAAAAGGAAGAGTGGGGTAAGATAAGACCCTACTTATCTTACGGAACATGAGCCGGGACCGAAACAAATACTTTGCACCCTCACATCTCGGGACACTGACTCGCCAATGAAGAGAAAACAATGTGGCTGAATAATACAAATGAAAAGACAGCCTCTCAAAAACTATGAAACGGAACAGTAGAAAGAGAAGCTCTCGTGTGCCATTTTACACGTTGGCACATTAGAGTTTGACTTTGTATGTAGAAACACTGAGACATAAGCAATGGCAAAAAAAAAAAACTAATAAAAAAAAACAAAAAAACACACTGCTGGAAGAATAAGTGTAAAATATGTTACATGAACCAACAAGAAATTGGTGTCCAGATATGACAAATACTGTAAAAAGCACTAGGCAGTTGCCTTTCTAGATGCTCCGTCAAACAACATTGTCTTCACGCTTGTTCGCATTCCTTAAGCAAAAAAAAAAAAAAAAAAAAAAAAAAAAAAAAAAAACACCCCCCACCCCCAAAAAAAAAAAAAAAAAAAAAAAAAAACAAAAGAACCACAAACAAAAAAAAAAAAAAAAAA
>CM022473.1:5393938-5472804 GCA_011952105.1 Coreoperca whiteheadi | reverse complement strand
AAAGAGGGGGTGTGGGGGGTGTGGGGTGTGGCGGTGGTGGTGGGGTGGGGGGGGGGGGGGGGGGGGGGGGGGGGGGGGGGGGGGGGGGGGGGGGGGGGAATACTGCCTCATTGGTGAGCTGGCACTGTTAGCAAAGCCTCCTGTGACATCCGCGACACTTCTACATTCTGTTTGATAAATAAAACACACAAAGAAGGGGAGGGATCAAAACACATGGCACGCACGCGCACACACACACACACACACACACACACACACACACAGGGCACACATGCCTCAGGTTTTAAGTTCAGAGGTGTGTTTCACACATGCCTCAGGTTTTTAAAATGGGTCTTCGTCACCAGCGTCTTCGTCACTGATGGGTTAGCAGTGCAAGTCCAGAAGGACTGAATCCACTGCACGCTTGCTTTTCTTATGCTTATCTAATGCGTTTTTCCTCAGAAAATCGGATGATTTCTGGCCTCCAAAAACACGAAAAACTTAAGATCCCACAAAGGGACTTTATGGGTAATGAACAAACTTCACGACTATGATTTTATGGATTTTCTAAGCCTTCTCTTCACGGTTATACTACTTCATATTTCTAAACTTGCTGACATCATTTGCATCACGGCAGGTATATTTCACTAAGAACTATCATTGTGTGACGACTTTTATCAGTGCTTCTCAGCATCAAACCCTTTAAGGGTGCTTTCACACCTGCCTCATTTAGTTCGGTTGAGTCGTACTAGAGTTCGTTTGCCCCGTTGGTGCGGTTCGTTTGGTCAGCTGTGAAAGCAGCAATCGCACTCGGGTGCGCACCAAACAAGCGTACCGAGACCTCCGTGAAGAGGAACCGCTCCAGAGTTTGTTTGTGGGCGAGAACGTGATCCGACCTCGAACCGACCAAGCTGCAAAAAATACTGATCATTTTTGGACTAAACCAGCTGCCGTAGTCATATTTTCGGAAGATGAGCGTGTCCGAGTTAAGAAGAATTAATGCACGCCTCCGCTTGAAGTGACGAGCGTTGCGCGCTCGCCGCTTGCATCAGAACGTTGTTTTCAAGCCGCAGCCGCGCTTCATTATAGAAATACATAGTTTGCATATTGTGATGTGTAACCAATGTAAGAGATTCTGGCCAGGGACAAAACCAGCCCGCGCAGGCGTCTCTCCATAGTTGTCGCCGTGTTGTTTGCTGGCTTTTCCTCTTCTGTTGGAATCTTCCCGCACGTAAATTCTGACCAATCGAAAAGCAGTTTAGGAAATACGCCGTGGCCAATGAGTGATGAGGATGTTGTCATGTGACTGCGTTTTAGTTCGTTTCAAACTGGTTCGGACCAAAGCAACCAGTGTGGTGTGAAAAGGAGCCAAAAAAGCTGAAAAATGCTACAATGTATAATTGTTTGCCCTCGGTTCGGACCAAATGAGCCGAACCAGAGGTGTGAAAGCACCCTGAGAAGCTGGAACGTAATCCACACAGAAGCATATTTATCTAAAGGGTCAGGGTGAAAATGTGGAGTGCGACAGGCGCCTGAGTCATTGTTTTCGGTCATTGCTCTGCTAACATAGAATCCACATATTCCAACACCGAAACCTGCTCTGAGCTCAATACTATTTCCTCGCACTGGATTCTAAAAACGTCGGCATCGCGATGACGTGCTGACAAAGGAATCCGCGCTGGGCTCGAACGCTGCGGCGAGATATCGCACGTGACACCATCGGGTTCAGCGCCTGAGCCTATTGGACCGCCCTGCGGCTCGGTTGTGTGTCTGCATGTTGTGATACCCACCTCTGGTCTCTCTCGGTGTGTGTTGACTGCGTCCACATTTAAGCTGATGGACTCCACCTTGCAGCCTGAGCGTGGAGACAGAAGTTGGGTGTCATTAGTTCAGGTGGCAGAAGAGAGTTGTGGTTTTGTTTTGTTATTACTGTTCATTAGACAAAGATGTGTTCTGTGCAGCTAACAGGAGACCAGTCCTACCGTAGGCCACTGGCGTCAGCTTCAGCACAGTGTGCAGCGGGCACTTCAGGTACGGCAGCTCTTCTGCATGCAGACAAAAACGCACCAACAGTTCATGAAAACTACCCGAATAACCTATGAACTCTAATTCTCACAGTAAGAATAATAAACTTAAAAAAATAAAATAAAGTATTATCTTATAGTAATGAAAAAGAACCAATGAGAGTATCTATCTAGAGTATCTAAGTACCAGAGTGTTAAGGAGCATCAATGAGAGTAGAAGTATAAATAAAATCCTAAAGATAACCCGTCCCTACTCTTGACATTTACTACATACGCTGTAGTATTTTCAAAATAAAAGAAAAAGAAATCTAATTTGTTTGCTACAGTAGCCTGCTCTACAACATAGAAATCAGGTCAGTCAGCCAGGAGTGAAACACACTTCTCCATCTAGGCTTCATGAAAGCATGGCACGCTGCGTTTTACGCTGCACATGTGACCGTGAACTAGACATCTGATCCAGCGCCTTCTTCAAAGCGAGGCATAAATACTTTCCGACAGTGAACAGGCGTCACCTGTAATTGTCACTGTTATATTGAGTATTAAACCTTACTTTGTCAATGAATCCACTTTTCCTTCTACTTACTGTATCTGCTTCTACCTAACCATTATTTCTTCTGTTGACGGACTAATCTAACGGCTAATTCATCGATTACTCTAAAGATTTTTTTAATTTTTTTTTATTACTAACAATTAATCCACCCAAAATAAATATTAAAAGGTTTCATTAATATTTCATTTAATCATTTGCCCTTAACAATGAAATGTAATAAGAAACAAAGCATGCACTGCAAGGCATCATTCGGCAACAAACATTTCTATTGAAATTATTATAATATTTAAAAGAATAAATTCATATATTACCTTATTTCTGATGTCGATATTTTAATTCTACTTTATTCTCCACCTTATTTTAGTGTTTACTCACAAACTACTTTAATCCGCTCACCTTGCTTTTCCCTTCACCCTTTCCACACACACGGTTGTCTTTTTTTCTCGTCAGCACGATTCCGTTTTTGCACGCAGCAGGAGGAGGAGGAGGCGGCTCGTTGTTAATGACGTCGCCTATCGAAACCAGCGTGGCAGCGAAAGACATCGGCACCAACAGTCGCATTTACAAGCTTTTCCGAACAACAGCATAAGTAGGTCTACGTTAAACAGGAGACACTCTCACTCTCTCGGCTCATGCTTGTTGCATGTGCGGCGGTCAGTACACAGACCAGGAGGGGGTTTTGTGCTGCCGCCTGTTCCCCGGGGGAACCCATGCTTTGACCGGGCGCAGCCGCACGATATGAAAAATCGATGACGTCGATGAATCGTCCCAGCCCTATTCTACTTAGTACATTTAGTGACTTCCTACGTTTCCCACAGTGCTGTTCAACAGCTTCTGAAGAAGTCCACTAAACACAATCTGTGTTTATGTGTGCTGTTTCTGTATGGGCCTTATTTAAGGAGCCCTGGCTTGGGTCCCACAGGCTGCTTGAGGTTCAGTTAAAAAGACCGACCTGCTGTCTTGTCCAGGAAATAGGCCAACAGGCAGCGCATGACCGCCTGGTGACAGATGACCAGCACGTTCTCTTGCCGCTCCAGCTCCATGATGACCGGCTCCAACCGCTGCACCAGGTCCTCATAGGACTGAGTTGGAAGAGACGCAAAAAGAGGCAAGTCAGACATGTGCAAATCAGAGTACAAACACTTCTAGAAACAGTTTTAATGTGAGAATCTTCACTACAGACAGCTTTATCCATCCATTTTTTTCCTACTGCAGATATTCGGAGATCATCACTAAGAAAAGAGCACACGAACACCTTCACATTTGAAATTAGAGAGCTCTAAATCTGTAAACGATGACTTCCATACAATCCATTTAAATCACACATTCTGCTGAATAATTACTCTCAGCTAAACAGATTGACAGATTTCAGCCGGTGGAAAACTCCATGCAGGCTGTCCAACACCAGCTTTAACTAGATTCCCTGTGTCAGCGCCATCCGCCTCGGCAGCCAACTAATGCCCATATCCATCTTCCAGTGTTGGGATTAATGGAGAGGTAATGGGATGGACTTAAGATGAGAACAGACCAGCGGGCATTCAAACCCACAGTAAACAACCTGACCCCACGTTTTTGGCACACACACACACACACAGACTAATGTGAAGTCTTTGTTTACTGTGAACTGGTGTTGAGCCAAATCTGTCTGAGAGGCCGCTCGTCCAAGCGGAGGCTCATTAGCAGCAGAGTAAGTGGCCTGTAGCCATCTGGATGCAGTTTAATTGTGTTTTTGGTTACGTGTGTGTGTGAGGGGGGGGGGGGGGGGGGGGGGTGTACTTTGGGAAAATAAAAAATTCAAAACAGAGACCCACTGTCCACAAGCAAGCTACCTCGATGTTCGTATATAAAAGAGCACGCTTTAACAGCTCCACCAAAGGTTCAATTGTAGCCACTGACCTCTCCCTTCGGGTAACGATAGCGGTATTTGTCCTGGTCCCTCAGCGCAAACTCCAGAGGATAGTGCTCCTGGATCTCCTCATACATCATCTCCTCGCACACGCCCTAAAACGGCGTCACACACAGATTAAACGCCGCGAACACCGCACCCATGTCAGCGAGCGGCTGTGCTTCGCGGTCGAGGACGTAGTACTCACTGCATCGATCTCGTTCAGGACCTTCCACTGTTCGTAGGGCGCATTGAGAGCCTCCGCCGTCTGGATGGTCCTCTTCATCTGACTGGTCCACACCTTCAGGTCGCTGATGCCCTGCGTCTGGATGAACTGGCTCAGCTTCTTGGCGAACTGCATGGCGAAGGAAAAAAAACAAGTTTAAGCTCTTAACTAAAAAAAAAAAAGGAAAAGACTGCCCTCAAGACATATCTCTTGTTGGAAGGGTTTGCTATACCTCTTTGCCTCTAGGTGTGAGGCCAGAGTCTCCTCCGATCCGACCGTTGACATTGAGCTCGCTCTCACCGTGGCGGCACAGGTAGATGGAGCGCGGCGTGATGTGAATGTTCATGAGGTAGTAGACGATCCGGCTCTGGATGTGGTCCAACACCCTGTTGACCAAGTACCGCTGACCCACGTCCATGATTTTGATGTAGGAGAGATCCCTGGGAGGAGACGTTAAGCTTTCTGTTCAACATTGTGTGACGTGAGTGAGTCATTTCAGCAACTGTAGACTGGTGCGGTGCTACAAAAGCTAAAACGCTCTCTTCCAGCAGACTAAGTGAAAGGTCTGTGTGCTCCCACAGCTTCTCATGAGGCAAAAGGCAGGTAAATGTCGACTCCTGGACCTTACTGGAAAAGCAAATGAGCACTGACACAGGGGACTATCTCACATTAATTAATGCCACATCAATCCTGCACGTCAGACACTTTCATTATAATACATCTGCAAACCTGTCAGGCAAATGTTAAATCACATAGAAAGGCACTGTAATTTAAAGTCAAATTGTAATTTTGAAACTATTTTCCCTCATCAGTCTCGTATCTGTGAGAGCGAGTTTTGTCAGCATTTGCTTTTCAAAATTTAAAACAAATTGTTTTTAGCGTGAGACAACGGTCATGCCGATTTAATTTTTTCAACTCTCAGAAAATACTAAATTGCTGCCCCCATCGTTGTGACGAAGAGATCGCAGTGTACTTGAAAAATGCTCATTTGCTCAGCTAGTTATGCCCATCTTTCAGGACACAGCTAGGACATCTTTAGAAAACACCAGCTATCGCCCTCACCTGTCCAGGACTTCATCCAGCGTCTCGTAGGAGTTTTCATAACACTTGATCCGCTTCATGAAGTCCTCCACTGCTTCTTCCGTGTTGCAGTTGGTGTAGTCGGGGCTACTCAGCTTCACTTGCTGAACAGGGAAACGGCAGAGGAATGAGCGCATCGTGGACAGACGCGCACGTTCTCGCGAGATAAAATAAACTCAAGACACTCACCACTATGTTCTCCTGTATGACATCCGGGTCTTCACACACAGACTCCACGAAGAACACCTGAGAGGAGGAGGAGGAGGAGAAGGAGGAACAAATCAAGCTTTGGGCAAACGTCCACTAATGCCACGTCCCCTCGCGGGACTGGAACCCAACAAGTTACCTTAAAGCCATTCTGCTCTGCGAACTGGATGATGGTTTCCCTCCTTTCTCTGGTGGTGTTTGTCGCGTCAAAAACCTGTTTGAACACAGACGGAACCATGAGGGATAAGCTTTTTGGCATTGTACCCTGCGTTCGATCTGCCCGAGACAGCTAAACCACTGACAGCATTTTACCCACCGCAACTTGGCCTCCTTCTTCAGTGAGATACTGCCGCACGTCGTTCAACGCCGCTGAAGCGCAGTGTCTGTAAAGATCACAGATGACCTCGGCCATAAATGTCACATGGCTGGTGGTTACATAAACTGTTAAGGCAGTCCGAGGCCCGTTGCCACTCTTACCGTCTGATCTTTAACCCCTCCTCGTTGTCTGGACGGAAGAACTCAAAGGACTTGTAGATCTTCACAAACTCTCGCCTGTACTGCCCGACATTGAACTCTATGGGGAGGATGGAGGCAAGGACACTTGGGATCATCAATCTCTAAACACACAATGCACATGCCGAATCAGTTCCCTTTATCCTCTAGAAGGGACGGTTTCGACAGCTGCTGAGTCGTCGAGAGCTTTTTGGTCTCCGTTCACTGGAGCGGACAATCCTGGGAAGACGTACCTCTGGTGGGCACTCCGATCCAGTTGAGATAGCGGGTTAGCTTCTTGGAGATATAGGTCTTCCCCCTGGCAGGAAGGCCCACTGTCACAATCAGGGTGGGGCAGTTGGTCATACATACTGGAATGAGAGAGAAAGCTTCAGTCGTGTGCGCGTCACACACGGGCGACGTCAAACCGAGTTCAGTAAAAGCATGCAAAAGGTTTATCTGCAGATACGCCTCCATCGCTTTCCAAATCCGCCCTTACACTGTCACGCATACAATAAAACAAAGATATAAAGATTTAACATCAACACTAGATTAGTCCTTATCGTCAGAGCGACGACGTCACACCCCGCTGAGAATGTTGCCAGCCAGGAGCAGAGGCCACGGGGGCAGCGCGACATGTCTGAGGACCCGGGAGTTGCGAAACATTGGACTTGAACTAACTCAAGATCTGGAGAGAGGCAACAGAGGGTTTCCACACCCGCTGGGCGCACAGATGACTGGGTCAGAGAGTAGGATAGCTTTTAAATAGGTGCTATGGGATACAAGCTGTTCCACAATACAAGATAATGTCCATTTTTTTTACATTGCCTGTTGGTTAAGGCTGGTTGTGGGAGTAAGGGGTAAGGCGATACTGAGCATTACAGAGTTCCTTTCACAACTACCTCCCTGATATGTGAGGATTACTGGGTTTGTGTTGTGGTATTGATTTGGCCAATCGAACTCATGCTCAGTACTTCACGCCACCCAAACAGACCCATTTTACCCGCACCCCCCACCTCATGATTTTAAAATCCGGCCGCAGTAAGGAAACACTGGCCACACAGAGAGGTGGCCGGTGTGAGCGCAGATCAAACGCAGCGTGCAAATCCCTCACATGACTGCCGGGATACAATTCCTGTTTACCAACAGCCGGTGCTTGACTTGGCACACAGCAACAATGAGATGGACACCCCCAGTACCAGTCCTTTCTCCTCGCTGCGAGCAGCCTTCCTCTGCGCGAACACCCCGTGAATCCTCACATAACTGCGCGAACCAGATGGCTGCAGCACACCAGGAGCCCCGAACTCCGCGAACTGCGGTGGCCGCGCTTCCAACCGCCGCCGCGTTAACGTTAGCTAGCGCATCGACCACGGCTTGGGCTGCGACGCCAACATTAGCGTTGATTATTCGCGTTAACTTGCCACAGTTCCGCGAATGCGAACAACACGCCCCGGCCGAAAGGAATGCTGGATATCCGCTGGTACTCATTAACCTAACAGTTAACCTTACGGGTGAAATAGCTGTAACATACTGACGCTAACGACGGTCCCCCGCGTTGTCATACGCACCCTTTCTTTGAGAAATGTGTTTTTCAGGAAGGCCATTTTTACACGGCATCCAGATCTTCTTGAGCGGGTTTTGGGTGAGTTCCCGCGGATTTGACGGTGTTTGGTCCTCCATTCCGCCTTGCGTTGAGGTGGAGGCGGCCGCGGCGGGCACACGGGGCCTTTTCCCGTGATGCTGCTGCGAGGGTGACCGGTGTTTCATCCGCGCTGCCCTGCGGTGATGGAGATTGAGGTGGAGATGGCCCGGTGTCTCTCTCTCGCTCCCCGTGCTGCTGTCACGTGGTCCGCTCTGGCCACGGTTGAAGCCGACGGTCGGCCGTAATGACCGCAGTAGGGGCGCAGCACATCTTCCGCTTAACCGTAAGTGACACGAGCTACGCTGAGTGCTCGCCCACAAAACACAGGGGAGCAATGATATGACTGTATAAAGACTTTATAAAATAATACATTGTTTTAGATGTATTTGTTACCGCAACAACAACAAGTTATGCTAGCTTGAACACCCTCTTCACAAAATACGTTCTGACACGTCTCAGCAGGTGTAACAAATAAAACTAATGATGGCTGCATGGAACTGAGCATCATTGATTATTATTACACTTACTCCTGGAATAACAAGTCCAAATGCCTGCAGTGAAAAGGGTAGGCTACATTGTCTAGTTGCCAAATTATATATGCTGGGAAACTTTTTGTCTACATCTGAAGTGGTACTATTACTTGTTTAGCCTCTTGGGGGCAGTAGGAGAACCTTAACGCTGACATTTTATCACCTACTGGAGTCGCCTTGATTTGAAATCGTGCTTCCTGGCCACCCGATGTAGGTCAAATATCCGCTCTACCATCTACCAGTAAAAGGAGAGCAGTGAGAATGGAAACATTCAAGTTGTGGGGCTGTGAAACCAAATGAACCAGAGAGAGATTCCTGATAGTGGAACACCCCAGGGTGCTATCTGAGGCTCAAGGTGGCGAGTTGGCCTTTTAAAATGCAGTCTTGGGCATTAGTCTTTAGCAACCTTTAAAGTGTGTGATTTAAAACAGTGAATACGTGGTGAAATAAAGTGAATTCTGAGACAGCGGCAAAGGCAAACCTAGGAATGCTGCTTTAAAAGGCCCTAAATAGCCACGCAACTGCTCTACCTGTTTACGTGGGCCATAGCACACCGTAAGCGCTCTTATTGGTGCGCTGAGTTTGGTAACCTCACATAATGTCCAGCATAGCTTCCGCTACCTTCAGGCTGCTCAGCCAGAATGACTCAAAACCCCTGTGTGGGTGTGCAGGTTCACCACGTGTTCAATCTTGCTTTTTGCAATCTTGCAGTTAGCATTACGGTCGGCCTTATCACACAGCACAGGGGTTTGCTTTAATGGTTGGGTAAGAGTTGACCCTGGGCTAAGGTTGCCTATTTCACAGGACCATGTTTGCAAAATATAATGTTAGCCTAGGAAATCAGAGGTAACCAGTCAGTGTCATTGCCACTTCAAGAAGGCCAGAACAGCCCAGTTGGGTTCAAATCCTTAGTATTTAGAGGCCGTCCGGGCTGGGGAGGCCCTTGTTGTCCTTCTGTTTTGCGGGCCTTGTGAGGACTGAGGTGCTCAATGAAATTCTTACAAACGACACTATTTAATCAGCTCAATTGTGCAGTTGTTTTTGGTCTTCAGAACATTTAAAGTACAATGTACGGAGCTGTTTCGAAATATGGAAGAGGGCCCTTTGTGCTCTTAAGAAACAACTCCGGGTCACATGAATGTTGGAAAAGGTAAGGCATGGGACTGCGCAAGACAACTCGCTGCGTGTCATGTGGGGGTAGACTACGCACTTATTTTTTTTGTAGTATTGATTCTTTCGAAGTAAAACTGTTCCTTCCCAGCCTTCCTGCTGATCCTCAGAGATACCGACACTAGGAGGCCTTGTTCACGGACGACACTTTAACATGTCACAGACTCACAGTTCTAGCAAATCTCACGTGTAAATAATAGCATTAAACGATGGCCGGATTTCATGCAGCTGCTTCGGTTTCAGGGTCCTGGCATGGTCCCCCAAAGGGACTGCTCACATATTCTCAGAGACACTTAATAGCAGACGCCAACACTTGCGCTGACAATGTCCATGAGGTGGCAGCATTGCGCCCCCCTCCCCCTTTCTCTGTGTGTGTGCTGAGCCATGCTTACAACCTACCAGCATATAAGTGTAGTGCAATATAACTTGAATACTATATTTCCTATAGATGTTATGTTCAGATGTTGTTGGGCGGCGGCGGCGGCGGGGGGGGGGCAAGATGTCAGAGAATTTGGTACAACAGTATAGAACATTATAGGCTTTACAAAGACCGGCCTTTTGGCGAGGTGTTGGGAGTGTTGGACTGAGTTCACACTGCACAGGCGTGCCTAATGTGGTGCTAAGTCACTGTACACCTTCAGGTTTTGTAGGCCTATCTGTGCATCTGTTTGTGTTCTTTAAGGGCTGTCTGCCGCACGGATTATATTCAGTTTTAGAGTCAGTCTTGGTGGTGCGGTGACAGGGCCTGTGACCTAAATATGGCGAGATGGAGGTTTTCTAATTAAATAGCTCCTACTCTCTCTCAAATTCCCTGGCTGCTAGCAGACTATATAATTGATATCCGGTTCATGGCGTCCACAGATAAGTGGCACACTAACTCATGCTCAGGATGGGGTTTTTTAGCTTTTTCAGCTGGGTAATATAAACACATTGCAGTACTACAAATGTTTGAACAACCCATACAAGCTGTGGCCGCACGGTGTAAAGGCTGGCTATGCAACATGTATTATTTGGTGGCCTATTTAGAGTATCTTATCTGCATTAAAGCTTGGTGTGAAAACAGCAGCAGGCGGTCACACGCATAGGTGCATTGGGTGGAATATGTCAGAGAGCTCTGGGTAAACGAGGTGTCTTGCATGCTGCACACTGGGACATGAACAGGAAACAGATCTGTGTGCTCCTCCTCCTCCTCCCAGCAGCTGCCAGACTCTGATTGCAGCTAACAGCTATTTAGCCAGTGTATGTGCCGGACAAGTCATTTTCCGGTGTGGTGTGCTGACCTTACCCTCGCGCAGTAAACCAACACGCGCCGCGTCGTTTCGGCGCGTCCACCAGCAGCCTGCGCTTCTGTAACACGTCCTGAATGTCGTGCGCGGCATCGCAGCCCCAGTGTGAACAACAGCAACCATAAACACACACAAACAGGCAGAAAACGCGAGCCATTCATCTCCACCACGGCCGGTGCGCGGAACATGACAATAATAACAAGCCAACAATACGTGAAGCCAAACCAGGGAGGCCAGCTTCAGTCTACACGTAGCAATTAGATTATTATTATTATTTTTAATGGATTGAGGCAACGGCCCCCTCCAAAAAACATCCGCCTGGTTCTTCACGTGTTTACGCAAACTGGTGCTGTTACAAAAGGAGGATGGTTCCTGTGGGAACCCCCCCCCTCCCCCAAAACAACCAGCGAGTGTCGCCTGTGGCTGTTATGTAGGGTAAAGGTCTCGGTGGCAGCGCCGACACACCGTCGACGGGCTGCTCGACACTCTCTGTCATCCGGTCGAAGAGGAACAGTGTCAACTCCCGCACGCACGGCTCGATTAAAGCCCCCTTCCAAGCGACGGTCTCTTACCCGCTCTGTCCTGGCCGTGCGTGAGCTTTATGGCTCTGCTGGAGCAGCCTCTCATCATGGGCGCCGGTCTGATGGAGCGCGGTGGCTGGCGGTGCGTGCGTACGTGCGTCCAACAGCAGCCTGCCGAGCGCTTCCACTGATGCTCACTGTACACACACACCCACTTTTGTGTGTGTGTGTGTGTGTGTGTGTGTGTGGGGGACCTCAGGTCCGGAGGAAGGCTTTCTCCCAAACTGGATGGAGTGGCAGCCTACCTGCCCCCCTTGCACCCTCCCACGCCCCACCCAGCCTTTGACAGCTGGGAAATGTCACCATCAGTCCTGACAGGGCTTGAGTTACAGGCTACCACTTCCCCTGGCTCTGATGGTTAAATTTAGGACACTACATACATTTTTAGGAAACATCACAGCAGAGCCCGCAGTTAGGCAGCTAAACTACATGTGACCCATGCATATTACAGACAGTCCTATAGCCTTGCCACAATATGCATTCACCAAGATTCAATCTTAAAATCTCAGACAATAGGATTGAATAGGACCATTCCCTATTTCGCAATACTTACCATATAGGATACTCCTTAAATAATAGGAGAATAGCACATATCATGTTAAGGATACCAAATATTCACTGTTAGTTGTTGCAATGCATACAGGAAGATAACACAGACGTTTTACAGGAACACTCTAACTGGCAGAACTTGTTTTTCTGCAGTAGCTAGAAAAGCATTAATTCCACTTTGGTCGTGTCCATGCGCAAGTGTTTAACACCTCAGTGTCACTATTGATTCATTCGGCTTTCCTGGACACTTAAATAAACAGAACAGAGACTTTTTCATGTCAAATTGAAAGCAAATCTCTGCACATTGATCTGAAGTAATTGCTTACAAATGCGAACGGACCGCATAACTGCGGCCCTTTATTATGACACACCTAAGGCATCACTGGGGGCAGCCTGTTGTCTTTAGAAGTTGTTTTTCCACGCTGTACAGTAACCACCTGCGCGTAGCCAATGTGTGACAAGGGATCATACTGTAGCAACGACGGATGCCAGAACAAAAGCACTGAGGACCCAGTACAGTAAGATCAGCCCTGAAAACTGAAACAGGTAGAAATCTGCCTAGAGAGGGGGAGAGAGGGATTAGTGATGGAGGCCAACACCAGACCTGATGACAGGGTGTCAAGGCTCGGGTGAGAGAGACTTGTGTTTGTTTTTCTGCGCTCAACTTAGACACACGTGTAAAACCATTTGTTTTCATTTTGATATCAAAACTCAATCCACGGATTTAAAGTTGTAAAAACAAAAAACAAAAAAAGCATTCAAAAAAAAAAAAAGTTTAAAGGTTGGATGAAGGTTGGGGGGGTTTGAATGCTTTTTTATGACGTATTCAAGTACTAAAGCAAGCACGAGGCCTGCGACCGCACATCTGGGTCAATGAGACAATCACACACACACACACACACACACACAGAAAATAAAGACATCAGGGAATTGTTGAGGTCTACGTTTACAGAGGCCATGAAACGTGCAGAAATGGAACAAATGGAGCCAAAAATGATTTGGTTCCTCCTTCCCCCCTTTTTTTTTGTTGTTTTTTTTTTTTGTTTGGGGGGGGGGGGGGTTACATTAAAAGCTTTTGGTATTTTTCATAAATATAACAATCAATCGAAAATAGCCTTATACGACCATGTAATGATTAATATTCAAGCCTCGTTCTGCTCCACGCGCCCGGCTATTTCCGGCAGAGAAAATGCCAGGTGCCGTCTTTGACTGTAGCCAATATTACAACAACAGTAGACTCGATGAATCAATGACGAACATCATTTCTGATCCATCGCTGGGCTGCTGCACAGGCAAGATGATTTATGAATCAGTCTAACTCCCAGAAGAATCATAAGAATCAGTCAAGCAAAGCAATTTAAAACCCATCCCTGTGTCTCCTGTGGACGGTGCAGGTGAAACCGACACCTGACGTACAAGCACCGCTGTTGTCTGCTGGTGTTCTCTTTGGGTCTAAGGACTCTGGTGTTTGTAAGCCTCTGGAGGGGGAGGGTCAGCGGCTTCTGTGGACCGACACGAGGAGGAAGTGTACGTGCCCACTGTTACGTCGTCATCATGTTATTGTTACAGACACATGCTGTAATCGTGTCTGCGCTTGTCGCCACAAAATGGCTTAATAGCAAAGCAAACCTGTGTGCCACTGCTTCCCCCGCATTTGCAACATACTGTAAAATTCCGCCCACAGATACTCTCTGCGGAATTCTTGATGTCTCGTTCTGAGAACGTTTTTTTTTTTTTCTTCAATCGCATGGAGAACCAAACAACAGCTGAGAGGTCATGCTCTCTTTGGGCCACATGTAATCATGGCTGACATATTTACAGCAGGGAAGCCAAGTAGCTTTTATGATAAGCTTCACCTAACCTATCCCCTAAATACTGCCGGGGGACCGTGTGATCGAAATTGGGGGAAAGGTACTTACCATATAATCTAAACATAATAATGTTGACCTTTTCCAGGCGAACACCAAGTCAGATGGCTGCGTCCCAAATAACTACTCCACGGCTGCTATTTATAGCAGCCTCACAAAGCCCGAAAGGCACAATTACAAAAGCAATACCTCCACGGTCCACAGAAAAAAACATCTTGCACAGGGACACCTTTACTTTATAAACTTTTATTTACAACCGTATGGAGAAATGCAGCCTCTACATGGAGTCGATGTACTTTAGATGGTTATAGGCTGCACTTGTCTTGCTCATGTTTTAATGTGAAGGGAAACTGTGGCCTCCGTTTACTGGAGGCATTTTATTCGCCCCCCCCCCATAAAAACAAGACAACTTCCTCAAGAAAAGTGTCACAACCTATTCATGTAGCACAACCGGCCATTACCCCACTACTGCTTAGGTAAAGCCCTCTGGCCTCACACTGACAGGAAGCTGCCTCTCGGAGCTCCATTTAAGAGGACACAGTGTTGATCGGCAGCAGTGACACTGAGTAAAATGTGTCGCTCGGTAGTACGTGCCAGGCCCTTTTCTTGTTGCTTCTATGAAAAATACTTCCTGGGGTTGAACTCTAGGTCCTTATGGAGGCTACATGTTATTGACAAGGCAGTCAGTGTCAGTGTCAGACTTTGCTTTAATTCCTGAAAGACAGGCAAGACAATATTAAGACAACGCAGTAAATAGTGAGTGTTCTAGTTTCACAGTCTGTCTACAGTTGGTTTGTCTGTCTGTGTGTGTGATTCGCACACTAGTGCATAGTTACAAAGGCGACCTCAAATAGAGCGGCCCAGCAGTCAAATACACAAAACATGATCACTACAAATACTTCATGTCTGCACACAGATAAACAGGCAATATCTAAAAATGACATACATACATAAAACGAATTCAAACCGGATAGGCCCACGGTAAGCAGAGCTATTGAGTTCTACCACTTACAGCAGAAACAGGTGATATCATGTATTGATATGTCTTATAAATGTCCAGCTCTGACTTTGATGTTGTTCCTTTGTTGTCCCTTTATGTCAGGGAACACTTCCCCGACATCCAGTCTCTCGAGAGTCTCTAAATGATCCTCTCCTGCAGAAATCAGCGTTTCCTCCCTCTTCTTAAGCTGCTTTTTCTCATCCTCTGCGCCTCTCACTGACTTTGGCAGACCGTGGACCCACTCTTGGCCCCCGCAGCGGCCTTCTTGCGTCTCTTGTTGAGTAGCGGGTTGCTGGACGTGTCGAGATCTTTGATCTTGACCTGGTCGTAGTCCACGCGCATGGTGGCTAAAGCGCTGGTCAACTCTTCCTGTGAGATACAGGGCAGACGATCAGGTATAGCAGAGTGTGTAAGTTTAGTGAAGACTACCCTAGCTTTATGATACAAAGGGCAGGGTGTATACTACACTGGGCAAATCAGTAATAAGTACACCTTTGTGGAGTCCTATTCTCAACCATTACTTTCAATTGTCAAATAATTTAAACTGGTGCTTTAGGAGTTTTAAAATGATTGGCATTACTACTTGTACCCCTCCACATCCAAGAGTTTTTAACTAATCAGAGCATACATATAGTTTGACATTTGGGGAAATACGTTTATTTGCTTTCTTGCTGAGAGAGTTAGATGAGAAAATTGCCTGTACAGTAAATATGAAAGCTGTTGCCAGTGGCCAGTTAGCTTAGCTTAGTGTAAAGACTGGAAGCAGGGGGAAACAGCTAGCCTGGCCCCCGTCCGAGCTCACTAATTACCATGCTATTTTTTTTGCTTAATCCATACAAAAACCAACGTATAAAAACGTCAAGTTGCAGTTTTTCCGGGGGTTAAGTGCCAGACTGTACTTGGCAGGGAGTGTATTACCTTTGGGCAGAGCCATGCTAGCTATTTCCAGTCTTTATGCTAAGCTAACCGTCTGCTGGCTTTAGCCTTATATTTAACGTACAGACGTGGGAGACGGCATCCATCTTCTTAAACTCTCAGCTCTCTGCAAGAAACTGATCAAGCGCGTTTCCCAACGTGTCAAACAACTCCTTTTAAAGGCAGAATGAGTAGGACTTTCCTAAAAAAAAAAAAAAGAGAGACTCAAACAAAAGTAATCCCTCTCAATCGTCAATCATGACGATCATTTCCTGTCTAACACGAGGCATGTCGGTTACCGCGTCAGTCCCAAACTAACATAGTAAGTGAATCGCTGACTCGGCGTTGACTCAGTGTTGATCGGAGACTCAGTGTTAGCGTCGGTAATAAGTTGGTATATAGCTGATGATAGGTAAAATTACTGTTGACGGTGTATTTTCTTTCAAGCGTTAAAGAACCGACATAGCAACATTGTCATATACAGCATTGGGTGTGCGCTTGGTGTCGAGGGCCCAATTTGGAATGCTGTGTTTACAAACCGCCCACGACAAGTCATGCTCATTCTGATGATAGCTAAAATGTTGCTGTTTCTATCATTTCTTTCCCTATTAAAAGGGTTTTTGTGTGTGTGTGTGTGTGTGTGTGTGTGTGTGTGTGTGGGGGGGGTCGTTTTTCCTTATTCGAATCAAGGGTCTAAGGACAGAGGGCGTTGTATCTTGTGCAGATTGTCAAGCCCTTTGAGGCAAATTGTGATTTGTGACATTGGGCCATTTTAATAAAATTGAATTCAATTTGAATTCTGCCCTTAAGTACACAGTCATTCACTGAATGGTTTGTAGAGCAGAGGGAAAAGCGTGGAAAAAAACCTGTCTGGGAACATTTTGCATGAGTTGGAGAAAGGTCAAGTCATCACCGTTAGGGGCCGAGAGAAGCTGGAGCAAATACAGGCCTCAGACCGTAAAAGAATGTGCTAAAATGTGAGAAGAATGGTCTGCAAACTGGAGCTGAGAGCTCCAGCCCTGGAAAGGTTACCCCTCATACTCCTCCTCCTCCTTTACGGTTCATTATTTGAGGCCACTTGTGCTTTTTGAGAAGCGGATGTTCGGGAGTGCAATCTGTGAAATATTTGCACAACGTAGCTTTGCCCATTGCAGAACGGAACAGCGGCGTATTGTGTGTGTGTGTGTGTGTGTGTTTGTATCGTTTTGGAGAAATGCTCTTTTCAGACCTTATCGCTTCAGACTTGCTCATTCAGCTGTTGTGAAGGAATGTATCATGATTTTTGCACAAATATGAGATTGCACAACTGTGACATGTTGTACAGTACTGGCGAACTAACCCCACAGTGACTCGATGAGAGCTTGTCCTTTAAACAGATTTCTTTTAGTAAATCATAGGGTTGTGGCGAGAATGGCACAGGGCAGCTGCGCTCCTTTGTGTTTAAGTGTGTGTTTGAAACGTTACACTGAACTAACTCATAGTGCCGACTGCACTGGGACCTCTGCTTCCCCCTGGTGGCCATTGGGGATCATCAGGCTGGTGATCCACAACAAAATCTCCACATTGAAACATTTTAATTATTTCCATTCACTGAAGGGTGTAAAAAAAAAATAAAAAATCTAAATTGAAATGTTCTTTTGCTGGCTTTCATGTGGTAATCATTACAATCATTAAAGGGGCATTCCACTGCACTGATTTTACACATGAAAGTCAATTTACTAGTCATTAAGAGTACCACTCAGACTGTGAAAACAATAATACATATTATGTTGTCTGTGGCTCTGGAGAAGCTCTGTAATGGCTGAGAAAATTACCCAGATGACGTCATAGTGATGTCATCGGAGGTATCTCAGTGAGCTTGGTGACTTTTTTTTTTATTTGAACAGAAAGCATTTTCCAACGGAGGGAGTGGAGTTTGAAAGATATGGGTATTTACCAGCCATGCAGGCTATAATGAAAGACGCTCTTGAGTTGCATTATGAGAAATGAACGCTCCAGCAGCTCGCCCCATACCAGAGACTAAAAGTCAGGATATCTCACACTCGGCTCTATTTTTTTTTTTTCACCATTCTTTCTCCAATCTGTCTCTCACCAGCACCTAAACTTTATGGATGTGCAATACTTAATTGCTGGAGCGCCCCTGTAACACTAGGGGCCGGCCTAAAGCCTTGACAGCCCAGCAGTGACATATTGTAATGTGCATGTGTGACCATAGGGGGTCTGTGTTGCTGTGCTTCTGACCTTCACATCCTCCCACAGCTCTCTGTCTTCAGTCAGGACCCGGGTGGTGTGGAGCGGAGTGGAGGGAACCACCATGGACTGCTGCGGAGTGCAGACACGCGCACACATACGGATGAAGATATGGGCAAACATTTGAACGGACAAACAGGAAGCGGTACAGGAAGTATACAGTGTCTAATTGACACGGATGCTTACATTAATCCAGGGGTGGTTCACAAATTGAGTGATGGTCATTCTCTCGTTAGGGTCTGTCTTCAGTAGCTGATGGATCAAGTCTTTTGCTGAAGAGCAAAGGCAATGCAAAGCTAATTACATTATTAGTAGCAAGACACAAACACACATGCAAGTCCTTTTGTCTCAGGAAGCTTTCCCTGGTCTCAGGGACAGACGGGCCCACATACACAGCAAATAGGACTACTTAAGGGGGAAGAGTGAGAGTGAAATACAGTCGGTGACTGTGGGAGATGAACCAGAGTGGCCTTCAGGGCAGCACTTTACTTCCAACAAAGGCAAACAGAGACCATAGTTTACCCAAACCATAGCTGAAATATGTAGTCTGTTTGCAGAGGGTGCACTTAGGTAAGAGCACCTGAAGCTTTAAGAGGTGATACAGCGCAAAGATGTAAACTGTGGCTGTGGCAAAGTGCAGTGCTGCCACCGACATGATGTGATGTATTCGAGCAGCTGCAGCTGATCACGTACTGAGGTTTTCTATATGAGAATGTCTTTGGCTAGGTCATCCAGTAAACGGGCAGAGTCAGTGCGGCACCACAGTCTTCTGGTTTCCTTTGGTTTCCTGGCAGGGGGCCTGCAAGCCATGTCCACACTGATGCAGACAAATACGACAGCGCTGTACATGTCGGACTGGGTTCGTCTGTTCAAGTTCTCTCAGCTCTCCACAAGACAAATGGCACCTACAAAATGGTTAAAAATGGGTCCCCCCCCCCCCCTCACCTTCCTGTGACACCTCAGCCCACTCTGGGTTGGGGAATTCGTACTGGCCCATCCGGATCCTCCTCTTCATCCCCGGTGAAATGGCCTGGCCCGTGTTGGAGTAAAATGGGGGGAAGCCACACAACCTACAGAGACAAACACGATTCACCAACACGTTGATTGAAGGCACCCGCGTACAGAATGCATCGTGCAAAAGCATTCGTGTCCATGCTCCCCCCCCCCCCCTCACCCAGTACTCACAGGATGTACATGATGACACCCAGAGACCACATGTCGCATGACTTGTCATACTTCTCCGGACCCAAAACCTCAGGAGCTTATCATGTGCCAAACGCAAACACACAGACATAGATAAACATTGTTAATGAGGATCAGTGGCCAAAAATGGCTAGTAAATATGTTTTCCTAATAAAAAAAGCGCCGAAGCTCCGTAAGAAAAGGTTGGAAAATAACATGAAGCAACTCACCCACATAGTACGGTGTATAACAGGGGGTCTGCAGAGGGTTGTGTAGCGTCGTCTCCTTCGCAAAGCCAAAGTCTGTTAATTTGAGGATGGCGTTTCTTTCTTTATTGGTGTACAGCAGGTTCTCTGGCTGGTTAGGAAGCAGAAGAAGAAGGAAATATGACAAACTTTCCTTTAATGACCCAGAACGGATCACATTCTTCATAATGCTGGCTGGCGATCGTTCTGCACCTTGATGTCTCTGTGCGCGATGTTAATGTTGTGGAGAAAGTCAATGGCCGTGCCGATGTCTCTCATGATCTCAGAAGCCTCTGGGAAGAAAAGAGGGAAGAACACACTCTCTCAAACCCGATGCGATTCCGGTATCGCGCCAGACAAAAAAAGAGACAAATAAAAACAGAGATCCTGTAGACGAAGGGAACATCTATTCTGTGCTTTCCTGTCTAATGTCTTCCAAGGTGTCTGCCTTATATCGCATCGCTCTTTCCTTGGAATAATGGTTCTTCTCTCTCTCTCTGGCGTCCTGTGATGTGTTTATAACGCCGTCCATCCCTCCGTCAGTCCTCACCTTTCTCAGTGAAGGCCTGGTCTCCTCTGGCCTGGATTCGACTGAACAGCTCTCCTCCCTCCATACTGCAGACACACACACACACACACACAGAATTTACATACTGCACAAATGACACTCTAGAGCATAATGTCACCTGCATATCACACACACAAACATATATATATATATATATATATATATATGTTTCAACTTTGTGGTCACTGAGCAGATCAGCGTTCCCCCTTTTGATATTTTCTGGATCTGCCTTCTGAAGAAAGAAATGTAGCGAGAACATTTGTCAATGTGTTTTGCCAAAAGAATTCTTGAATGTTTCCTACATTTAAGTCATTTCTACTCATGGCATGCAGTGCTGGGAAGACGCTGCGAAACAACAACAATGTGATTAGTAATGAATCAGGGCTGGAACTAAAGAAATAAATGTGGGGGTTTTTTTGGTTTTTTTTTAGACATCGCTGTCTGCACAAAGCGTCCGCAGCTACGGTAAACCAGTAAACTCCACAGGTGCAAAGTAGGCTGAAGATGATTTTACACTGTGAGCCACTGGGCTGGATTTCAGTGGGAGTCTGTTGGGTTGTTTTACAGTTCAAAACACTGAGGTCTTTCGCCAAAAGCTCTCGGTTTCATGCAAAGGGAAATGGCGAGCGAAAGTGAAATTCTAAAAATAAGTCCTCTTCAGTAAAACAGAGAGGAAAACTGGATCCAAGGCGGAAGACGGGGAAAGTACAAACATCTTCTTATTTTAAAGAACCAACCGGGTTTATGCGAAATGATACTGTCTTTCATCATTTTGACAAACAAAAACGCACGCAGACGATAATATACTGTATAACAATTCAATAGCCGATGAATTTTGGATCACATTTTGTACCAGAGACCTGTGACCTAATTCCTCAAGCGTTCGGAAGCTCTCCCCACCAAAAGGTTTCAGTATCAGCTGTCTGAGCTTCCCGCTCCCCACTTTCACAACCTGATGCCTGGAAGTCTCCCTTCTGTGCTCATTGTGACGTGGAGGTGCATTAACGTGCATGAAGTAAAAACGTACTTCTTGTGGTCCGTGAGCGCACAGATGAACAGATAGCTGAGCAGGACATGTGAGTGTGATGGTGTGCTTGCTGACTGCAGTGGGCTGCGCTGCGGTCCTCCTCGCGCAGGAAGCAGCTCACAGCCGTGAGAGATTACTGAGAGCGCGCACACACACACACACCAGGGCGCTACATACAGTACAACACAAACAGTTGCTGGGTCAATAAATGTGTTGACGAGGTAAAGTCAGTCGCTGTTTAAAATTCCCATGAACAGAGGACAGTGTCATTTCTCTGCTATCGCTCTCTCGGGGTTTCTCCCCTTTCTTCTGAATTGTTATTATGTTTTTTCCATTCATTCAAGTGGAAGAGGGGGCCATAAAAAGCACAAAGTTCAACTACACGTATGCATGTCAAAGCACACACACACACACACACACACACACACACACACACACACACACAGTGTTCTGGCACTGTCATTGGAGTCACTCGTGGCTATTATTATGGACAGTTTGTCGTGACACGTGAAGCCCAGATGGAATTCTCCCCCTCCATCTCACCATCAGTGCCGACGTCTTCACTTTGTCTCGCCTGAGTGTCAGGTCTTATGACTGACCTCCATGCATTTATTAATGTTCTGCCCTCAGTGGCACAGAGCCCATGCTTTTGTCACAGCGCACGCACACACGGACGCACGCGCGAAAGGTTGTATTTTGCGTGAAAATATACGAGCCTATTCGATACTTTGGGAAACGTTCCTTTCCTACATCATTTACAGGAGCGTGGCTTTAGCGGAGTACTGTAATAGGAAATTTTGTTGAGAGACAGCCTTCCCAACCTGGTGGAAAAAAACAAATGTTGTCAGTTGACAAGGAGGAAACCACACATGGGGAGTGGGTTTGTTTCCACCCAGACTAAGTGTAACAGGAAATCGTCCTAAAATCGTACTATATCCATAGGTTTCATACAGAAAATAAGATACCTGGTTCACATAAACCTACCGCAAAGGAATGTCTGGCTTTAAAAGCACCAGTTTTAGCTTTACATGTATATTAGGATTGTGTGCTGATATGTGGAGATGGCAGTGTCTGGTTGAAGGAAATAATGTGGTGTCTCAAGTCTTTATTCACTACAGAGCCTGCGGTCTTTATTTATCACCAAGCAAATGCAAAACTTCCCGTGGAAACCTGTGGAAACTGAGCAGAGCGACTGTGACTTCCCATTTTCTCTTGTCAACGTTCGAAAGAGGCTAGCTAAATAAATCCGCATCATCCTTTTTAACATCTGTGCCCCCACACGGACCTGTGACTTACAGGAATTTGTAGTCACTGTAAACCCCGTTGCCAGTTTGGAGCCTGATATTAAAGTAGCAGGACCCTAATTCATTTGTACCAATTTAATCCTTCAAATGATCTGATGGTTTACACTAAATGTCACCAAATATGGAGACACGACGCGGAAATACATGGCGTGTGAAGGAAAGTAGATCAGATAGGCCAGGGTGTGTAGACTGTAAACTGAAATGAGAGCCCTACCACTCCATGATGATGAGCAGGCACTTCTTCCCGTGATGCATGTTCTCATACAGGCTGAGGATGCGGACAATATACGGCCCTCCCGATACCTGCCAGTGGAGCTCCACCTCTCGCCTGGCTTTGGGGCTGTCGTAGAGAATCTGGGAGAGACAACGAGGACTGCACATTTAATTAGTGATTCATAGAAGGCATTTCTACTGCTAAACTCCACGCTGGTTCAATATTGCTTTTTTATGGACTTTGAATGATCGTGTTCTAGTTCTACACTTTTCTGTGCTCCAAATGAACGCTGCAGAGCAAACTGTACTTAACAACTGTACTTTATTAAAAACTTTGTTATTTAAGTTTTTGCTTTCCATATATGAAGCTTTTGGTCTAATGTAATGAGCAACAGGAACATATGACTTCTGAGGACCGATTAGTAGATCAACAGAAAACTGACAATCTGATAACTATTTTGGTAATCGGTGAGTGGTTTTGAGTCATTTTCCAGGCTAAAATGCCAAACATTCCCTGGTTCTAGCTTCTCGGTTTGGGAGGATGTGCTGCTTTTCTCTGCTTGATTGCAAATTCAATATCCGTGGGTTTTGAACTGTTGGTCGGACAGAGCATGCAATCTGAAGATGTGACTTTGGGCTTTAGGAAACTGTGGTGGATATTCTTAAATATAGTATGATTGGAATACTCGGGAAAATAAGAGGTAGATTAATCAATAATGAAAAATGATATGAATATGAATGAAAAATAAATACAAATGATTGTTAGTTGCAGCGCTAATGCTGATATCAGAAAGGATCCTTATTCATACCGTAATGATAGTTTCAACAATATCACCTAGACCTGTTACAGCCTCAAAAATCCCTCAAATCTACAGCATGCTGTCAGATATTATACTCATTTGGTCAACCAGAAACGTCTTTTTGTGTTGGCTATACCATGTGAAGTGAAGTCTTACATGGTTAAATGATTATCAGGTTTTGTTTTGGTTGGTGAAAAGTGACCGTTCAGTGGTGCAGCCCCAGTAAGAGCAAAACCAAACCAAACAAAAGCGTGTAAAAATAATAAAACTATTGACTGTCTTCAGTAATCCACCACGTGCAGGCCGAGGACGCACATATAGTCCTTAAGGCAGTCCAGCCACACAACAGGGTGTGTGTTTGACGCACGCACGCACACACACACACACACACACACACACACACACACACACACACACACACACACAGAGCAGGTGGCAGACCTTGACATAGCACACGTCTTCAGTCAGTGTGTATTTATGGATGTGACAGTGATGGAGTGGTCTCCTGCTGTTCACAGGGCCGATCTGGTCACAGAGTACATAACTCACAGAGAGGCTGACTCATTGGCGTATGACAGACACCGACACCCACACACACACACACACACACACACACACACACACACATAAAAGTTCAGATTCAATTCCGTGCGCGGACTTGAAATCATTTCACATTTCTCGGAAACTCTACATTGCAGAACAGCCCGTTACGTTGCGTTTGCTTTGCTCGCTAATGTCAGAGGAAGTGAGGGCCGGCTGTTCCAGAGCAACAGGGTGTTGAAAGTAGAAGTTGAGGGTTTCCGGTGACTTATATGTCTGATCTACTACTACATGTGTCCTGTATTGTGAAGCAAAGCAGTGGGCCGGTTTGTTTCTGCCGTGTCATTTATAGCTTTATGACTTTAATCAGTGCAGCCAGCATGTGAGCTGGTTTCCTTAATTTCCTGCAAAGAACCCGAATTGGCCACAATAAAAATGGACTGTGTGGATTAAATACACATATAAAACACTACGGGGGAGACAGAGACGGCTGAGAGAATGAGACAGACATAGTTAATCTACTGATGGGCTCTTTTCTTACGTGAGGCGACATGGAGCCTAAACGCACGCTTGGCCCTGATCCGGCCCTAAGCCAATCAACCACATCCTCACACTCCTCTAAACCAATCCGATCTCTGTCCACAGAGACAGTAACACACACACCTTTACCTGATAATGCCCACTGAGATTAACAGCACACTACCTCTCACCTGAAACTCCCTCCTCACTTCTCTCTCTCTCTCACACACACACACACACACACACACACAGAACTATATTACTCCGACATGTTTACACTATTAAATATTAGTGGCTGTCACAGCGCTGGTTTGTACATCTTGATAAAAAGGTGGTTTATCTTTACAACTTCTACCAATAAAGCGCTGCTCATGAAAGTCTATCTCAAAGTGGCTTACAGCTAATCAACAAGTGTTAATATACATTTTGCTCTAATGATTGCCTATACCTGCTTTGTGCACCAGTAACAACGCTACACTGCCCCACTACATTCAGCTTATGACCGAAATGTAATATATAATATATATTGACATGATCTAATGGCTGCTTTTTTGAAAAGCCGTTCTGAGCGACACTAAGAGTCCACAGCCTCGCTAGCGACTCTGTGAGGCTGGCAACACGCTCACAATGACAACGCTAACATGCGGATGTTTAGCAGGCGTGATGTTGACCATGCTCACTCTCTCAGTGGATCATGTTTGCATGCTAACATTTCCTAATTAGCACTAAACACAAAGTACAGCTGAGGCTGATGGGAATGTGTTTAGTTTTGCAGGCCTTTGGTCATAAACCAAAGGATTGGACAAACACGAATTTGGACCTGATGACCTGATGAATAGGATTCATCCTCTGGCCTCCATGAATGTAACGTAAAGTTAAAAACATGTCCCGGCTATGTTGAGACATTTCGGTCTGGAGCAAAGTGCAGGACTGATCATCGATATACAGACCAACGCCGCCATCCCTAGAGCCAGCTAGCCTGGCTGGAAATGATAAGAAACGAGGGGGAATTTCTAATAATTCCTGTGCAGTTTTTTTTTTTGCAGTATTATAATATAATTATAAAACCTTTAAACACCCAAATATCAAAAACCCACCCAACAAACTCAATACACCATAACCTTCAACTCAAGTAAGGAAAACATCCAAAGAATATTTTCGTAGGTTTTTCCATGACATCAGAGGTAAACTGTAGTGTACTTTACACAAACTCCCCAGGGAATGTCCCCACTGGGCAATAAAAAACATAAAGTTCCTCTGTGCTGTATAGGCTGGCATCAACACAACTTTCTTCAGCCCTTTTGAATAATACAAAAGATCCTCGGCCCCATAGGATCTCCTGTTGCGTCCATTCAAGACAGTCAAAGCAGGCAATGAGCTTGAAGGGCACAACAAGCCCTTGACACCCGAGAGTCAGTTGGGACTTATAAGCCCAAACCTCTGATACAGATTAACTTGTTTAACAGCACCGGCTGCCTGGAGAGTGCCGGCATCACATGTGGGGGCAGTTTCCACGCACACGCACACGCACACGCACACACACACACACACACACACACACACACACACACACACACACACACGCGAGATCTCTTCCATGCAGCGTCTGGCCAAACCACTGAGAAACGTCACGACACTTCGGCTTCTGTGGGTGCCAGAGGGAATCCAGATGTGCCACCGGCATGCCAAAGGGCTGACAACAGAGGTGAACACACACAAATAAGCTGAAGGGAGCATTTTGACTATGAACGGAAGCCTGGGAACAGACCTGTAGCTCGCACAGCTTTCCATGCGCTAAGCTGGAAGGCACCTCGGGCACTAAAATGGAACAATCAGCGGCCAAATGGGTGCTTCCGGTGGCGTTAAGACTTGATGGCGGCGCTCAAGAAGACTGCCGTGCACCACAGGGCTCTCCCAGGTCCGTCTCCTCCCAGGGGTCAGACAAATTCAAGTTAAAAGAAACCCGATGACTGCATCTGAATTACATTAAGAGGGTGGCTCCCCTCCAGCTCTGCTGCAAAGTGGATTAAACCGATACCCATCCATTAGGTTTAGCGCTTAAAGCAACACTTGATTAAAAGGCCAGTGAGCGGGGCAACTCTCCTCACCCCCCTCCACATCAAACATTCGATTATTTCCTCATGTCTTCTATTTGCCTTGAGATGAAAAAAAAAAAAAAAAAAAGGGTTTTATGAGTGTTTCCTCTGTCATCTCTCAAATCTTTGAACAGGGGTTTCAGAGGGCGAAGGGGGTTTCAGATGCTGAGAGTGGTGGGTTTGTGGCGCTTCCTCAAAGCTGGGGTCTCCCTGACCTGCTGTTTCCGTTTCCCTGGCGGAAGCTGCAGTCTGTCAGGCGCCAGGTGATGCTGTTATGAGCACATTCTGCTTCTTTTTTTCTTTAATTCAGCTCTGACATAAAAACTAATTTCTGATTTTTCTGCAACGTACACTCTTAATCAATTCTCTCAGCAGTAAATTTGTTTTTCTCTCTCCCAGCCTGACATGATGCTATCAAGCATCCTGTCCCTCTTGGCCTTTTCAGTCTTTTGTTCGTGACCTATTTTCTGCCTCAGTTGGCCTCTCCTTCTCGTCCTCTGTCCCTCTGTCTATCCCGGGGGCCCTGGGTCTGCAGCCCTGGCTGCTGCCTGGTTTGGCAGCGCCAGCTCCAGATGGATTACTGTAAACCAGCAAATCTCTCTTGAGTCTGTGGCCCCGGGTGACAGCCTGACGACCTGCGTGCGTGAGGCTGTGCACCCAGGTTTCCCCCACTTCTCACGGGATAAAGTGCCACTGTCAAAGCAGCGTGACGTGCCGCAGCGCGCGCGCGCGCGCCCGGCCACGCGCCCCTGCTCCAGCGACGGGCTGAGATTCCAGGAGACGCAGCCCCGTGACCACGTTCGGCCCTGTCCACATGTAGAGCGCACAGTGGGCAGCATGTACAGTACGTGTCAAACCCAATGTTGGCAGCACGCAAACACATGCCCTGGATGGGCATGTACACCAGTCACAGTCTTTCTATCACGAGCTTCAGTACTGGCCTTTAGCCCTGTACGCCTGACACAAATCGGACCTCAATAAAGGTCAGCGTTGTTTGAATCTTGGCTACAGGCTCATGGCTACTCTTAGATCTTCAACACAATTGTCCAGTCACAACTGTTTGTATGTAATGAAGCGACCAATTCATGATCCAAATCCAAACAGACCAACATTTTAAATACGCCAAACCGAGTAACCGATTGGGACACTAGGCCCACTGACTGAAACCATTTTCAACTTAATGCTTTTAAGTCTTAAATGATGCTGTAAATGAATAGAGGTTTCCTTCTGAAGCGTGTGTACTGTGTTGAGGTGTGTGTGTGTGTGTTGGTGGAGGGGGGGGGGTCAGGTGTCAGGTGACTTCGGTACCTTCAGCGCGCACTTCTCTCCAGTCTTCTTGTTGAAGCACTGGAGGACTTTGCCATTGATCCCACAGCCCAGAACCTGGCTGGAGATCTTATAATCGTCCGTCACTGCGTTGCGCTTTAGCTCCAGCTTGGGGTGAACGGGCACGGGGAAGTGCGCGGACTCGCTGCCCGCGGAGGGGGCGGGGGCGGCGGCGGGCTCCTCCTGTTTCGGGTCCCCATCGGCCGGGGAGTCCGGCTCCGCCTCAGCCTTGGGCGCCTGCGGCGGTTTCTCCTTCTCGTTCCCATTTTGTAGCATGTTCGCAACAAGTGGCCCGTTGCCACCGGCGGTATTCGGGAGAAAAGAGCGGGAGTAAATCGCCAAAGTTAGTGCCGAACACTCCGGCTGCCGTCCGGTAACTGCTGAGAGGGATCCTGGCACGTCTGGCTGTCCCGGGCACCGCAGCCGCTGGGAGGACTCCACTCAGTGATCCCACTGTATCTACAGTATAGCTTAGAAAACTAATGACACCGCTTTAATCTACACAATGACTATTTTCCCCCACTGACCCGAAACACCCGCCTATTTTTAAATGCAAGGACTGCTCTTTCTGCCGGTCAAACCTGCAATCCAAATATGCTGGAACATCTGAATGTCACAGCGATTACACTCCAATCAGAGAGGCATGTCGCAGGCAGCAGTGATGAGGATATTCTGTTGACGGTGATCTCAGAGTCCTTCTAGTCGTGCTCACATGGCCAGCCACTGTCACCGTTGGGTTTAAGCGCCACCCTCCTACAGTTCAGTCATATTTCTCTCTATGTGGCCGCCTTAAAGGAGCAGGGCGTACCCGCAGCTCAGCATCCAGTGAGCATTGTCGGTGTGCCGCCTCGTGACAGTAAAGGGTGCATTCAGAGCCAAACTTACAGATGGGTGTCCGGTCCTGAAAAGTCACAGTGCAGTGTGCTGAAAACCGCTGGAGCAGGATCCCTCTAACCAAGTGATTTTATTCGAGTAAATAATCGTACAAAACAGTATTACACTTGATATGCCTTGTGAGAAACAGTTTAGAACCAGGACTAGAGGAGCATTTGAGTGAGCTCATTTTTAGTGGCATAAATTGTCTGTTTGATTCTGCCTAAGCCACCGCAACTGCAATCATCATCGTTGTGGGCTGTAAAACAAAGATACAGTATACAAACAGGAGTTTCCCCCCCCCCCTTTAAATGGAAAAGTGCGTGTGTGTGTCTGTATTTAGTAGTCCAGTGCACAGATGAGGGCGACTCCCCGTCTGATCCAGTGCCCCTGACTGTGATCTGTGGGCAGCTCCACCGCAATCACATAGTTGGTGGAATGGCCGGTTGTAGACAGAGTCCCTACAAAGGCACACAAAGCAGCTCAGTGACATGAGGAAATCGCAGTTGTTTGTCGTTTTCCAGCGCTGTTCCATGAACCAAGTGTTTCTGAGCGGTCTTAACGTGCCGGCACAAAGGTGTTGGCTGCGCGCGGTGGGTGGAAAATACAGAGCTGCACTTTCCGGCGCTTCGTGAAACAGGACACTAACTGGAGTCTATTTTGGGTGGGTAATAACACCACCAAAAGGAGATGCACGCAAACACTAGAATGAGCAGCCCAACACCTCGCCTCACTGAAAAACAGGGTTAATACACTGAGCACAGGTTTCATTTAATCCATTTCCTTGACTTATTTCATGAATATCTAAATAAAGAACTTGTTAGTCAAGCATTATCTGATCTAACAAACAGCACTAGTTGTAATCCAGACGCTTGGATGCTGTGTGTACCAACCAGCACGTGTGAGGGTCTTGTAGATGGGGCAGATGTAGACCCCGGAGGCAGGAGGTTTGCGATTGGGTTTGGGGATCAGACGGATGACTGCCATTTCAGTGTAAAGCTCCTTGGCTCTGGACTCTGCGAGTTGGCCTGCCTCATTATCCCAGCGAGCCCCCTCCAGGAAGAGACCGTGGATGTAGCAGCCGGTGTGTGCTTTCTCTGTTACCTCTGACATCGACTTCACTATCACCTGCGGGAGGAGGGGATTACAAAAGAGATGAGGGAGAAACAGGGTGACAGTCAATGTAAACCATTCACAATAAGTCTTCAAAGCAATTCTAACAAACACATACTGTATATTGCTGCACAGTCAGTTCAGAGTGGTACATATGTAGTGCGATACCTGACAAAAAAAATCTATATATTTGTAGCTAGTGAGGCAGAGGCAGTGGCAGTGACAGACTGTCAGACATACAGTTTGCTGTCTGACCTCAAAGTCAAATCCAATTGTGTCGATGGAGGTGCCAGAGCGACGGGCGTAATTCTGCAGGGTTCCCGTAAGAAATGCCTGGGGGAAAAAGAAGCCGCTAATCCAGAAAACCGGTGGAATGCCATTAGAGATCCATCTCTGCAGGAATTTGATCCTCTGAAGCAGGTCTGACACCCAGGAGGCCAGAGGCTTCAGAGACGGGTAGGCCTGGAGGGGGAGAGAGAGACACCCGGCCAGTCAAGGAGCTGCGTAGTCTTAGAAAGCAGAGCCGAGAAGGGTTAGAGCAGGACAGAAATGTCACCAAAGGTTCATCTGATGTCCGGTACACGGACATCCCTCTCAAATGTCAAATGTCTCATCCCCAGCTGCACATAATAAATAACACACACACACACGGAGGTCATATAGTCAATAGTTAGTTCAGTTCAAGGCACGCCGCAGTATTCAGTAAAATCCTCTAACAGATGAAGGGCTGTGTGTGTCTTGTAGCTTCCCCAGGAAGACTTTCTGCATCATCAACTCAAATCAAGTTTCTTTTTACATACACAATCATACACAGGACAACGTCTAGTCAAATTCGTTCTATGCATTTAACCCAGCGTAAGTATTAGGAGCAGTGGGCAGCCACTGTGCAGCGCCCGGGCGGGGGGGCAAGTCCAGTTCTAAGGCCAGTGCCTTGGTCAAGGGCACTGACAGGAGGCTTAGCCTAACAAACGTGTTTTTTTGTTTTGTTGTTGGGGTTTTGTTTTTTTTTTATGGTGGAGATGCACGGAAACACGAGGAGAACGTGCAAACTCCACACAGAAAGGCCCCGCCCCAGCCTACAGAATTGCTAAATGTACAAAAATATGAAAAAGGTCACTGTTTAAAAATGATTTTCCCTAAATACAATCAGGGGAATCAGAAGGAGAATAACTGTTGTGTGTGTGTGTGTGTGTGTGTGTGTGTGTGTGTGTCTTGCCTTGGCTTTCCACATATCAGGCACCGCATTGTTGAACAGGCTGTGGGCCATACGCTCCAGTTCTGATGACATCACCACTAAACCCTTCAGAGCCTTCACAATATCAGTGAGACTCTGAGAGATGACCGCCAGCAACCTGTTATATCTGAAAGACAAGCGAGACGAGCACACATTACTGAAGTAGTACTGATTCAAACTCGCAGTACCTGGCTGAGCACTGCTTAGATAACAGTCATCCCTCTGTCCTACTATTAGCCTACCACTGAACGATTACAAGAACATGTGCACCACTCATGTGTACTCATTTGATCAAGTAGTGCAAAGACAAATGCGTATCAATTCTAAGTCACAACCACATCCTGACAGGCTACTCAACACTGCTCACTTAAGTATATTCGGCTAAAATAACCTTTTGATGGAAAAAGGGAAGTACAAATGTAAAATAAATATTAAAGATGTAAGTAGCTGTGGCTAACCTGTTGTTACAGCCTGCACTATAACGTAAATGTGCTTTTTGATAGGCCTACTGCTAACATACCTTTTAGATTGAGTTACAAATCTAAATAAGCAACAATACATGAATTACTAATGAGTAACTAATGGCCAAATATTCAGGGAGGGAGGGAGTTCATAAAAGTAAAATGAATTCCTTGGTTACGCCAAGGGCAAACGGTGCACAAAACCTGTTCAAAATACTTTCACAGAAGCACGAACTAACAAAAAAAACAACAAAAAAATAAACACTGGCCGGCAAAAGACCTTGTTGATAATGTGAGGACAACAGCTTTTACTACCCCACAGTATAAAAAATAAAAAATAAAAAAAAAATAAAAAAGGAGCATTATATAGTCTCATAGGACTGTCGACCAATGGCAATGACTCAGCCAATATATACAATCCCAGGTTAAGAGACTTCTGGGTTCCCACACCCACTTCGTCGCAAGCTACAGCAGCTCACACACAGCCGAATGAAAGAGCTGTTATTATTACAGTACGATCATATAATTATGGCTCTGACTGGCTGTGACGTTTGAAGAGTACAATTTTCAGCTACTGGAACCAGACAGAGATATTACATTTCTGGTTACAACTTAAATTTTTTCTTTTTACTTCGAAAGTGAAATACGTTTCCCTTTACGTTGGGCAGAATCTCTGATCTATTCTGGCCACTTGGCCCAGCTGCGGATGGTGAGCTAAATATGGGCAAAGATACTTTCAGCGCAGCACAGATGGCAGTTTCTTCGTCTGATCTCAAAGAATTACCAAACTGTAGACATTTGTTCTCCTGCTGGATGAGTATTTTCTTTAAGTATTTTAAGATAAACTGGTAAAAGATTAAGGGCAGCTTAATTTGCTGACATGAGTACTAGGAGGTCATCCGAGCTGAACCCAGTATGACTGTATCAAAGCACTGCAAACAAAGACAGAATGAGCGACGTCCCCAGAGTGACGTGTGTTATTATATCAAAGGGGCCGTCAGCGTGGTTTGTGATGTTATCTCACAGAGCGGCCTAGTGTTACCTGATGACCTCCTGGATGAGCACTGTGTTCATGGACTCTTCATAGAGGACCGGGTACTTTTCCATCACCTCCTGCACGCTGAAAGGCTGAGGGATCTTTTCAACGATGCCTGCCACTATCTCCTCCACTCTCTACGGCACAGCAAGAGGCACATCCCCAATGAAACGCAACATGTCTCAGCCTCAGTCCAAGCATTTAGACAAGGCGTTGGGTCAAACTCTTCACAAATCACAACCAAATCCCCTAACAGACTGCTCAGCATTGCTCAGTTAAGTATGGAAAAAATGACGGTGTTTTCTGTTGTCAATCTGTATTTAATCAGTATACAGTACATACTATAATACAATGCAAGTACAACTAAAAAGGATGAGAGTAAAGAAAATCGAATCAATAGATAGCCGTACCTCCTCCAGAGCTTTGCCCCCAGCAGATGCAGCTCGAGGCTGGAGGCGAACCACGGCTCCCAGCAGGGCGAAGGTCTCATTCTGGGCAAAGCTGATGTTAGCGTTGTCATGGAGACCAAAGATCTCTGGCGTATCATTGATGGGCAAACCGCGAATGTATGCCAGGTAACCCTAGGGTCAGAATTGCCATGACAACAGGTCACTCGCCGACGCCAACTGTCGTCAATTAGTTTGCTAGTCAGCAGTTCAGAGGTGGATGTGCTTTGGTTTATATGTGACACCGTGTATACTAGAGCATACACGTTTCAGTCATTTAAGAGATAATGAATTAATCAAATCGTATACACAACCTGTGGTCCTGCACATTTCATTAAGTCAAATTCAGTCTTGCCATTAGAAAAATGGTACATGAAGAAACTAAAGCACATTTAACTGGGAATTTAACCGATTTAATGCAACCGAGGCTTTTAAGTTTTGATTCTAAAAATTACAATATTTTGAACTTTTCAGGATCTGCAGATATCCCGACTCAACACGGGCAACGACTACACCTGTGTAACTGCAGATGTGTATAGTGATATTTTTTGCAACATGACAAATACATACAGTCTCACCACTTTCGTTTCTTTGCTTGTGAAAGGAAGCAAGAACAGTGAAAACACTGCTTTGTCCTTGTGAACTCATTAGAGAACAACCTCACACAAACTCAGAAAAGTAGAGGTATTCCCAGTGTTGTGTTTTAAGTGACAATATACGGGATGGGACAAATCATTGACAAAGTACTGTCATATGACCTCTTGCAATATGTTATCAATCCACTGGCTCCAATATTACAGTAAGTTTTGTGATAGACATTTTAACTCTGGAACTGTTCTGGCAATTCAACTCTTAATGGCTCCTTTATAGTTGAATGATGTGTGAATGATGGCACACGTGCTAGTGTCTTGAAGGGTTGTTTCACCCAATTGTTTTTCACCCAGTTTTGGTGAATTGATCCTTTAATGCAATGAATAGCTACTGTACATGTCATGGCTTTTGGTTATGTTTAGTTTTTTCCTGTTTTATTTAGGAAAATGTTCTCATATCTGCCTGCCTGCAACCTGGTTGCCGCTTGTCTTCCACCCAGTGAGACAATTATTAAACACTCAAGTCATCATACTCCATCGGCTGTCCTCGTTTGGGTCCTTTTCCTGTTGCCAGTACATGTTTTCTGCTTTAAAAAGAGAGTCTCTTCCCCTTTTAGTGGTATGTTGTTTAGTTACAAAGATATCGTCATGTTTCATCGATGACTGTCTTGACATATATCACCTGTTGAAGGCTCACCGTTATGTCTACTGAACAGGGAGTTAACTTGTAATTCCCAACCCTAGAAAATATATGCAGTTTGGAGAATACCTACTGACGCAGGTCAAGTCTAAGGCATTACTCATATCACAATCTTTTGAATGCTCCTGCGTTTATCTGACCTTTATATCCAGATTTGTGTCTATCTGCCGATAGACTCCAGACGAAGAGTAGACATAATCATCGAGAAGCACATGGGGACAGTAGAAATCCTCCAGCACGCTAAGCAGACAGCGTCTGTCCCAGTCATCTGTCACGCGGCCGCCATAATTAATCTCCCCTGCAGTGTATTTTAGCACCTGGACAGGTGGAGGACAAAAAGGGGAGACTGACAGATGAATGTGCTCATTCACACACACACACACACACACACACACGCACACGCACACATCCTCTGGCTGAGACCAAAACTTATGTTTCTTGCAGAAGTACCTGTGTTTCTGTACGTTTATACCTCAACCTCACCAAATTGATAAGAAACATTACGCAAGAGCAATAAACTGTGAGCGATGGGCATACTTATAAAAAAACAGAGGGAAAAAGAACAGCAAGAGAATGACAACCTATGTCATGTGGCTTTGGAACGATTGTGGTCGTAACAGGTAGTTGAATATAGACAGAAGCCTTCTCTCCCCCACCTTGTACGGGATGTCCTGGTACTCGTCCAGGAACATTTTGAGTTGGCTGATGCAGATGTTCAGGTCTCCGTCGGTGAACTCGTAGGGAATGTTAAAGCCCAGTGGGCCAAACTTCCTTCGCTCCAGAGCAATTCCATGGAAGAGACACAGGGACAGGAGCAAAGACTTCAAGTGCGATGTCTGGAGAGGAGAGGAATAAGATGGAGATAACAAAACTGACCCAAAGTATAAGGAGCTAAATATAAAAGAAGCAGGAACAGACTCAGTGGGACGGTGAGTGGAGACTAGGCAGACCTTGGTGGAAGATGAGAGGAAATCATTTGTGAGCCTCAGGTAGGTTTTCTGAAGATTGGCCTTGATTCCCCTGGGTGGCTCAATGGTCATCTTTGACCCATTTTGGAGAATGGACACTGGGAACCTGTTGCTGGGAAGACTTGTGAGCCACAGACGGAAGTCCTTGTGCACCTGTTTTGGGTTGTGGTGACCGTGGGCAGTAAAGGAAGTAATCAAAACTGTCAAAGTCAATGAAAGGCTTGTCCAACACACAACACTACTATGGCGTACAGTATGTGTATGCACATGTTCTGACCTTTACTGGGTCGATGTTCGCAATGAGTCTCTCCAGCGCAGGCATCCAGCTGGGCGCCAGGTGACAGTTCTGGAAGAAAACCCACTGACCTCTTTCCATGGCAGCGTGCATCATGATCTCAGCCCAGGGGCCCTGAATCACACAAACAGCAGCAGCATAAAAGGCAGATGGAGACAACAACAGGAGTCGTGGCACAAACAGTAAGCGTAACACGAGGCATGTTTCCTAGAATTCTGATCCTTCTTTAAGGAGTGGGTAACATAGGGAATATTTTGACTGTGGAATACAGCACATCTCCGCAAAGCCCACTTTGACATTATGTCTTTCAGGAAGGTTTAAGAGCCCTAAGTTTAATGTAGACAGAAATTGAGGACAGCATGAACCAGCATTCTAACTCACATAATTGCAAGTAATGTGATAAACACCTGCTAACACCTATTGAACAGCCACGGGGGCAGTGTGTTGCTGCGAGAAATGTTTGGCCAGCCACTAGGCTTCAGGTTTGTGGATGATGAGTCTGCATTTATCATCATAAAACCTGCAGATGATGTTAATACGATTGCTTTTTGAGTCCACTTATGGTGTCCTGGAATCTTGCATCTGTCAAAGTAGTATGGGACATTGTCCTAGCCTATGGTCAGAAATAGAGAAAACAATTAGCACAGAGGTGGCCATTCTTAACAAGGCAAATGAGAATGGCCTGGTTCTGTGAGAGAGTGATTTACAGCGGCGTTCCTCCAGAGTCAGACAGAGACAGAATTCCCAGGCATCCCCCAGGCCCTGACCTGGCCTTGGCCCAGAGAGATGGCACTCATTTTCTTGGAGAACTGCATGACGTCGGCAAACTTGTAGAGATCCGCAGCAGGGTCAGTGCCAGGGGACAGGACAAAGATGAGGGGAGTGGAGAGGGACGATTCATTGAAGACCACAGACAGGTCTGACGTCTGGGGGAGAGAAAGGGAGCGACAAAGCGTAACAAGCCTTAAATACTGCTGTCACATACTGTAGAGCAAACAAGCAGAAATCCTTTTCAGCTGAAGTTAGCATAGTTCACTCTGTACTCATTCAACATTTAACACGTTTGCACTGCTGCAGACCAAGCCAAAGCAAATTGAACTACTATTGCCATGTTAATATTACCGCACTTCTAAGCCACTGTCACAGATACAGTACCAGACAAAAGTTTGGACACATTTTCCCCATTAACTTGAATGAGAAGGTGTGTTCAAACTTTTGTACACACTAAGAATAACTTTGTGACACAACACACATGTGAAGGGAGGAGAGGGGCTCTACCTGAGGTTCAATGAAGCGCTGTCCCAGCTGAGCTGAGACAAAGTCCTGGAGACCTTGAATGAGACAGTCAGCCCTCAGACAGCGCAGGACCAACAGCTTCTGGAATGAGTCCAGTTCTGTGTCCCAGTCTCCTGGGAGAGGCTCCCTATAGGCAAACATACATACACACAAGCACACCTTGATATTGATATTGACAGCTTCTGCACGGCACAAATGAAGGAAAGAAGTATGCGTTTGTTAACATAGTGGCTATCTATGCGTGCCTGTGAGGCTGGTTGCTGTCAAAAATTCTCTTGAAGCCCTGCAGATGTTCGGTGAAGCTCTCTGCCAGGTTGCTGAAGTTGTCCAGAGTGCTGAGACCCAGGATGTCCTGCCAGGCGCGCTCCGACAGCCAACTCGCTGCTGGGTTGGGCAGCTCTTGGACGGGCATCCCTCCGGATAGCAGGTAGCGCCACTCCGCCTGCCACGGAGAGACGACGCAGATTCATCAAATGTACTTGGCTAAACTCGACTTCTGCATTGCATGGGTTCCTACAGGAAAATTAAAGAGGGGAGGGAGAGACTTGCAAACTCCCCTGTTGCTCACCATATCAATGTTGTTCTCATTCATCATGATGCGAGCGCACAGGAGGAAGGCAAACATGAGTTTGTGCTTCTCGAACAAGCTGCGACACACATTGCTGTACAGGCTGAAGGTGAAAAATTCATTGATGTTGGCGATTCTCTTCTCCACTGTGTCTGTGAGACACATGTCAAGAAGAAAGTCAGTGGAAGCAGAAAAATATCAGGTTTCAATGTCAGAAACCACTACTAATGATTTTTCCATCTGCACAGGCACAACTGTGTGTACAATCTTGCAGCCAGAGAGCATAATACAATGTACTGTGGGATTTCTTCCTACCTGCTCTTTCCGATTTGGCAATGCCAGCCATGAAGATGCCGAGGAACCACTCCAGTGAGTACTGGTACATGGGGTCAACGCTGGACAGGTCTGACACGCAGAAGAAGAGGATCTGTGTGCGCACAGCCACCGGCACATACTCATGACGGGTGGCGTCAATGTCCTGCTCTGTCTGCTCCGCCGCCATCACTTTGGCCTGCCAGTAAAACCAGCTGGCGTCAGTAGAAAATCCAACAACATTAGCATATGAGTTCGCCAAAGTATCATATGAGATTCTGGAGGGAGTTGTATATGAGAAAAAACACTTCCAAGATGGTTATTCAAGAACTTCATGTTAGGCAATATGATTATAGTTCGAATAGCTCTCCCTTTGTCTGACCTTGATCTCTCCAGCTTTGATCTTGGAAGCCTCCAACACTTGGATGAGCTCCTCGTTGTCCACAGGGTTTCCCTCTGTGGAGCTGAGGCGGAACAGGATCTCATCCTCAATATCTTTGAGCTCCTGTTTCATCTTGGCGTTGCTGACGATCAGCTGGTTCTTAGCATCCTCCAGGTCTGGACGTTCCTCGGACACCACCTGGCCCAGCAACTGGTCCTCGAGACCACTGGAAACACACAAAATGCACATTTAAACAGGCAGTGAGACTAAGACATAATTGTTAGAATAAAGTTCACACTCTAAATAGATTCTGAAAAATTACTTGTTTTCTATCTGGTACCCAGTCACAAACAGTTTTTTTTAATGTGTCCATAACTCCTTAGCCCTGTCCTTAGCTTGCATTATCATTGCTTTCCAATGTTACTTATTATTGCATGCTTTGCACTTTGGATGCAGGTTAAACAACCAATTGAATCCCATCTTAAGCAATAGGTCACCATGTATGTTTTATAATTACATTTTCTTCAAACTTGGGTCTTACTCACTACTTTCATAGCTGAGATAAGGAGACACAGCAACGTGTTACCTGGGTGACAGGGTGAAGTTAATGAGCGTGATGTTGGTGGAGACCTCTGGAGAGTAGTGTGGGTTAGGCAGCTTGGTGGTCATGTACATCTTAAAGTCTTCATGGTAAGGGATGACTGAATCGCCCAGCTTCAGCACTGTGCCGCCTTGCTGCTTAAATGTCTAAGGGCCAAAAATGTGAGTTAGGCAGATGAGTGTACGGTAGATACTTGCATTGCCATACAGTGCAAGTGATCTTTGTTTGTAACAGATGTGTGTGTGTGTGTGTGTATTCACCTGTTGCAACAAGACAGGTTCTAGAGCAGGATCGAACTCCTCTCCTGCATTCTCCAAGAGGCAGGGTTTACCGAAGCGAACGGCGTTCTCAAGACTGCGGAGGAAGTCCCGGTCACTTAGCTTCATAACCTCCAATCCCTTGTCCCGCTCCTGGGTGACAACGGGAAGCAAGTATGAACGAGCAGTGGATCAAATACAGCTACAGACACTGAGAAGCTTTCCAGAGGAGTTGTGGGCGATGTGGAATAAGAGGTAAACCGTACTGCATACCCACTGTTTGCCGCACAGCCAAAGCAGGTACCTGTGTACGTACTGAACGTAGATTAACAACATATTGAACATCCGCACGGCTACTCTGCTATGTCAACTCTTGATACCGCTAAATAAAGTGCAATTAAAAACTATGTGATGTGAAGGGATCAATTCAAATCTTGACATGGCTACTTTTCATGTCTTTTCGTCTCACTGCAGTTATGGTCAGATCAGCACATAGAAAAGTGTCCTCACCATGTTTTTGATCCATGTGTTGGCTTGCCCCTGAGGATCAATGAATAAAGCCCAGCGCAGAGAGTACTGGGCAATCACACCATTCTCCATTGAAAGGTTATCCTTGGGCAAACCTGATATCTATGCACATAGAAATGACAAAGTATGATTACAATAAAGGTAAGGTAAAACAGATTTGTCTTAAGAGGCTCAGACCCTGAAGGTCATCTGGTGACAGGTTGGTTCTGACCTGCCAGGAGCGCATCTTCACTGGATCTCCTAGAGTGTTGATCAGGTTGGGTTCGTCAGTGTGTGGAACACTTAGCTCTTTGAAACACTCCAGCCACTCCTCTGCCATGGCTGCCCTGTACTCTCCCTAAACACAAAAAGCAAAACAAAATAATGCACCTTCATGCAAATCATTCAATAGTCAGTCAGTCATTTTCTACCGCTTGTTCCCGTTAGGGGTCACGGGTGACTGGAGCCTATCCCAGTAACTTTGGGCCTTAGGCGGGGTACACCCTGGACAGTGGCCAACTCGTCGCAGGGCATCATGCAATAGTGCTGCAGTGATTAGCACAAACATATATATATATATATATAAAAATGTATAGGAACACACAGAATATGATGGTGACACACAATGGCTAACCTACCAAAGATGACTATTATGATACTAATAACTTAACAGTTATGTTCAGATTTTATGACTGTGATAGGTCTGATCTTTAGAAGAGTCTAATGGAACAACAAAAACAAAAGTTAGATTTTTTTTAAGTTGGCAACTTCAGCATGACAATATTAAATCTTCAAAATGCAGCTGATTAAGATGGCAAATATGTACAGTATATTACACTCACTGAGTTACAACCCACTTACAGTGAAGGGTCCCAGGTATGCTATGTATCCTGCTGATAGAAGCACATCGCCTGTCACGTTATTGAGCAAGTAATCCAGATGTTGCACTGTTTCCTTCCAACGCACTTTCTCATCTGCCAGTCCCACTATAAGCTGGAGAAGATCAATGCATCATCACGACACAACTATCAATATTATAGAATGAAATATGTTGAGGTTAAATGAAAATGAGAAATATTGTTCATGTCATGTCTAATATACTGTATCTACCATGTCACTTTTGCATTATTGGTTTTGTATAAAATTTACTTTTATGCACACTGGTTTAGGGTAAGGCACTGTGTAGAGCCTTCTAACTTTGATTGATTTGTTACTTGTATGGGTTTTCTTCCTACGTATTTGTAACCTGTTATTTCTTGTGCCGCTGTAATGCTAAATTTCCCCCCTGTGAATCGTTGTCTTATCTTATCTCATCTTATCCCTCCTTCTGACCTTGTCTGCTCGGACGAGGCGGGCCTCGCACAGTTGAAACTTGTTGTCCAGCTCGTCCTTCTTGGCCAGACAGTCCCGGTACGTGGCCTGCAAAGTGGCAATGCCGCCCTCCACCGCTGCCAGCTTTGCATTGGCTTCATCCAGGACGCGCTGGGTCAACGCTAAGTCCTGCTGGGCCTCCTTGAGAGCTTGCTGTACAAGTATTTACATTTTTAATGTTTAGATTGAAAAACATGTCAGTAAAGTGGTGTCTTTAGATAGATAACCATGCAAATGGCTCCAATATGGATTTCAGTTTTTACCCTTTTCGGTTCCACAGCCTTGGCCACAAAGTGATATACATGCATGGCTCGCACCCACTGGCAAATGGAGGTACAGGCTTTGGAAACCTTGGCAATGGAGGCTGGCTGGAATTCCTCATTATCTATGTAGGGCTGGACTAAAGTGATCACGTTATCTGGGATGTTGTCCTGCAGAAATGATTATTGGCAGAAAACGCTGCTTTAATACAGCTCACAGATCCCAAACAGGAAATGAGCAAATCAGCACCAGCACCAAACACTGAAACTTTGAGAACTTTAGAGGTTAGATGCAAATCTGAAAGAGACAACAATCGTGTTCTGGAGAGACAATGACGACATGCAGTATAGATACAGTGACATGGCAATAAATGCACCAGATATGTGCTCTACCTTATCGTACTTGAAAAGGCTCTCCAGAAACTTGCCAGGGTCTTGTAGCAGACCCTTACCAGGTTCCCAGTAATCGTCAACCTTGGTGCCAGGCTTCTCTCCAGGTACCTTTTTGGGTTTGATGCCCTTCATAATGCACACCGCCTCAATAACCAGCTTCACCCCCTGGGGGGGTCGCTGCATGACTCGCACCTATGGAGAAAAAAAAAGCATTCAGTGCAGTACTATTTGAAGTATATCCTGACCAATCATCATCAAAATCACTGACCTCAGTGACATCATTCTTGTTGAGTGACTTGAGGCTGGCGAGGGCAGCATCCAGGGCTGGCAGAGCCTCATCCAAGTCTCTTTGGGCGTCTGCTGCGATGGCGCCTGCAAAACGGGCTTTCTCTGAAGCTTTGGCTTCCTCTGCTTGCACTGACTTCCGGGTCTCCTCTGCAACCACTGTGTCTTTCTGGCCAAGGAGAGTATGAATCACACTCAAGGTCCATAGGTCATAAGTTTTTCCAAAAACACAGCTCATGCATATATGGGACAAACACTATACAGAAAAAAAGGATTTGTTCCACTATCACTGATTTTTTGTATTGTAATTATATTTAAACAAAAGCATAAATTTCAACATTTGTATATAAAACTATAAAGCTTTTGTATGACTCAAACATTTCTACCTCTATTTACTTTTCCTTACTTTGATGGTCTGCATTGTGACTTCAGTGTCCTGAGCAGCCTCCTCCAAAAGAGGTCTCATCGTCTCCAGGTCCTCCTGCATCTTCCTCACATCCTCCGCTGTGCTAAGGAGCTACAGGTTCACAGAACAGCAGTTGGTCACATAGGAGAGCTAATTAGGCACATGACATTACAAATTACATTTCTGTTTTTGTTATTTTTCCAGTCCAGTGCCTTGCCTTGTCCAGGCCAGTCTTCATCCGCTGACGAGCAGCGCACAGTTCTTGCTTCTTGCATGCAATGAGGTCTGAGAAGATTCGGAGCAGTTCCAGGTAGCTTTTGGGTGTGACGTAGTTGTGTCGAGAAAGCTCAGCCAGGTACTGTTCACATTTCTTGGCTACTATCTGGTGGATCTTCACACACATCGATGTCTGGAGGAGGAAATCAATTAGGGAGAGACAGTGCTTAATGAACAGCTATTTCCGTATTTTAGATATTTGATTGTAGTTTTTTCCTTTTCTTTTCAGGCAGCTAGCAGTTTCTACTTATTTAACTAAGGTATGAAAATAAACTTGCAGAGACCTTGCTTGAGTGAGCTCATCCATCACAGTGAGCATCCTGCTTTAACTGTGGTCCCAGTTCTGTTATTGTTGCACGATATTGCAGTGAAAACCTTTGACATTACTCTCCACATTCACATGAATGTGGCAGAAGTGCAATCAGAGAGGCTACCTTGCCTCAGCAATCCTCACACACACCTATTATTGCTCCATAGCAGTCTTTCCAATCAGTTTACACTGAGGGGTTATTTCATTTCCAGACAATGCATTTGCCTTTCTTACGTCCGAACCATTTTCTCTATGGCTGCCCACAGATCATTTAACCAATCTGTTTGTTTCCTCGTGGCCACTCTTGAATCATAAATTCATAAACAAGAAAATATAGGTGACATGTTCTCATCATCATATCTGTCTTTCAGTGCCTGTCACTGTCATGATTCCACTGGCTAGGAATTGGGGCTCACAGCCTATGTTGAAGTACATTATGTCCCCTACATTAACTACATCGGCACATTTTCTCAATTATCACATGTGATGTGTTTGTGACACGGGGTTTAGACCAAAATGATCATGATTAAATGGCAGCTAATCGGCTGTGTTCATGCTGGGCTCCCCCTGGTTGAACCGCATTCCCACACAATTTCACAATAATATCGTTCACAAGCATTTTAATGTTGACTGTGTTGGATTGCCTTTCTCATGACACACATGCACATGCCCTCATGTCATGTCTCATCCTAAGAGATCAGACAAACCAATCATGGGCTCAGTGTGACAACCAATCTACCAATTATTAGCCTGTCTCAAAGGTACTGTACGATGTAACATTTTGACACATTTTGTTTCATGGTGAGGTTAAGTTTGTTTCTACGTATGGTTATTGATATTATAGATGTTGTTCAATGCACGGTACTTCCTTGCTTTGGCAATGTTATTTTTTACACACACACACACACACACACACACACACACACACAGCATCCTCACCAGTCCCCTCATGGCTGTGGGGTTGGCTTCTAGCTCAGGCAGCTCATTAAGAAACGATGTGGCCACAGCCTGCAAAGCCTCCTCTGGCCAGGCGCTGAACCAGTCTATGGTACAACATGTCACCAGTGAGGGAAACTGCCTCAGCCGTGCACGAAACACCTCACCGATAGGACTGCAGAGGAAGAAATGAAGAGGAGAGGTGTGACCAGGGGAAAGGGAGAGAATAAGGAGAAAGGAGGACGGGTATAAAGAAGAACAAAGATGATGGAGAAACTTTATCCACTGTTTTTAATTTGCTTTCGACCACGTGAATTAAACCTTGTACAATTACTAACCTCATGCAGAGCACAGTGTGGATGTTGCTGCGGACCCTCCTGATGTAGGCAGCCATGAGGTTGGCTTTAGTTGGCTGCTGGCCCAGGTCTTGCACCACTGGCTTCATGGTTGTCAGAATGTGCTCCTGCTCGTCTGCTGCATACAGGTTGGGAACATCCCCAGAGTTCAAAATGTTGTTGATATCCTCCAGGAATGACTCACTCTTAATCTGAGGGATTAACACAAAGGAACTAATGAGCAAAGTTATTCCATGTCCTCTGGAGAGAACAAGAGATACATTACTTTATACATGACATACTTTAAATCATTTAGATCCACATTTTGCATTTTTGTTCATACTTTCATTCAGTATTTGACAATACTACAACATTCCCACCACATAGTCCCAGTACAGTACGTACTAGGTATGTTTACCTGTGTGTCTACAAAGAGGAAGGTGATCTGCTGGTTCTGAAGGCCAGCCTTCAGCATGATGCTTTTAATATCTTCTCTCCACTCTGTCTGACCGTAGTTCTTAGCCAGCTCAATCTGGAAGCACTCATATTCTGACCTGAATATGGACAAACGCACTATGAGAACAGTAGGACATCAATCCAAATATGTGTGTATACTTTGGAAACAGGTCAGCGGTCACATAACAGTATAGAAAACATGCAAAAACCAGCAGCGTGATCCTTTAAAAAAGCAAATATTGGGAGAGAAAAAAAACTTCGGCTTCTGGAAAATTGTATTCAGCCTGCTGGCATGGGAGTTTTACAAAGTGTGGGAATCTCACATATAGGAGGCCAGCTTAGTGAGCGACTGGCGTCCGCTCCCAGCCACTCCAAGCAGCAGGGCGTTGCCCAGAGGCTGGCGCAGGATGCGGCTGATACGGCACACGTGCTCAATGGCATCCATGAAGAGCACCAGCTTCATCTTGGTGGTACTGATCTGGTTGTAGTCTTCCATGTATTCCTCCATCACTTTCCCCAGCTAGAGGATATATTATGGGGGTAAAAAAAAACAACCATTTTGGTGAAGTATACTGTCACCCACTTGTGCTGTAGAGTGGGAAAAAAAACTGATTAATGAGGGGCACAGGGAAATGAAGCACCCTCACAAAGTACAGTGTAACCGCCCATAAGACAACTGGTCAGCCGCTTAGCAACAAAAAACATACCTTAAAATATTTAAAATACTGGTTGGCACCACCCACCTTTTCCTTGTCTTCGATGAGTGTGTAGACTTTGTGGTCGGCTCCAGGAATCATGAAATCTCCATATAAAACAGGTTGGCAAGGCACAACTTCTTCAAAGCTGCAGTCAAACCCCTGAATGCAGTCCTTCAGTAGCCTGTTGAACCAGTCCCTGTCCTCAGCACACACCAGGCGGTCCTGGAAAACCCGGCAGCTTTCGTGGTACCACAGATGCAGCAGCTGCAATTTGTCCTAAAATCACCAAAGTAATGTTACTTTTACATTGGGGATTTTGAGATGCAGCTTTCCGTCCTTCCTACATTTCTCTTTAGTTGAACCTCTTCTATTGTCAAGTTGACATAAGCCATACAGTACACTGCTTATACTAGTTGCCTCTAATGGAATTTCCACAGTTATCCCACTGTAAGTACCCAATGGATCAAGTGAAAAAACCTTCTTCTAACAATCTATTTCGTAATACTAATGTGATTATGTCAAATGAATTTGATTCTGTTGGCTCTAACTACCGCTATCATTCCGGCCTCCGCCATGAGGATGCCCTGGAAGACTTTGGACAGGTCTCTGAGGTTGAAGGTGTAATGGGACTTGGCTGGAGTTGGGAGGAGCTGGGAGGAAATGGTAGAGTAGACTCGGAGGGTGGCATCTACAAGAGACTCATTCAGCGGCTGGATTGCTGGCACAGGTCCTGATGAAAAACAGAAGGATAGAAGTGATAACATAAAAACATGAAATTCATGTGAAAATCTATTTACTATTTATTTTAAGACAATTATTTATCAGAAGACACTTCCACAAGCTTTGGTCAACATTTGTTGCTTTTAAATGTGCTCTACAAATGTGTTCGATGAATAAAAGTACTTTTGTGTGTTTTGTATCCTCTTATATCCTATGAGCTATACTAACTTATGGTCTGTATTAAATTAAATTAAATTTTACACACTTTGCACTCATGTCTACTTCCTTTCTCTGTGTCCTTGACTTACTGCCTGGTTCCTTTTTACTCATATTTCCCTCTGAAAGAGAACAAAGATTCAGTTAGAAACCGGGGTTTATTTTTTCACAAGCCAATGTAGGTATTCTCTCCTGTGCAACACCTGTCCTACCAGTAAATCCAAACACATTAGCAGCCCCGACTCACCCATCCAACTGCCCAGAATGGTGGAGAAAATCGTCTTCTTGCTGGCATCCTCCATTTCAGTGAAGGACAGGAAGTTGAAGTGGCGTGTGAAGCGCTGGGTGATGGGGTTCCGGCCTCCACCTGGTCCCATGGCACAGGCAAAATTGATGTCCACTATGTGTTTGAACGTGCCTGTGGAGAAAGGCCAGGAATACAAAAGAGAAGCTCCATCTAATGAGATGTTTCAAATTTTAAATTGTTGGGGCGGCTGTGGCTTGGTGGCACAGCGGGTCTGGGAAAAGGCCTCCAGTGTTTCTCACCTATCTGTTTCCTGTCATACCAGCCTCCATGGTCCATCCACTGCCTCAGCAGTTCAACAGGAGGCTGAGCACCATAGGTCTCCAACATGGGCATGTTTAGGTCATCAATGAAGAAGATGAAGTACTTCCCTACTGGAGGTCCAAACACACCTTTCCGCCTGAACACAGGCGCATGCATCATGGAAATGGTGAGTCACAAACATAATATTGCATTATACATAGTTAGTTAGATGGATAATGTGTAGTAGAGCAGGCAAACCTTTTGTTTAGTTTACTGTCAATGGAATCTTGAGTCTGGTTGGCTGAGGTGCGGGCAGAGAACATCAGGAAGTGTGTGATGTATTCAACAGGCATGTTCTTCAGCAGCTTGTCTGACATGGTCAGGGTCTTTCCTGTGCCAGTCGGCCCAATACAGAGCACCTGGATCACACACGCAAACAAATACAAAGTTAATCTAATGTTGCCTTTTCAAGGGAATGAAAGCATTTAAATGTAAAGCGTTTACTACTGGATTCCGAATAAGTGCTTCAGCATAAAATGTTCACAGTTTACATGTGATAGAGTTTTGGCATATATTTAGTTTTTGTTTTGACCGTTATTTAACATTTTATTTTATTTCTTTAAAGTATTTGTGGACAGATGTGTGAAGTACAATCGAAGTACTCACAGGTTTCTTGTTGGTCAAAAGCATATCCAGGAGGAATGACATTCTCACTGTATCATCAGTGGGAACGACGATGTCAGCATACTTTGTCTCTGGGGTGATTACAACACTCTCTGCGGATTTCATCCAGCTGACCCACTGCACCTACAGTACAGGCAAAAAGATGACTGAGCGAAAAGCAGAAATGCATCTGTTGGTCTTGGCGGCATGAAAAATCTGTATGACTGTGCATCTGTTTACTTTTCTTTCCTCATCTTCATCGTCATCTCCCAAGTTACTAATCCCTGCATCATCAAGCCTGTAGTCATACACCAGGGCCTCCTCTGGAAAACATAACTGGATCTGAAGTACAAGCACATGTACGTTAATCAAAATATACCTCTGTCAAGAAATTATATAGCTGTCAATACAAATTACATTCAAATCATTTGGTAGTTAGGGTGCTAAAGCAGAGATGCTGATATGACCTTTTCTTCCGCCATCTTGTTCTTGAGCCAGGCGCTGAAGCGCTCGCAGCTGGCTGCGTCTCCTGTGGCTCCTACACTCCACACCAGAGAGAAAAAGAACCAGGGCTCAATCAGCTCCTTCAGACGCTCCCATTTCTTGTGGGGCGGTGGCCTCTCACCCTACAAGACAATAAAGGATGGGTGAGGGGGATCACAATCAGCAAAATTCACATATACAAAACTACAGGTAGGGCTTTTCATCAACTTAACGGTGAAATCAGTGACATACTGCACATTAGTTTACGCTCATAACGTTGTCGTCGGAATACAGTGAAAATGTTACGGACTGATCAGGTAACATGACTGCAGATATATTATTCACTGAAATGGAATAGGTGCGACCCGACAAACTAAACCAATGTTTTTCAATAGAAGACCATCTTCTGTATTGTTTCACCCCACTTGACCATACTGATGGATATGATAATAATACATTAACATTGCTGTTTTTAAGAAAGCTCAAAAGCTTTTGCTTTAAAGTAGCTTGTACAGCTTCCCTAAAGCACTTAATATTTACCATACAAAGCTGAAACTGCTCCAAGCAGCATATTTCCACAGAAGTCCACATATATTCATTCAATGGGATTTATTCTAATGCAGAGAAGCTGCACACACCTCTTTAATGTTGAACGGATTGAAGAAGCAGTCCATAAGTTTAAGCAGACTACAGGTAAGGTTGCTGTCCAGGGATGTGATGACCTCCTTTACTGATGAGCGGACAAATGTGATGGAGTCCTGTGTAAAAGTACAGAAAAATATAAAACAAGAGCAGTACATTGTTTATCATAATCTACTATAATCCCTGCTGGTCTCTTTCAGTTATGTCGCCCCTCTCACCTGCAGGAACCTGGCCAACAGGGAGTCGAGCTGCTCCGTGTACGGTTTCAGGGCTTCAGGGACCTGCTTCAGCCAGCACTCTGTAAAAGGGACGAGGCCCAGAATACTGGGCTCCAGGTAGACCATACCGCTGCGAGACACTGTGGCTGGAGATGCCACCGCCAAGTCTTGAACCTCAAACATCATGGTCATCACCTGCAGGAGGATGACACAAAACATCTGAATGCACATGGGACAGAAGACAACACAGAGGCAAAAACGAAGATGGGGAGCACGTAACCTTACATCCGTGAGCTTGATGATTTCCCCAGAGCTAAGGCACAGTTTTTTGTTGTCATCCAGCACAGTGTTCATGTTTTCAATCCATACAGCATCCACTGGCCCATCAAACATGTACCACTTTTTCTCATTGTCCACAGATGCTGCACCTTCACGGATAAGAGATGAGAGGATACCATCTGACCTATAGGGGTGGAGAAGAAGGCAAAGTGGGTGTGTGTACAGTATATATATTTTTTTTTTGCTTGTTCTGTAGTTTCTGAAGAACAAAGCATCACTTACCACTCATGTGTGAGCAAGTCATACTCCCCGTAGAGCTGTCCCATGGTGATGGACTTGGGGTTGAGGACATATGTCTGAACCGCCTCATACACACCACCGCTCACAGAGGGCTGGCCCTTCAGAGCTGTTATTGCCGCACCTAGGATCTCATAACACTAACACACGCAACAGTAATACTTACATACAGGACTCTGCACTGCACAGCAAAAACAACTGTCTTCATTCTGGAGAACTGTGAATAAAACTGCAAACAATATAGTGACTAATAAAAGACTCACCTTGGTTTTACCTGATCCAGAAGGTCCCACCAGCATCACGCCATGTCTCACCACAGTGGTCTCATACAGCTGGATACACTTACTAATATACCCTGCAATCACCACAATGCTGTCATCTACTGATCCTAAAAATACAGGCAACTGCCTACCTGAAAACAAATGTGCTGTGCTTCCAGAAACACTAACCATCCACATCTTTGAGGTTCTTCTTGGTGCAGACATGACGCATGGACTCTTCGAGCGTGCCATACTTGATTGGCCCCTGTTTTGTTTTAGGGAAAAGATCGGACACAATACCGTTGAAGAGCCTCAGGTCGTCCTGTAAAAACTTTGGTACATTCACATCTTGAATGGCCCGCAGACAGATCAGCTCCTGGGAGACAGTGAGATTGCAGAAGAACAAGACATTGACTGGACAGGCTACCTGGAGAGTTTTCTTTTTTTTTTTTTTTCAAGCTCCATTCAAAATGTGTGTCATGTTTTCTTATACTTTATTTCCATCACAAACAAAAGAAACATTTCTAACCTCATTCATCTCAGGATTTTCTCTCTTCAGGTTTCCAGCAGCCGAGATCACAGTCTTCACAGCTCTCATACCAAAATCATAATGATCCTTCATATAAGCATGAGCAAAAGTCAGCACATCTTTATGTCTTTGGGATTCAGATATACATACACATAGATAAATGTCTCTCCATCTTCTCAGGAGTATGTTATGTATGTAATTATGTGTTATAGTCAAATCCTGTTGAAAATTTAAATGTTTAAAGAAGTAATCAGTTTAACTTGTCCACTTCCCTGGACAAATAGCACTTTTCTTGGCAGACAGAAATCTACGTTGAGATCAAACTGATTCTAATTCTGCTCTCCTCTAAATCCACACAGTACCTGAGAGCTAAGCTGTTCAGACGAGAGCTTGAAAGTGGTGGTGATCCTCTTGGAGAGGACTTTGGCATCACTGAAGCCAAATGAGTACAAGGAGATCTCAGCTATCATCGCATAGTCAGGTACCATCATGGCCACGGGACGAAACAGAGCCTGTAGAAGATACAATCTCATTCGTTGAACCCCACCTGCTTATACCCAGTGTTATACAGTTAGAGTGACATGGAGTGATCATTTCAAACCTTGAGATTGTCAGGCAGTTCAGTGCGTCCAGCGTAGCCAGGATTCATAGTGATGAATACAGCGCAAGAAGGCACAAGAGGGATCTCTGTCCCCTCAAACACAAACCGCTCTGCCTAAAAACACAACATACACACAATTATTCTAGAGATAAATGAGACCGCCTCTTTATGTGTGGAATGCAGTATTGGTTAAAAAAAACCTAATTATTGACGTTTATAAAGACAACATATACATTTTGCAACTTCATAATGGAAAAGTACTCCGTTAAAAGTTGATTCCAAATTTTACTTGCTGCAAAATAGGTCACTTTCAGAATTTAAATTATTGACATCATTAACTTTAATTCTGTTGAACATATTTCAGTGCTGTAGTTGAGCGACTACAGAACTTTCTATATTGGTTAGTAGTGTTATCTCTTAAACTGCAAAAAAAGGCATATTTTATAGTATATTTTGTATATAAAACATTATTCTGTAATCCAACTATTGTAAAAACTATCAATGCATGATATTGAACGTTTATATGAAACATGTCAAACTTACTAATTTCAATTTTTAAATCATCTTTGTTCTTTCTTAAATTGCACTAGAAAAATTTAAAACATACTGTATTCACACAACATGGAAATAATGTACTTTAGCACAGTATTTGTACAACACAAGTACCCTGTGGATAAGTACAGTAGGTACCAGTGTGGGAATTTCTAGAGAATCCGCTCCTCACCCTTTGCTGCTGGGCCTTTTGTATGGTTGTGATCTGCTGTGCCACCACAGACAGCACTTCCACATCAATACGATTAAACTCATCAAAGCATGCCCAAGCCCCAGAGCTGCAAAATCCAAGATCGACAAAAAAAAAAAAAGCCACATCAGTGTGATCGATGGAAAATGTGTGATATTTACCAGCAAAAGTGACATTCTATCACACTTTAGTAACACTCACGTGGCCAGTCCTTTGAGAAACTTTCCCATAGCAATGAAGTCCAGCTGATCAGAGCAGTTGAAAACAACTGTCTGAATAGCCAGAGCCTTCCCCAGATCTTTAGTGGTTTCGGTCTTTCCTGTCCCTGCTGGACCTGCAGGAGCTCCTCCAAACTTCAGGTGCAGAGCTCCTGTTAGGGTCAGGTAGCACCTGAAAGAGGCAGGAAGTGGTGTATTCCAAAGAGTATACGGCATTCAGAAAAAAAACCCAGAGGGGACAACCTTAGACTTAATTACTACCTGTCAGTGAGCGGGGTGATGACCAGACGTCCAGAGTTACCAAGATACTCATATCCATACAGAAACTCTGCATTGACTGCACGGATGTACAAGTCATCTTTTGCCCAGTAATATCTACAATGAGCATCAGATCAGTATCACCCTCATTCTGCACACACAGCATTGCAGAATGATAGTTTACATTGGACTCCAACGCCAGGAGGGACGGAAGTAAAAAGTGCAAAAATGACAGAGAAAACATATAACCTGAGCTGGCTGATCCACTCAAAGTCATTGATGCTTGAGACCTCCTCCTCGACCAGTCTGGCCACAACATCCTTCGCGTGGACCTCTATGACGATAAGGGCAGACAGCACGGCTCGCTGTATCTTAGACAAACGTCCTCTCACCAGCTGCACCAAGTCACCCAGCTTCAGAAACAAAAGAATGTCAGAATACTGTAGTGTGCACAATGTTCAGTGCAAATGTGAGCTATTTAAAGAGTTATTTAGTCTGAATATTGGCCGGTCTAATACCAAGTCCACACCTGTGTCTGTAGCTGGGGATAAAGGCGACGGGTCAAGTCTCCCTGCTCCAAGGCCTCAGACACCTCATAAGTCCAGAAGACCTGACAGCCAGCTATCACCACTTGACCAGGCCATGATAACACCCACTCTACACGAGGTTGCTGAGGGGTCAAGAGAGCAAAAACTGGATAACTTAAATACGCCTCATCTTGAAATTGTACAAACAAGCGGTACAAGAGTGGAAAACACATCAAAAGCCGCAGAGTGAGAGTCAGGGTCGCAGACCTCAGGGTAGATTTTGAGTGAGCGGTCAATGTCATCCCTCAGTGTGGCCTTCATAGATTTCTCGACATCCCTGAGCCAGTCCTCCACATTTCCCGTAGGCCACACTGGCAGGAACAGCTTCACCTCCTCCCCTTCTCCAGAGTACATGTGTGTGATCTGCAGATCTGACTGGAATTGAAGCTGAAGACCAATCGGAAACCTCAGTCGCACGTGGTATACTTGTTATATTTTCAGTAATATGTGAGCAGAGTGCTTGCAAAGAAACAACCAGCCAGAACAAACCCGTGCGATGTTCTCAAAGCATTTGCGCAAGTGTGGTTGTACAGCAGTAGGATCTTTGGTCTGGGACAGAATCCCCAGGAGCTCATCATCTGACAGGAAGTAAAACCTACAAACAAACATTCACTTTACACGCCATTGTACTAAATCTGTTTAATCAGCAACTCATTTCTAGCCACAAATCATCCACAGACCACGGACTACGTGGTTGTTCAAGATATTTGCTTGTTTTCCTCTCAGTATCGTGGCTTCCCCCATTTATAACAACCAAAGCAAGTTTCTTTGGCCACTCGCTGTTGGTAAAGTGGTGGTATCATATGAAATGTGGAATCAAAAGGCTGATTGAGAGCCAGGGGGATTTCAGGACTCTTTCAGTGAGCCTTACCTGGGGAAGGAGCCTCGTTTTGTCTCCAGGTACTCACTGAGACCCTTCTGCACCTGTTCCAGCAGCTTGTTGCACTCTTTCAGTTTGTCTAGAAGACGAGCATCTGGGCACAGCTCAATCACCTTGAGATAAACGCAGAAACACACATTAACAGTTCGCAGCAAACATATGAGCAGCATTATCATCTAGCTCAGATCTTTGTAGTAAAAACAAAACCTGTGTTGTGCTGTGGCAGCGCTGACCTTTCGATTGTTAAAGGCACTTTTCATGACTCTCCTCCATGTTTGTTCCATTTGCTGGTATCTTTTTCCTTCCACGGGCAGCTGCTGGTGGATGTCATCAGAGCTGAAGATGGGCTCCAGGTAGAGCCAGGAGCGCTGGCACACCAGCCACTCCTCCAGCACATCCTGCAAGCACCAGAAGAGGGCAGTAGCACAACATAAGACGCTGCACGCTGATGCACAATGATGAAAGACACAAGACCTTAAGTGTGTGTCTGTGGGTGTGTGTGTGTGTGTACTTGAGTCATTCTGAGCTTGCTCTCCCAGGTGTTGATGCGTCCCTCAAAGTTTTTTTTGAAGGGAGAGAAGGACATGCTCTGCGTCATGACAATGTGGTCATCCAGCAACTGGGACGCTTCATCTGAGCCCTTCAAGATGTAGGTGCCTGTCTCCTTGTAGGGCGACACATCAAAGACTACTGTCGACCACTCGCGTTCCATCTTTTCCAGGGCCTGAGTGAGAGGGTGTGAAAAAAAAAAGGCAGCAGCCACCAGTTTTAATGTAGATATTGCACTGACAGTGTGCATCAGCAATAAAAGTGAGTGGCGTTGCTTTGAACTAAAACAACGTGAGTCCCTTAGCTCCTATTTCACAATCATTTTGCAGGTGCAACACCCTTATCAAATGCTGCCATTGTGGAAATTGCATTTTAACTTAAATACGTTGTTCATGCAGAGGAAAGAAATACGATGCACGAATCCTGTCCAAACTTCGCAGTTCCACTGAATTCATCCCACAACCTATACAAAACACAACACTTCATAAAACACTGTATTTAGAGAAGGACTCCTCTTTAAAGGTACCTGTTCAATGGTGTACTCTTTCCCAGCCACCTCAGCCACATGAGCTATGTCATCCACGTGGTCCTGTAGGCCAAGCTCCAGGCAGCGCGAGAAGGTCAGGTTGGCTTCGGGCTTGACTTTCATCTGAATGCGTTCTGAAAGCATCTCCCAGTGGCGGTTCCTCATGCCTGGGTTTCTCAGGGCCTGGATCAGAGGAATGTAAGGACGGAAGTCCTCAATCTTGCTGCGGATTACAGTTGCCACCATCTGGCAATCTAGTAAGACATGCAAGGCAAAGAAAGAGGGCCAAGAAAAAAACAAGACACGTCAGACATACTGTATTAACAATCACACTTTACTTTGACAAGTTTGAATGGTGAGAGATGCGTCACCTACCAGGAGCGTCCTTGAACTGTTTAATACATTTGTGCATGGTCTTGTGGGCATCTGTAACAACGCGCTCAAGCTGCTCAGGGTCGATGGAAGACAGTGGGTCATTGAGCCAGCTCTCGTGCAAACGTAGCCAATCAGAGGTGGTGGTCCATAGGTCTTTAAAAGGCTGGAAGGCCTTTACCAGCTTCTGCAGACGATCATACTGTAATACACGTTTACATTTCGTTGTCAGAAAAAACATGGCAAATGTATATTCTTTCCCAGTATGCTTAACAGTTCAAAACAAGGGGGAATAATCTGGCATCTGGAATAACAAAATGTATCTAGACATCATTTGATGGATTCCCATTCACTTACATTAGTGACAGGAATCCCAAACAGACGTTCTCTGGTGTTGAAGGTTTGAGCCATTGTCTGGCATTCCTTAAGTTGCTTGCTTGTAAGCCACACCTCGTTGGCCACCTCGTGGGCATGCTCAATGTCTGCATGGCCCGCAATCCCGGCAACCAGCATCTACAAGCACAGTTGTGGTGATTTGGAACCAAATAGCATCAACTTACTTTGCTCAACCGGAAAAATAGAATTTCTAACATTAAACCATAACAAACTAAGGTCTGTCTAGAGTGGATGATTTTGTGAGAGTGTTGACACAAGTTAAGGAAGGACAGCTCACTAGATGACCACTGAAATAATACAAATCATATTGCGGTCTACTTTCAGAGTCCAAATCACGCAGCGAGAAATTCATCTGAAAATCATCCCAAACTCATCTGGTTAAGTTGCTGTTGAACAAAAAAACCCTAATTGTCTCAACTGACCTGTAGAGAGTCAAGGTGATCCTCAAGGTTGTTCTGGTCGGCCAGTTGGATCTTATGGAAGCGCTCCTCATCCTCTACATGCTGGACGGCTACTGCTTCCATCTGGCTGATCATCCTTTGAGGCCATCCAATAGCTGTCCACCTGCACAGAGGTAACGATAGCAATCGCTACTCTCCACTTCACTCTGTTCACTCTAACCACTACGAACCCATCACACACTCCTAATCCCACACGAGAACGCACAAATGAAATTAGTTAAAAAAAACAACAAAAAGAGCACGATGACTTTACACTTACTTTTTATTCACATCCTCATCTGAAAGACAGTAGCAAAATTCTTCTAATAGCTCATAGTCAGACAGGGTCTTGGCAAGGAGTTCCTGTTGCGGGCAGATTGAAAAAAGAATCTGATTTATTGACAAAGCAACCCTTTAGATGACGCAGAACAGAAATAGCCAGTTCATGCTTATCAATGTGCACCTTGTAACTCTTGAGCTGTCCCGGGATTCGCTTCATCCAGTCCCTCTTGTCAGTCAGCTCCTCAATGCTGTTGAGCTTCTCACGTAGCTTCCTACTCATCCTGTTACACTCTTCACATGCCTACACACACAAGATACAAACGTATGATTCAAGTTAAAAAGGCAGGAAAGGGTCACGCTCAAGCTGAAGTGCTTTATGGCCTCTAAACCAAATGGCTTACATCGTCAAGCTGCTTGCGCAGCTTCAGAACAAGGTGGTCCAGCAATGCACTGGCTAAAGCCTTTCTTTTGTCAGAGAGAGCCTGACGCACGGCCTCCACACAGACAATGAATGGACCAATGACAATGGAGGATGGCAGCGAGCGTTCGAGCCTTTCCTTCTCTTTCAGATGTTGTTCCACCTCTTTCTTCACTTCTTGGGATGTCTGCTCGCCATGCGTGTGGGATCTGGCAGGGAAAAGATATAAAAGACACACTTTAATGAGGAAAGCGTGCTGAATGGACCATAAATCTGACTGACCCAAGTCCTTAAACTTGTGGGAGAACTTGCATATACGTAAATTAAAAGACTTACTTGAGAAGCGTTTCTATGTCCAAGTTGTGTAGCTCTAAGTGTCTCTTATATTCAGCAGCATAAGCCCTGAGAGGTATGGCTGCTTGTATCAGCGCATTGCGGATCTTCTCTCTCAGCTCAGTTACTTCTGGTTCCCACAAATTCACTGACTCGAGCAACGGATCATCACCAATAAACAACCTCTGCATCACGAACTGGCACGGACAAGAGACGAACAGTTAAATCCTCGACATCATTGTCACTTAGCAGCGAATCTTTGCATTTCCATTTTTTATTTAATGCTCTGTGATTCAGGTGCCGTGAGATTGTATTTTACCTTATCAAGCTGTGGTACGTTGTATGTAGCCAGAATGCCCTCATCGAACAGGTTAACGATAGATGTCTCAAAATCCTCCGGAGGAGTGCTGTAATGAACCTCAGTCTGATCCAGGACCAGGTTCACCAGGAACAGAGGGTTTTTCTTTGGCCTGGTAATAGGGAATGGAGTAATATACCAACACAATATTGAATATTTAACACAGTAATAGGTCGTGTCTAAATATAGTTTGGTAACAGAAAAAGAAAATACGGATGCACGTGAGCACAAAAGTGTGTGAAGATGTTTATATGAATGTGAGCGTGTGCCCATGTGTGTGTATACTATATGTACAAGTGCATGCTATCCTACTTGTAGGGGCTGGTGATAAGGTCGTTGCCCCAGACCAGGTCCTGAGGACACGTCAGCACACTGTGGCAGGCGTCCAACACCAGCTGAGTCAGGCTGATCAGCGAATCCTGCACGAGGAAGCGCAGTGAGTCCTGCCGTTGGAAGCGCACCACAGCCATCAGTCTGTACAGCTTGGACATCTTGTACATGTCCCAGCGAGACTCGTTCACGTTGTACCATCCCTTGCCAAGGTTCCCCAGGATGGAACGGATGCTGTTGCTCAGAGTGGCCGTCCATGCCTGCCTAAGAAATAAGCTAATCTGGGGGAGGAGGAAAAGAGTAGACGCTTCTTTATGCGTGTGAAACTCGGGTGTCGTCTTCCTCTGCAAGGTTTGTCTTTCTGGTAATTCCCAGTTAACGTCAGTGACAAAATTTGTCCATGATTCAATTAAAATTAATGGGATTTGTACAGGCCTTTTTTCACCAATGCCATAGCAATTTAGAATAAAAGAAGAGTTGTTGCTGTTAATCTTTTGGAAATGGTTTGAGCATCAATGAGCCACAATTGCCCTGATGACTTATTGCTGTAGCATGAGTGGTTGTTAAATGTTGGTGCTACGTGTGCAGTGATTACCAGACCATCAAACCATGCACCTAAATTCTTATTTGAAAGAAATGAAAGCTACTTTGAGGTCAAAGCCCAGTATTGGCAGAAGAAAAGCTACCCCAGTGCTACAGTACCTGAGCATGGATTTGAGCCTGACTGACTTCAAACTCGTCCAGTTGCAGTGGTCTGAGCGAGGTGACATTGAACAGTCCCATGGTTGCTACTTTGTTGCACTCAGAACGTATTTCAGTTAACACACGGATCACCTCTGGCTTTGTTAGCAGGGAATGGAAGACAAAAGCGGCCTGGATCTTTTTATAGGCAAAGGGAGGAACTGGAACGCGCCCTGTACATAGAGAAAACAAACCGGTGCTTAGATTCTGAGGGTAAATACCAGGTATCGGGTGGGAATACATTTTTTTAACAAATGTATACAAGGCTAGCTGTCTTACCTTGTTGCGGTACATACTCAGAATCCTTCTGTGGCAGGGTGATGTGTGAAAACTCCTCCGGGTGGCCCATCACTACTTTGTCAAAGGTCATGCGGTTCATAGTACGGTCATATTCCAATTTCACCTCATTCTCCAGCTCCCCAATACACTTCTCCACACTGCACACATAGCATTAACTTTATTCACCCTATCAGTGAGTTAACATTTCAACTCATAGGGATCTATTATAAAACAGATCATACTGAACGAGGAGAACATGACAGCAGTAATATGACACTGATATTACTCACATTGCCGACCTGAGCCCAGGGGCTGAGAGGGCACGACGTTTGATCCGCTGGACACTCTGGGCATCAGGGGTTGGTGTTCCCCTCCAGATGGGCATGCAGGCCACAGACAAGTGGTAGAGACGGAGAGCCTCTGTGTTCTCCCTCGAGTGCAGGGCAAACTGGATCCGTTCCACAAAGACACGTGGGTCCTCAGCACTGAACAACAACCTGATCCTGGGTACCCAGTGCTCAGTGCCTGCTGTCAGGGTGTTTACTTCTATGCAACAGAGGGAGATGGAGAGCATACGTACATGGTCAACACGACAAACAGAGGGCGACAGAGACTAAAGGAAATTATGAGACAATTATATTGCAAAGACATAAAAAACTACCAGATTTGTTTTTTTTGCGTTTTTCATTTGGAACCGGATTTCCTTCTTCACCGGTCAGTTCGGTGTTTTGGTGAAGCTTCTGTACCAGGTACTGGCATTTGTCCTTACAAAAGTCAAGAACCCCAACTAAATGCCAGCTGTACTCCAGGGAGGAGCTGTTTGGGTCCTCTTCAAAAGAGAGAGAAGAGATTAACGATCGATGAACCGAAAATAACGTCTATATCTGTTTACACAGATATTATTATTATTATTTCTGAGGACGTTTTACCAGAAGGAATCGTGTCGTCTTTAGGCAGCAGGGCTTTTGCAGGAACAGGTCTTTGATCAGGTGATCCTTCAGCATTGCCCAGGGCAAGCCACTCCTCTGGAGTCCTACACTCATACTCCTCATTGTCAAATATCTAAGGGAGAAACACAGGAAAGATGAGTGCAGGGTGGTGCGGTGCCCCAAAATACGGGACATAATGGCTATTGGGAAGCCGAATGCCAAAGACGAGATTGCAGCAGTTACAGACTCACCTCCAGGGGGAGGGAGGGTGACACAGGATTGTCTGGTGAAGTCCCACGCTCATCACTTCTGCTTGGATGTCTTGGCATTAGGAGATGAGAGTGTATGCCTTTTTCTGCCAGGAGCTGTTCAAAGTCTAACTTCAAGTATTCCCTTCGACGTCTATAAGGCAGAATATAAAACAGTATAAATAAGCCTCCAACAGGCAGTTAAAATAAACTAAGTCATGTTCCCCCTCTTAACCAGCTCATTTAAAATAATAGAAAATCACTAACCATGGTAACACTTTAGATTACGGCCCACAATTTCAGGCTTTGTTGCTCAGTAGGTCATACTTTACCCCCTTATAACAGAATAGGTACCCCTTAGTTTAAAAAATATAGCTAGAGTTATTCCCTAACTTCACATCTTGTTCCCTTGTAGCTACATGTACGTACTGTACTGGTACACTGTTAGAAGCAGAAAAATTGACACTGAATCTGGCGTTCGCAGTATGTAGAATACACTAACTACAGGAAATGCAGTGAACGGAAAGCTCCACAGCACTAGATGAAATGTCCTCTTCTGTCAAACGTGGTGCACACAAACAGTACATCTCTCTACAGTACCTCTCTATCGCTAACTTGCGGGGGATCTGGCCAGGAATGGTTTGGTAGGGCATCTGGACCTTGGGTTTATCCCCACCCCTGCGGAAGTAAGACGTATGTGCCTGCAGTGAGGTAGGTCCATGGTTATCCTTTTCAACGAGCATGCACTGGTCAGACGGAGTCTTGAAGGTTGTAACTGAGGAAAATAGTGCAGAAGGAAAACGTGGAAATGTTGCATTGCTCCTCTTATAAATAAGTAAGTTAAGCCTTTATTTTTCCTGCTGTGGGGAAATACAATAGTTGGCGTATCAAAAATAACGACTTAAAATGCCTACATGCCTAAAAATGTCATGTAATACAATATCCCACCTTTCATTGTGCTGCGATCACTGAACCCGAGGATGGATTGGCCCCGTGACCTGTGCTGGATCTCAGGTCCCACTGGACGAGACTAATCAATAAACAGTGACTCTTGGTTTGGGTCAGAGCATAACAGAAGCTCGGTATTTTGCCTGGGATTCATAGTCAAAAGTCTGTCAGAATCTGAAAAATTGAATGCACGACCTTGTGTGCTCTTACCGGGAACTTGAATGTAGTGATATCATCTGAGTAGATGCCCTTCTGTGCATTCACAGGGCATCTTCTGATTGGAGGGAGTTTGCCCCAGGGACTTCGAGCTGCAGGCTTAGGCTCTGGGGGTGTGCTGGGGGGATGAGGCACCAGTACACCAAAACCAGGCAAATATTTCCCTTCCATCTTCTATCAGAATAAAATAATGTATGTGTGAACAACGAATCCTGGATTGAATTCTTCTTCTAAAGTAATCTGGACCGTTTAGACTAGTGCCTCAACATGCTTTAGCTACATGCCATGCAAAATGTGGAGGAAAACTGTTAAATGATGTTTGTTTCTGACCTAGGAGCAACCTGACGTTGTCTTTTGAACGTAACTTGTTAACGTTATATATTTTGAAAAGGAGAACGGGAATTGAACGGCATCCACTGGCAAAGCTGGATCCAAAAAGCCTTTAACCAGCGGATGTCGTTCAATTCTCATTCTCCTTTTAAAACCGTAAGCTAATTAACGTAAGTTGGGTTAGCGTTAGCAGCTCGCGCTAACAACACTTAACGCTAACGTTACGCTCACCTAACGTTAGGAGCGTTTGCCGTTCGCCAATTCAGTTGCCTGAACGAGTCCCACGGAACTAACGAGTGACCGCGGCCAGCAAACGGTACGTAACCTACGTAACGTTTGTAATTTAACTTTGTAAACAAGAGAAAACAATAATTATGCCATACCTTATTTAACATTCAGATGCAAGTTGTGACGCTCCTTTAATGCGTCCTCCGCATAGCTAAAATATCGGCGAGGGGAACTTTTGCAATCTCAGTTTCGGAGTGGAGGTTAACTACCGGTCCGTGAAAGTTGGACGCGGCAACGGTTGTCATGGAGATGAAGACGTGTCCCTCCGCCAACTGCAACGAGAGCCTGCCAGAGCGACAAGAGACTCGCTTTGTGACAGAGTGAAGAACATAAAAGCTGTAGTAGATGACCTAAAACAAAGCTGTAGCTCCTTTTTGTTGTTGTTGTTGATTTATACATTATGTAAATATAGCTTAGACGGTTTGAGCCTCTGGGAGATGGGAACACCAAACTGTACGTAAATGTATGTAACCACCCCGGAAATTTAACATGACACTGTTCTCTACAGGTAAACACCAGAACACTGTACATGCTGCCACGCAAACGGGGATAAATTAAGGTCGAGTGGGGACCAGAGAGGAGCTGATGTCTGTGTGAAAATCAAAGCTGAGGGCACAGGAGGTCAATTGTGCCTGGCTATGGCTGGGATCATGAGAACAAAGGGATCAGAGGTGACAGTACATCACTGTACTGTAGCTCTGCGAAAAGGTCACGAACATAATGCTTTACAGTGGAGCCAAAGAACAAAGGGCAAACACACTGTGACTTGATATGGATGCTATGGATACTGCATGTCTGTACAGCAGCCATTACTCAAGATAGGCCTGTTGAAAGTAAGTAAGTAAGAGGCCTTCCGTTTCATTGACTTCTTCGCAATGTGGCTCAGTCTCAAAGCAATGACCTCACCCACTGAGGAAGCCTAAACCAAATGAAAGACTTCCCCAAGGGTCTAAATAACCCACATCTAATAATGACATTATCATATCATAGTGACCTCAGCACTCCAAGCATCCTGACCACAGCAGTTTATTAATCATTAGCACGTGTCTAATGGTATTGATTAAACCAGTGAGGAGATCCGCGCCAGAGAGGTTCCAAAGAAAACCTCATGAGAACCACAAGTCTCTGATGAGGTGGTGCTTCTCAAAACATGGTCGCCTACCAATGTTTGGTTGGCAGCCATCTCTGGAGCCAGGAGCCCACCGTGGTGACGGGACTTGATTGGACAGATGTGGTCAGCAGCTCTTGGGTGAGTGGAGCTGATTAAACCCTAACAAGCTTTGCTACAGCTTTGATCCACCCTGACCTCGTCTTTTTCTCACTCAACAGTCCAGCAGCAGATACATGCTGACATGGCTCGACGCTAACTGTTAAAGCACATCAATATTAGTCGCTTACATAATCACCCAGATGGATGATCCATCATCTCCCCAAAATCCTTGAATTATTCATCCACTTCTCCTACTTTTACAGTATTGGGATGTTGTGTTGTCATGCCTTTGTCAGTATTACCCCCATTTTACGCTAATGACATCAGCATGTGCTGCTAACTTTAGCTCCTTCCGAGGGCCAGATGTTGGCTGATCAAACACTGACTCTACCCCTCTTATTGTCACAAGGTTGGGCAAGCCAGGAGGGCTTAGCAGTCGCATGTATTCCCACATACCTCTTTTCTCCTGCAGAAACCCACAATCCAACCACAAATGTGGACACACCCTGAAGTTGCAGTGTGATTTTATTTTTGCATTTGCACACAGGAATGGAAACATACAAAGGCACGCTGTAAAGTCCAGTAAAGTGCCATTACACTTCGTAGTGAATAGACGTGACATTTTGTTTAGTTGTGTCAAAAAAGGGCGATGCAACATGCAAGGATCATTTGCCACAGAGTCTTCCTTGCGATTCACGCATTCACACTATGGAGCTAGGAACAATTAGAACTCCTGGAAGCGCTGCGAGAATCATTTACACCAACCACTTCATTGCGCCCCATTTTCAAAGCACCTTTTCTCTTTTAAAAGGGCATCTGATCTGAGCAACGCCACTGTGGTCAATGAGGGTCACTCGTGTCAGTTCATAGATGAAACAGAACCGCCCAGAACGAGGGCAGCAAAAGTTGACGTCATCATCACAGCGTTTTGTGGCAGTGCATTTTACAAGAGCCGTGCAGATGCCAGCAACGTACGTGTGAGGCTGCCTCCATGCGGATTTGATTTTTGCCGTTGGCCGGCCATATGGGGGACCGTTGTTTCAACAGTGACCCCCTGTGCATGGCTATACATTGAAGTTGCCGTCATGGCTCGGGTGACTCACAGGTGGACTCTTGGCATGCCAATAAATACTTTTTTAATGAGTTGAGAAGGGCCCCAAAGCTAAGCGAAGTGGCCAGACATGAGAGAGAGACTGGGACCCCCAACCTGTGGCCCAGGACCCCTAAGCAGCTGCGTTTCATTTATCCTCTCATTTGCTCCATTTCTCAGTGTGACTTTTAGGAGGGGACAAAGAGTCAGTCAGCACGCGCCATAATAATATTCAACATAGTGGGAGAATCCCGGTGACGTAAAGTTATAGAACTAACTAAAAACGGTTTGTGTGTTATGTGAGCATAAACATTATGTTTGTGGCTCTCTGCATCTAACTGATGTTGAACGCCAATGAGCGTCCAATATTTATCCTATCCTATATTTAGCCTCATTGCGCTGACCTCTGACCCACAGCACACTTGACGGTAGTTAGCTACGTTCAGCTAGTTTACCCTTTTTACCAAACAATTTTTCCTTTGAATCCACTGAAGCTCTTTGAGACAGTTAAAATACGTTGTCCTGTGAGCCAAGTCAGTATGCTTAATCTAAGTGGGTGTGCGAGTACGAGCTGGAAAAATCGGAAAGCAGTGAGTGGAATCTCTAGCACATGTCTGTGTGTGTTTTTGTGGTGGAAAGCCAGCGTGTTTGCTGGCATTCCAGTTTGTTTATGTGGGTGGGCGATGGAAAGCCACGAAAGGGTGATCAAGAAATTGTGTCTGGGTTTGTATATGTGCATGCCTGCGCATGTGTTTATGTGAGCGAGTTTGTGACGCACAAAGGTAAATCTTGAGCTTGTTAGTCGATGACATCATAAACAGAACCGAGGGGGCCAGTTGTAGGAGTGTGTGTTCGCAAGTGCTTGTCTGTAGGAGGCTCATTTGTTGTCCAATATTAAAGAGGAGTTTCAGCTATAAATAAGCTATCACCACTCAACTGATTCAAGTGAGCCACCCTCTAACATTCCTGACATTCCTCCTCGTTAAGAATTAATAAAGAATAAATGCTAACGGCTCCACATAGTTTCCCTACACATACGTGTGAGTTCATAACCATAACTTTTCCATGAACAAACACCCACAAATCCACACACAAGCTCACAGATGCACACACTATTGGTTTGGCAAGCTGCCCGAGTGCTTCACAGAGGCCTTGATTTGTCACCCTGCCTCATCTGGCCTCTATCGGTTTCTGGTCTGACAGTTTAATCTGTGTCATTCATCCTCTCACATCAAAGAGGCAACATGCAATCTAAACCCATCCATCAGAGTACACTCGCACTCATGCATGTGCGCGTGTTAGCAGACTCACTTTACACCGTCTCGTTGAGCTTATTAAAAACCTCTCCATGACAGCATCGTAGCATCAACAACAGTAGCGAGGATACTTTCTTTGTATCCTGATTATCATGCTCACAGCGACAGTCAATTCAAGCAACAGTCCAACTCAAACTGAACCCTAAATAAATACAGTCCTCTTGGTTTTATTGGACTTGAACTATAGACCTTTGCAGTTGGCCCATCACCTTGACCTTTTAACTTCAAACTATGTCTACTGACAGACTTCAGGGTGAGAAATGTAGGAATGATTTCTTGTCTGATGTCAAGAGTGCAACTGTCTAAGCTAGAATTTCTTGGATCTACATATCACACATCAGTACTATGTCCTTTGTATTGTAAAATCTAGAGTCTTTCTTCAAAGATTCAACAGGACAATTAGCTCTGACCTCAGCCCTTAACTCAAGCTTAACCATGTCCCTCACTGGTTGCTCTCGGTGATAGCGTCATATGAGATATAGATGGATAGTCTCCATGGCAAAAGTGCCATAACAAACGGAGACATTTTAATTAGACTCGCATGAACCTCCAAATCCACATACACTAACTGAATAGATGTTATTGAATATTTGGAGAAACAAATCAGGGCCTGATCATGTTGGCCTGTGAGGCCAACGTGCCGAAAAGGCATTTAAGGAAGCAGCCTAATCCTCTTCATCCCTGGAGGAACATATGAGCTGACATGTAGACGTGTGGAGTGACGCCGTATGCTCGACAGACACACACACGTATGAGCAGCCTGGACAAACATTGAGGATTATAAGGGCGGGATGGGGGAGTGCCTGTTCGTCTGACTGCAGCTCTCTAATCCCCGGCCCCCATATAGTCCTGTAAATGAGAGAAAGAGGAGCAATTAGAGAGGCAGCCATGGGGCAGGTAGGGGATCCCCTTGGCCTTTCCTGGTTGGTATTTGACCTTCCACAGCTGGGGGCCATGATGGAGATACATGCTGAACATTGAGGGAATGTATTCGCTGAAAGGAACTGGCAAGGGGGGGAGGGCATTTTTTCACTTGGGGCTGGGAATGCAACACGCGTTGGGAACTGTGGTGTGGATTCTGCTGTTTACCCGCCTTGATATGCTCACATTCAAAACAAGCACTTTATTAGATGCGGGCGCCTCTGCCTTCCAATATCACAGAAACGTACCCTTAATTGCAATTTAAGTCAATTAAGAATTCAATGTGTTTTGCATTTCGAAGCCAAAATGAGCAACCAGACATAGTTTACTTGCACTTGAACCGGCTGCTCTTAAAATGTTTTATGGCTCTGCTGCAAACCTTGACCTCAAACGGCAGTGACTTACATTTACTGAAACCTGCAGTTTTGGTGTCTTTGCAGAAATCAGATATCGGTCAAGTACGGTATGAACTTCTGCCAGAACCGGCCTGATTCTGTCAACGAAGGCAAAACCACAGCTGGACCACACTGGTGATTTGACTCCCCCCCCCATTATCCCTCCTCCTTAAACACACAAATGCACGCAGGTCCTCCCGTCGTGCAGCCTGTGAAGAGACGTGAATCTCATTTCCGTGCGTCCCGTTGAGCCAGGACTGACTCTAAAGCAGCCCGAGGCAGCCAGAAAGTATGCCAGTAACATTACCAGATAACAGCTAATCCCTCATAAATGGCATTACCCTAATCTCGCATAAAGCTATTCTTAGCACATGCTGCACCGCTGGAGAGAGACGAAAGGAGAAACCGTGAGATGCGAGAAGATGAAGTGCCTCCGGGGGCTTTTTATTGTGTGGAGGCCTGCCAGACACTATAGCTGGTGTTAAAGTGGAGAGCAGGAGCACAGAGAGATTAAAGGAAAGACTAGCGAGGGGTGAGCAAAGACAAATGTACAACAGATAGATGGAGTGATATATGAGTTGAGAGACTGTGGAAAAGGGGATAAATGTCGGAGTGATAAGGATTGATGACTGGGACAAAAGGATGGGAGTAATCCATCGCTGGCTGCTCCTTAAACAACATCATATCATATTTCCTGTCAGCACAAACATAACACACATCATTATTATTGGCCCATATGCCATTCCCACTCTGGGGGAAAACAAGCGGGCAGGTCTGCACACAATTTGTATGGCATTGAAGACATTTATGGAAACCAATCCAATTCTGTGCGTCTATTCCAATTTTCTGATCCCCCCCTTAAAGCTGAACCATGAAATTGAAGCGACATGGCGTTTATTCTTCAAACTCAAGAGGGTGTGTGTGTACCAGAGAGGGACAATATATCAGGCTCGGCAAAGGGCTTTGATTTCCTGACATATGTGTGGTCAAAAAGAATTTAAAAGGACAGACTGTCATGTGTCAGACCATGTGTTTATTATCCAGTGTTATAATGAAGAATGGCAGAGTAATCTATCCAGTCAGGCAGACAGGCGGGAGGGAGAAAGGCGATTTTCTTGTCCAAGTCATTTGCATGAAACTCCAAGCTGTCCGTTTCTTTTGGTGCCACAATGTGCCATCAAGCTGCAAATAACTGCACTGAGGACTATTTTCGTCTCCCTTCTCAGGTTTCTTCCTGCTAGACTTCAAAGAGACCTGTAACTCTGAATTACTGTAGCTGAAAAACAGGAGGGCAGAAGCCGATAAACTAATGTCCTAGCCCTATGACGAGGCCCTGGTTAGTGGAGGGACCTGGTTCAGCTGGTGTGCGCTGTGGGGCTGATTCACGTTAACTGGTGACGAGCCCGCGCAAGTCGCAAAACGGCCCTCCCCTGCGCACGCTCTTTCACAGAATCCCAGTGAATGAAAGTCGGCCAGCGTGGAGAAAAACACACCTTCTCAATCCAGAACAGTCCTGGCCTATGGTGACAGCGTTGTTGGTGCAGTACAACGTCCTCTCAGTGTGTGTGTGTCTGTGGGCGGGGAGGACCACGGATAAATAGAGCGCGCACTCCTCTCCTGTGCGTAAACGCGTAGAGCGCTGGACCTGCCTGAGACACGGAGCTCTCGGGTGGGCTATGATGAATTAATGGGAACATTTCGATGAATTACTTTGCCCAGAAAAGGGCTCATAATTGTCATCGTTTAGGCTAACGCCCACGCAGACACTTTTTAGTGCGCAAAACGGATGAAGACAAACATCTACCAAAGTGAAATTAGTAACATTTCGTTGTCAAATGTGGAGCGTTCATTCTTGGACCCACCAATGATCCATCGTTTGCTGCAACAGGGACGCGCCATCCACTTCTATCAGAGAAAGGCCCTAGCTGTCCCTGAGGATGCTTTGAACTTTACCAGGGATTTTTTATTTTTTATTTTTTTTTGCTCCTGGGAGGACATCGGAGAAATACTCCTGGATTCATCTGGACGCTTTGCGCATTGCGTAACTGGCAGGGAAATGCGCTTGCCCGTCAGATAGGTTCCACATAATGTTGGGCATAATCTCTGCTGGAAGGCGTTTGTCGCACCATTTATATTGTAAACGCGGCGGACACGAGGATGAGAGTGTTTAGTATGCTTGGGAGAGATCGACATCAGATGCTGGTGGCGCTCTGTGGGCTGTTCTCGGTTCTGGCGCGGAGCGGAGCAGGTGAGGCGCATCAGAACCAGTTTTTCCCTTGCTAACCACAAAGGCTATGCTATTGATTGGGCAGGCAGTTACCCTGACTCAAATGCGTTAAATGTCCATGAAATCGATGCCCTGTTGGTGTCTCACATGCTTCTTCCTCTGCAGGTGACATTTTATTTGCTTAGATTCTGCGGTCAAAGTCCATACCTGTTGCTGAGAAATGTGATAGGCTGTCTTTCCATTACATGTAACCTGAGAGTATTAATGCTGACCAATGGGGAAAGGGCAGCACTCTGTGTCACGGCAGAGCAAGCAGCAGTGGCACAATGATCCGGCAAATTAAATATTCATGGCTAACACAATGAAGAGGACCTTGGTTTAATCCTTGATGTCAGTGCCAGAAAGTGCTTGTTCTTTTTCTGTCACCAGATATACTGTCAAAGCGCTGATCTGAGTGCCTCCATTAACTCAGCACTTTATAAATATACTCTGCTCTGTCATAAGCCTCTGGCTCTCCATCAGTTTCCAGATGTGTGGACCAGGCCTGTAGTCCACCCATAGGGAACCTGGCTAGTGGCAGGACCCTCCGCACCCTCTCAAGCTGCTGTGGGAGCAGCTCCTTCCACCGCAGCCCTTGCCCCCATCCTCCTGTGACCCCCCACCTCTGCCCAGAGGACACCCACCCAACTGCTCACATGACTGACGACCCTTTCTTGCATCCGGATACCTGGTGGGCTTCGGGTGCCGGCACCGCCCTGCGGGAGCAGCAGGATGAGATCCGGCTGGACCTGGAAACACAGTTCTGTCTGTCCCATGTGGTTTTGGTGTTCAGGTCACCCCGGCCTGCTGCCATGATCATCGAACGTTCCGCTGACTTTGGAAAGACCTGGGAAGCTCTAAAGCTCTTTGCGCACAATTGCAGCACAGAGTTTGGCTTACCTGATGATTTAACTCAGCCAGGCTCTCTGTGTACATCGCGTTATGCCAGTGCTACACCCTGCAGTGGGGGGGAGGTAAGAGAATAGGCACAGAGGTAGAATGTATTATCTTTTAGCAGAGCGACAATGTTTGATATGGTGCTAATTCGTGCTCTTTCTCTCCCCACCAGGTAATATTACGGACACTAGATCCCAGCAGTGCTAAGACACTGGACCCTTACAGTCCGGAGGCCCTCGCCCGCCTCACCCTCACTAACCTCCGCATCCGACTGCTAAAAGCTCAGGCCTGTCCGGCACCTCTAACTCCCCTTGCAGACTGGACAAGCCCCAAAGCCTCAGCTCTGACCTCCACATCCACCACAGAGAGCCCAACTTCAGCACCGTACGCTATTTATAGTTTACTAGCCAGAGGGACCTGCCTGTGCCATGGCCATGCTGAGTATTGCGTACCACACAACAGCAGCCAAGACACAAGACAGGACAGCAGCATGGTGAGTGGCGATTCCTGTGCGTGCAAAAGAACAACAGTAAGTCATAAGGAGACCATGAGAGAAAGCGTGTCCTTATATAACACACATGTAAGGATGCTAGGTCCAGATGGAAAATGTACTTACTCGAGGAAAACTCGCCAGTTAAAGGGCTTTAAATGGCTTGACTTACTCTTTACGCCACCTGCCTGGGTCTATTTTGTCTTTTATAGCTGTCTCTAGTCTAGACAGAAGGTGTCTGTAACGTCTGCTAATGTAGGTGAAGTAACTGAGCCGCCCCAGATGTGTCTTCCAGGTGTCTGGTAGGTGTCTATGCACCCACCACACAGCAGGGGATCACTGTGAGACGTGCGCCCCGCTCTACAATGATCGTCCCTGGAGGCCTGCTAACAGCAGCAGTGGGGAGCCCAACCCATGCCAGAGTAAGTGACCACCAACAGGACTGCACGCCCGTTCGATCAGTGGATAGTGATCTCGCTGGAGTTTTAGATACATATTCAAGACGTGTGTAGATCTTTAGATGAGCAATTTAATGTCCATATTTTGCCAAGATTTTTCCTTTTTGAATCAGTCATACAAACAAATAAAAACACTACATATATTTTGACTATAAACAAGTAGGCTACAAAGTTTAAACACAAGTCTGACAGACTTATGATTTTCCTGTCGCCCACGTTCCCCTTCTGTCTCCTCCGCATCCTGACGTCCTCGCTCTGCCTCCCTCTCATCTCTCTGAACGCCACGACGTCGCACACCTCGGTGACGTCAAGAGTGCCAGTGCCACGGCCACGCAGGTAGCTGTCACTTCTCTCCGCGGGCGTGGCTTTCCTCCGGTGGCACGAGTGGGGGCGTTTGTGACGACTGCGGACACAACACTGTCGGGCGCCGGTGCCAGCGCTGTCGCCACGGCTACCACCGCCACCCATCCCTGCCCCTCAACTCCCCCAACGCCTGCACGCGTAAGAGACACAGAACATGGGGCGTCACTTGCCCTGGCGTGGGATTGCCTAATGTGTTCTCGACCAGTCAGAGAAGCAAAATGAGGGGAGGTTTCATGACTGATTAGGTCTTAGTGGAATGAATTCAAAGTTAGAGGAGGTTTGTGGATGAAAATGAAAAGGAACCGGCATATGTTTGTACATTTATAATTTGACCATAAAAGAAGAGCCAAACTAAATGTTTCAGCAGCGTAAAGAACTTTAACTCTGTTTCTCAGGCTGCTGGTGTGATCCACAGGGCACTTTGCCTCCTCGACGTGCGGAGGAGGGACCCTGGTGCCACCCTAGAAGCGGGCAGTGCCACTGCAAATCTGGTGTAGGGGCCACAAGCTGCAGCCGCTGCCTGCCTGGCTATTGGGGCTTTGGAGAGGAAGGCTGTAAACCCTGTGCCTGCCCTCACAGCTGTGACCCAACCACTGGGCAGTGTCTGGGCAGGTTAGCCATATGCTTAATCTGCGGCCAAATTCTTTACACGTCACCACGATAAAGCTTGAACTCAGCGTGGGTTAATTGCTGACAACGAACCTTGACCTCGTGGGTTCAATTCCTCTTTTGCAGCTACTCAAATAATCAGGTGTTCAATGTGCCCATCGGCGGAAAAGTCCCTGATCTGGATCACGTGTTCACGACTGAGGAGGAACAGTGGTCGAAGGAGCTCGCGGTCTCTGCTCTGCATTACACAGGTGAGTGTTTTAACATCTCCCTTTGAAGTGCTGCTACGTTGCTCATTGGCTGGGACATTCATCTGTTTTGCAAGGCTTAAAATAGGGGAATCAGTGCTTCATAAAGTGTATTTACGGAGATAAAAGTGCATCGGAGCATGACTCAATGTCTGTACACAGGAAAGTGTAGCTGTAAGGAGAAAAAGCTGAGAAGTGTGTCTGACCTCTGTAAGACCAAACACGATTATGGTAAGAAATAAAAACGGTGCAACCTTTCGCGCGTTTAAACACAACTGTGATCGATATTTTGGCGGACGCCTCAAAATGCCTTCTGTCTTTCTGCGCGGCCCATGACAGTGATCAAGGCCAGCGTGGTGTCTGCTCATGACAAAGGCAGCCACGCAGAAGTGCAGGTCAAAGTCCGCAAGGTACTTCGATCAGGCCAAGTGGCGCGCCACTTGGGGACCATCCGAATCTATCCGCTGTCCTGGACCAGCCGTGGCTGCACCTGTCCTATCCTAAACCCAGGTAAGGCAAATTCTAAACATGGAATTTGCGATATGGCACGCGAAGCACAGTGCTATTCAAGGTAATCAAAGTGATAGAAGAGTCAAAAAATATCAAGCTAACGCCAAAGGGACGTATTCATTATTAGATTAAATCAATGTACAATGTCTTACCTTTTTCCACCAGGTAAGGAGTACCTGCTCGCAGGCCCGGAGGAGGCCGGGACAGGCCGTTTGCTGGTCACCATGCAGAGTGTGGTGGTCCCATGGACACCCCGACTAGGTCTACTTATTTCAGAGGCGCTGAGGGATGGATGTCCATGAACCAAATGATCGAAAAAGGCAGGACACGCTTCAGAGGATTTCACAGGGAAACGTAGGAGTCCGTGGACAACTCAGAAAAGGGACTGAGGAAAAGTCGCCGGACAACATGCTGTGTCATCAGGAGGAAATGATCCAAGAGTCAAACTCATGATAAGTCTAGGTCACAAAACTGAAGAAAGGTACTTACAGTGGGTGGGCGTGCAACACAAAACAAAGACTGAAATAAATTTGACGTTGAGATTGTTCGACAATCATTTTAATCTGGAAATGTTTGAGACAAACCATGACACTGAATGGTGACCACAGCGTCCAACTGGGGACTAGACAGTGATAAGACACCAAAAACATTTATGCAGGGACAGATAAAGGAGACACACCACTTTGGTCTAGGCCAGATACAGACACAGCTTCAACAAAAAATGATGACCATTGTTCATACGGCAACAGGTGGAGACGGAGTCCCTGAAGTGTCTACAAGATGTCAACAGTTGACAACATCTGTGTTAATATCAATGTGATGTTCACTGAAGAGAAGCTCGAACAGTAGCCTTGTTTTCTTACCAATTATTCGTGTTTTTGGTCTCTGAAGTGGTGGAAAGCAAAAGGGATTCAACTGTTAGTAAGAGACAAAACTGTCTCGAGTTGAGGTAAATTCCAAAAACAAAAAACAGGCTTATCATTGCTGACATAAAAAACAATAAAGTGATTACCCCTTAGATTTCTGTCGAATTGAATTATTAGTGATAAATCAGTGCTAAGTGATGTTCCTGACCAGTCGACATTAATAGAACACACAAAACGAACGCTAACAAAGCAGCTCTTCTCATTGACATGAGGACACCCAGCAAATTAAATTCCTGTTGCATATAAAGTGAATCTTTCAGCTAATGTCCCTGGAGCAAGTAGCGTGGCCCGCTGTCATTAAACCATATTACTGAATGATTTTTGAGTGCTCCGCAAACAAAGCAGCCAAAACCTTTGTAAATACGCTGCAGTCACAAATTTCTTGCCCATGAACGCCAGAGCTATGTCATTAAGCCCCCTCTGTAGGCTTAAACAGGAGGAGAGACCAATCAGAGCTCCTCAGGGAGAGTCATTTGTGCTGGGCAGTGCTTGCACAAGGAGAACAAGAGCCTTGATCACAACTGATCCGCCTTAGCTGGCAGTCTGGTTGTCTGTAGGCGACGTGCTGTCAGATGCGACAGCAGCCTCGGATGGTGAAGTGGCTGGTGTAGAGTCAGTTTCAGTGGGTAACGCAGAGCCCTCAGTCGGGGCGGCGGAGACAGAACCAGAGTTAGACTCAGCTTGGGAGGTGCTTTCTTTATCTTCCTCCTGAGGATAGAGCTCAGGGTACCTCTGCATGCACTCTTGCATGTTACGGAAGTGGTCAATGCACTCGGAGCCCTTCACCTCTTCCTTACTGTGGTGGAAGCAGGAGAAGGCCTCCTTGAACTGCGAGCCACACGGTCCACTGGCCATGCCACCAAGGCACGGGCAGTTCCAGTTGATGTCTCCATTAGGCAGGATCAGGCCTAAAGAAACAGGACACCAGACAGACGCAAGTTAACACAACGCCTTTATGGAGGTAAGGAATATCTGCCAGTCGGGTCCACTTTTTCCACAATGACAACATGACTAACCCTGTTCCTCATAAGGATCATTGGGGTCCTCTGCAATGAGCTCAGCGTTGCTGGGTGTCTCATGGTCTTCCTTGGTCACAAAGATGATGCGATCTTTCCCTTCAATGACAAACCCCCGCCCCCCCAACATGGATTACAATTAAGGTAGAAAACCTGGTCCTGGTTAATGTGTATGATGCCAATTTATTTCCATTACTACCACATATAAACGTATGGAAGCCTATAGGGGACATAATCCTGTGGGCGGCTGTGGCTTGGGAGATACTGAACCCTGAACTGCTCCCGAAGCTGCGCCTTCGGTGTGTGAGTGAGTGTGACTGGTTAGTTTAATTTGTACTGATGGGCAGTCAGCTCCTGCCATCAGTGTATGAATGTGTGTGAATGGGGTGAATGTGATATGTAGTGTAAAAGCGCTTTGAGAAGTCAGAAAGACTAGAAAGGCGCTATACAAGTACAGTCCATTTACCATAATCCAAATGATAATGTAAACTTGAAAATCCTCAACAGCATTATAATTTTCCACATATTAATGCGTTTTCACAAGCCTGTACGGGCTTTCTATGACGATATTAAAATGAAAATGGAAAATTTGTTTGACATTTAATTTTCAAAGTGGCAGCCCGCTGTACAGTGGACAACATTCAAATGTTAATTCAAATTTGAAAGTGAAATGTAAAGAATGTAACCTGATATTCCATTTATGAAGCAATATTTAAGTCAAAACGAAAAAGGAATTTTCTAAAAAATTTAACAAATGAAAACTGCTCTACAGTGGACAATGTTGAGATGCAATAAGCGGAACAGCCCCACAGTCCTTTCAATATCGTTTACGTGCCACCACGGTCTTTTGGAGTCAACGTGATCATGAAAATGCAATCTGTCAGAGCTCCCATCAAGGCGGGTCTTCAGTTAGGAGGTCACCTGCTTGAACATCTGCTGCTTAGCCCATGCTCGTAGTCCGTTTGTGGCCTCACTGACTACTGGATTACTGTACAGAAACACAACTTTATACTTGTTTTCACTGATTTTGGTGAGACCTGTGACCTGGGGCTCGGAATTTGATGAATTTACTGTTTATCAGACAAATGAGACAAGAATTAGGTTTGACAAATGATAGATTCTGGGCGCCGGGCCTCACAGATTACTGTGCAAAAAACACACAGCTTGATGAATTTCTTCACTGATTTTGGTGAAACTGGATGATGAGGTTGATACTTTCTTGTCTCATTGGTCTGATAAACAGTAAATTCATCAAATTCAGAGCCCCAGGTCACAGGTCTCACCAAAATCAGTGAAAACAAGTATAAAGTTGTGTTTCTGTACAGTAATCCAGTAGTCAGTGAGGCCACAAACGGACTATGAACCCGCGTTGATGGGAGCACGGACAGATTGCATTTTCATTATCACGTTGACTCCAAAAGACCATGGTGGCACACGAAAGGACTGTGGGGCTGTTTCGCTTATTGCATCTAAGAACATTGTCCACTACCGCGGGTCAAGTCTTTGAAAATGAAACGTCAAATGCAGTTTTCATATATATATATATAAAGTGTTTAGAAAATTCCATTTGCATCTGGACTTAAATATTGCTTCATAAATGGAAGACCAGGTTCCAGTCTTCAAATTTGAATTAACATTTGAATGTTGTCCACTGTACAGCGGGCTGCCACTGAAATGTACAGGTCAAACAGCTTTTTCCATTTTCAAGGTCAAGGTCTCCTTTATTGTCTCCCTTGGGCGACATTTGTTTTAGATCAGAGAACTGCTGCAACACACAACACACTTACGTAACGTTACAACATTAACAACCATTCTAACGTTATCCCGTCAGAGCGAGCCCATGCGGGTGCGTGAAAATTACAGTTGGATTATTGCAGTTTCATTTTTTTCCCCCTCAAACAACACATACATATGTGGGGAAGTATAATGCTATTGTGGAATTATATTTTCAAGTTTCCATTATCATTTGGATGGTGTCCCCTCTAGGCTTCCATACGTAAAGAATGGCTGCGCTATCTGGTCGGCGGTGACGTTAGCTGTGACCGGAGTTTTAGCTGCTCTGCCGTTTGATAGCCGCCGGTAACGGTCCCATCGGGCTCACTAGTAGCCGTTTGCCATCCCTCACAACTTGTGAGCTAACTGTTACGTGTCAAAGTAACGTCACTAAAATGCCCGACGCTGTTATAAACCTATCTTTAGCGTCGACCTATTGCTGGAGGCTAGGCATTCCGCGCAGCTAGCCGGGAAGCTAACCTCCTACCGCGGTGGCTGGCAGGCTGACGTCGCCCCGCCATGCTGGTGAAAATGAATGAATTCAGCTCGCGTTACCCTCTTGCTTGCAGTACGACATGTCCGCCGCTGTTTCTGTCCGTCGAGCCTCGGCCTCTGTGGTGGAAGGTGACCAGCGCGAGAGGAATTAATAAACAACTGCAAGGATTTCATTTGACAGACTACCCGGCGTCCGACAGCCCCCGCCCCGTCACCCCGCTGACCTCTGACCTGTCCACATTTGGGCGCACGATAATGACGTCACCTGCCATTTCTTTTATAATAAAAAAATAATAATAAAGACATCAAGAGAAATATCATAACCGTCATTAAAACATACATAAAAGTGTTGTATTTAAATAAACAGTAACAATACTACAATAAATTACACATGTATAGGTATTCTTTAAAGTTCAATCTAAATATATTGTGCTTGTGAATTTTAAAGAAACTGAACTTACAAATCCATTCTAGGCACCAATTTTGATTTTGTCTTACCGAGTGTCCTCCTAGTTATCGCTTCTATCGCATTCATACGAGCTCGTGGGGCCTCCAGGCGTTACCACACAGGTAAGCTGAATGCTGGCACCCTTGAAACGTCCTCAGTGGGTTTCTGGTGTGTCCCATCCGGCGGGGCCGGGATTCCTTTCTGCCCCACACAGGTGTGCATGAACAAACTACTAGGTCATAACCAGCGTGAGGTCGCGCACACACCCCACTGTCTAAAGGCGGCAAGGCATCAGATTGTAGCAGACGGAAAACAAAGTGAGCTTGGGACAGAATGGTCAACTAAAACGCAAGACATCTATTGTTATCCACCCATTTAAATACCCATCAGTGCACTGCCTCATTACTAGTTATGTTTGGAGACTCTCAGTCCTCAGATCAGAACATATACTAGACATGGGAAGTAGAAGTCATAGGTAACTGGACTTTTTTTATCCCTGTTTTCACTGTCAGATTAAAGCTCTATTAAGCAACATTTGATATCACATTGAATGTAATGTGGGAAGGTCGCTGATAGTGACGCATCGGCAGAAGCAGTTTGAAGAGCAAAATCTCCCATGTGGAGCTCTACTTTACTCTGTTTTACTGCGTGAAGCAAGATTATCCTAAAACTTCCGACACAGTGACCTCTAGTGCAAGTTAAGTGATTAGTACAAGGTATAAACCTCAGCCGAGAAATAAACGTGTCTCAACTCCAGAGGCTATGATGTTGGAGTAACAGCCCTAACAATTCTGTAACTGTGTGAAAGAGTGTGGCTGCACCTTGGTTTTATAGTTTTTCTGCCCTTTAGTTTCAAATCCAGCTTTTAACTATCAAGAACCATTTGGTTGCTATGCTTCTGTGCACGGTTCTTCAATACTTGACCCAACAAACAGCATCCTTTTTTGTCACAGAACATAGCAGAACGAGGACACAATAGGAATCTAAACACAAGTGTGTTGGAAAAAAATGGTTTCTTTTTTTTTTTTAATAACACAATTATGTCTGTTACATAAAGTAAAAACAAAAATGAGACCCCTTTTCGTCCCTATCAAACCCACCCTCCTCCCGACCATCTCGGCAGTATTAAGCAGCGATTCAGTCTGGGAATAAAAGAGCATGACGCAGACTAACTGGTTCCTTTGAGGACCCAGAGACAGAGGACAAACACCGTGCCCTACATAAGACCAGAATGAATAGAAACATAGTCTATCATTTCAAATATCAAAATAAAAAGGTAAATAAAAACCACCAACATCTTATCTGAGATTACCAGGAACCTCGTCAGGACTACAAGCATATTTTGTTTATACTTTTCACATCCTACTATAGGCCCCAAGAAACCTCAAGCATGGTCGCTACAGGTGATGAACATGGCTTTCTTTCGACTCCCCCGAATTGTCCAGGCACAGTGCTTTCAGCTTGAAATAAGCCTTAACATGTTGTCGCTGTCTTAGTGTTCTTTGAACATGCTGCAATGAACAATGCCTGAGGTCAGTCAAAGACAGCACCTCACACGTTTGTGCTTTTAGGCATTCTTCAGCTGAAAAGACAGTCCGTGGGGACTTAGGCAGCCCGCAGAGATGGGTAATAGCTACTGGAGGAAAAGGACTGAAGAGACGCAATACTATGCTCAACCGAAACCGTTTTCTCAGCACTGACATGCTAGAGAGGTATGGTGGAAAACAAAAGGGTGACGGAGAAAATGTATCTATCCCAGCCGCAAAATGCACTGATTGTGCAAATTGCAAAAAAAATGCAAAATTAAACGAAAACAAAATTGATGGGGGGGGGGGGGGGGGGGGGGAGGGTTTGGGTGTGTGGTGGGGGGGAGGGGGGGAATTTTTTGAAAAA
>CM022473.1:5339280-5391717 GCA_011952105.1 Coreoperca whiteheadi | reverse complement strand
GGGGGGGGGGGGGGGGGGGGGGAAAAAAGAAAGAAAAAGATTTGCAATTGATCATCTTGCAGGCACAGTTAATTCTGATGTTACTGAACAACATGTGTTGTGTGGGTCTGCCATCTTCAAAGCAAACACAGTATCTTCAAAAGGTACGGGACACAGCAAATGTAGTGAGTAGTGGACCTACATTTCTGAGCGCCATTGAAGAGCGCTCTGTCCTTGGGAGTGTCCCCCACCTCAATGATCTTGGCACCAGCCAGCAGCTGCATGATGAGGCCTGAGGTGACAATGGGTGAGATGCCCAGCTCCATCAGAGTACCTGGAGGACAAAGTGAACAGCATTAGTGTCACTGTAGGCTTCATGTTAGTACAACAATAGCAGCAGGGCCTGAAACAATGCGTAAGGGCCTACAACTGTTGACCTTTGATTTATCACATGGGATGAGGGGATTATGTCAGGCCCCACAGCAACACTGGGATTAGATAATTTCTCCTTGTTGGGGCTGAACGAGATGGAAAAGAAGTCTGCGATCGAGCCCGTTCAACATATACAATTCAAGCACCTCTGTTGGAAGCCAGGATTACTCTCATCCAGTAGAAGGGATCCGCTGAATCTGAAGACATGATGCCAAACAGAGGAATCTGAATCGAGACAAAGACATAAAACAGTGTCACAGACCACCAATAATCTGTTAACTTCACAGGCCGCTTCAGACAGCGCAGTTATCGCCGCAATTTAAAGGAAATTTAAAGGAAACCAGTAGGTTGGCTGTAATCAAGGTATGCCATCGACAAATACTAACCTGGCAGCACACCAGAAAGATGAATAGTGTGATGGCGGTCCATAGTACTTTTTCTCTAAATTGAATCTGAGGAGTAAAAAACAAAAGCAAAAAGGAGCGGCTGTCATTCATATCAATTCATATATGCACAGAGCATAAATGATGGAACTTCATGCTATATGTTAAAAGGATCTGAGCGTACCTTTCTTTCTGGCTTCTGAATTTCTGGCAAGACCGCACAGAACGGCTTGATGACCTCCAAAAATTTAACTGCAGAGAAAGAGATTAGCAGGTTAAAAGGCAGATGTGAGGCTGCATTTACGCCACACCTAGGGTCAGCGGCTCTCCTCGCAGTCTCAGCAATATTTGTGTCACGTCTGGAGTTATTGGTCTTATTTTCAAAGGCAGGTTAACGTCGACGCTACGTCATCACTAACCAGCAGCAACACAGCTGCCAACGGTCAGCTGGCCAATGCTGCAACAAGCAGAATATTTCACTGGCAATATCTGGATATACCAGCCTATAAACCTGAGCAAGGCTGGGTGTAACTAGTATCCAGAGTGTAGTCATTTCTCGCTGCTGAATGCTTCCCCTTGGTGTTGATCAGCTGTGGGACTCACTGAAACTGACTTTGACAGGCAGAGATTGAACATTATGTCACTGAATTGTTTTCTGGCACTCGACTAGTCGATTTGGCACGGGAAATCTACCAACGTATCTCGAATTAAACACACACACAAAAAAAATTATAAAACGAGAAGAAACCCCTTTTCAACTCTGCCTCTACAGTCAACGATCCAAGACGAACAGTGCACACAGCTAGCGTGATGCTAACTAGCGTTCAATCACAAAAAAAAAAAACACAAAAAAAACGAGTGAGCAATCACTTAAAAAACAGGAAGCTTTGACGCCTATTTGGAAGGTATAACGTTAGGCAAGACGTTAGAAACGGCCTCTTGCTGCGAAACAAACCTTAGTAACGTTAGTTAATCCCCGCGAGACGGGATTTAATGAGAATAGAAACATCAAATCAACGTTAGCTCCCGTTTCAAGCTAGCTACAACTCGCCACCTAACCGAACGTTACCCACAGCTAGCTCATTAGCTCCCCGACGAAAAAGCCTTTTGGCCATTATTGTTCGACATTAAAAAGACAGCGGGTATTTTCCATCACCCTCAGCACGGGTATACAAGAGCATAATGCCACGTACTCCCCATGGCGTCCTTAGGCTGACTCCTGCCGTGTTCCTGGTACCAGTTCGAGTGCTCAGCGGAGTCAGTGTGGCTCCATCCAGCCGCTCCGCGAGGAAAAGGGAGAGCCGTAGAGACACGTCACCAGACAAGCCGCTAACACACGTCACTTCTCTGAGGCGCGCGCGCGCGTACGCACGCCGGCAGGCCCATCATATCGCACACTGCAGCGCGTGACACTCGTTTCTATACTCTTTACTGAAGCTAAATAAACAGCTCCTGTCGACTCGGGAAAAAGGCACGATTTTAATTTCGAACATTCATCATTTCGCCTCCTGTGACGTAGAGCTCTCCCGTCCTCCAGAGGGCGCCCTACTCTAGAGCCCTCGGTGACACGTTCATCTCTGATCCGTAAGGTTAGGGCTGCGCACCGCACACACTCCTCCGTGTTTTTTTTACATTGATTTATTTTTTTATTAATAATACTTACGAATGTACAAAACAAGTACGGCAGTTCTTACACAACTGTAAAGGGACATTTAACAATGGTCAGGTGAGCAGAAAAAAAAATTAAAACAACAGCAAAAAAAAAGGCAATACAATTATAGAACATCATACATACAAGGGGGACTACAATTTATAAATATTGCACATTTTTGGGAAATTCACTCAAGAGATCATAGATATTTGTGTTTGTCTTACAACATTTAAGAGATTTAAAATAGATTTTAAATTCAATTTAAAAAAAAGATAAGCCATAGGGGATGACTTTAGAGCTCTTTGTTTGTGTAGCCTATGAATAATTTTGCCCAGCAGAGGATTCAATTACGACATCAAGTGTCATTTTTGTGCTGTAAAACAATTCCAAATGTTATCACGTCCTCGGTCCGGCGCCTTCCTCCCTCCGCAGAAAGGCCATAATATGAGCCACGGATCCACACGGGCTCAGGCCAGGAAGACAAGTGACAAATGTAAACTGAAAGACTTGCAGAAGACAGAAAACTGTCCCAGAGTCGATCACCAGCAGTCTTCCGCCTTTTGTTCGCATTATCAGTTCCAGATTTTTGATCAAGGCTATTATGTTCTGGGCTATTTGGTCTTCTCAGTAACACTCAACAGCCTCATCTCAGCTGTCCCCACTGTGGGTCCTGCAGGAGCATACAGACATGGCATCATAATTAGACAGGTTTTGTGGAATTAATTCAATTAAGGTGAAAGGATACCAACTGTGTAGTGGACTTTTTTAAAGTCATAATGGCTTTAGTTGGGATAAAAGTATGCAATCTCAGTTCTTTCTCATGCCGTCAGTTCTCACCACCACTAGAGCTCAGTGTTGTTCTAGTGATGGTATTTAGCCTGGCTTAGTGTGTGTGTGTGTGTGTTGTGGGTATTACTAATGTTGTGGGGACATAAATCTGTTTACACAGTCACATTTTGAGGACTTGCCTTCCTTATGGGGATATTAAGTGCCCATAACGTAAATCGTTACATTTTAGGATTAAAACTTGGTTTAAGGTTAGAGTACGGCCAAGGTTAGGTTTAGGCTAGCGTAAGGGTTAGGTTTGATCTAGTAGTGGTTATGGTTAGGGTTAGGGTAAGTCTCCAGGGAATGAATGTAAGTCAATGTAATGTCCCCAAAAGGGATGGAAACACAACATGTGTGTGTGAGTGTGTATGTGTGTGTGTGTGTGTGTGTGTGCTCTTGCCATCTTTGTGAGGACCAGTTTGCATTTTAGACCTTGGGAGCAGGGGCGGATTTAGAAAAAAATGTATGGGTTGGCAAGAGAGGGGCAGGAATTTTGGAGGGGTGGCAACATGTGGCAGACGTGTGTGAATTTAATCACAGTTATCACAGTTTTATGAGAATTAGTATGGACACACTACAAAAGGGCACAGGCTGCCATTTACAAACTCATACAGACAAACTCTGTACTTCATTCATTGCAGTCGGAGATTCGCGCTCGTAAATTGTCAAATTGGCCATAACTTTTAATTCGTTGCTGCCAACTGGGGTGGCAAGGCAAATGCCACCCTATGCCATCCCGGTAGATCCGCCCCTGCTTGGGAGTGAGAACATTTTTGGAAAGTGAGGAGATTTTAGCCCGTCCTCACTTTTCAAGAGACCTTCAAGGGGCTGTTTGAGGGTTAAGACTTGGTTTTAGGGTCAGGGTTAGAATTAGGTTTCGGTCAGGGTTAGGGATGGGCACTTAGTTGTGATGGTTAAGGTTAGGGTAAGGGGCTGGAGAATGCATAATGTCACTGAAAGTCCCCACAAGTATAGCTGTACCAACGTGTGTCTGTGTGTGTGTGTGTGTGTGTGTGTGTGGGGGGGGGGGGTTAAGTGGAATTCTATCAGATGAAAACAAAGACAAAAAAACAAATTAAGTTTGAATTATGTAGATTCAGCGAGGAGAGGCTGCTTCAAAGTGACTGTGTGTAATGAGAAGATTTCATCGCTTCGTCAAGAGAGCTGTCAAATTCATGGTCAGTGATTGTGGCACTGACTGGTGGTGAGCACCTGCGGCTGCACAGTGCTGGTGGCACACTTAGCCACTGACCCATAATAATGAAGCAGTCACATGGTGATGAGTGGAGCTTTCAGCCATCTGTACACCTGATCAGTCTAAACTCTCTGGACCCACTATCATCTATCATTTGATTTGTTTTTCGGCAGAAAACGCACACTCACTCACGCACACACAAACACACACACGCGCGCGCAGGGTAGTGGAGGACTCCTAATCTGGCCCCAGATAAAGAGATATTTGTTCATGTGGTTACATAATGACCACAGAGCTGTGAGCAGCCTCTGCTTTTCCCAGAGTTTTGAATAGCCTGCTACAATTAACATCTAGTGTTCAATTCTTCCTGTCAGTCATCAGGAAACTGCGGCCCGAATAACGCTTTGAGATGTTAAACAGAAGTTATTATTAGCGGGAGGGAATTTATTTCTGAATGAATCACGCAACGTGTTTTAATGAAAACCGAAACGATGCAGACATTTTTGCTTAATCATGCAGTGCTTTAACGATCTGACAAAGATGACACAGCCTAATACGCCATGTGCAATCGGTCCCCAGCGCCAGATAATGTAAATAGTCTGTGGCAAGGCACAAACAAATCTTTATCTTTTCATACAGAGGAATCAAATCCATGCAAATAAAACATGAATGCTGCTCCAATTTCTTTTAATAGCTAAGTAATATTTCCCCCACAGTGAAGGCTGTTCCTGTGTGTGCCTGTGGAGGACATCGTCTGTCTGCAACCTTCAGTTATGTAAACTCACCGATGCATCAGTGTATGCCGAATACAAGGAACCCCCTGGCCTTCGAAATAGACCCAGGACCACACTGTTTACTTTCTAAATTTGCATAGAGTCTAACAAAAGAGGACATGTTGTGCCTCAGGCTCGGGGGCTCAAAGACAAAACTATCCTGGATTACCTACTCTGTACCCAGGAATCCGCATTAAGTCCTTCAAATGAAATGCAATAAGATTTCCTCTTTAGCTTCCTCTTACTCTAAATTTTGCATGCCGTATTAGTGGCGAGGGGAAACTGTAGTGTCTAGTGTGTTCTCAGTATCAGTATGAATCTAGACGTGGCATGATGAACACGATATGTGACTTATCTAGGCCCTTTATCATCAGCATATAAGTAACACAACATCGTTTTTCAGCCGCAACTAATCTTTATTGTCAGTATCGACTAATCGATAAAGTTATTTTGTCAACTGTTCGATTGGTGGTGCTGTCTGTAAAATGTCAAAACGATGAAAAAAAAGCCCATCCCAATATCCAACACCCCAGGGTGAAGTCTTTGAATGACTTGGTTTGTTCAGCCAGCAGTCCAAAACCCAAAGATGTACAGTTTACCGGCATATAAATCAAAGAAAAGCAGCAAATTCTTACATTTAAGAGCCAGAAAATGTTTTTTTCTTAACAAAATGACTTGATTTTATAATTAATATATTTGGAGATTCATTTTCTGTTGAATTGAATAATTGACTAATTGTTTTGTGCTTGCTAATATTTGATTTAGTATATTTCTTCGTAGTTAATAGGCCAAAGGAACCTTTTATAGAGGAAAGCGAAGCACTGGTTGAAATACTTTTACCGCTTAATTGCTCACTGCTTGATTCTTTTGAAAACCATCAACGCTAACAGATGAATGAGAACATGTAATTATAATTGAAACCTAAATTAAACTAAATGACACTCACCTTTTTAACTACTACCGTCTCTCCATTATTGGCTGACACATGGCACAGTTATTAATGAGTCCCAGGGACATATTTCTCAATAAAAGCCACGGCAAGGCCCCTTTAATCACACGCTCCATTTCCAGAAAAGAAGATTTAAGAAGCAGAAGTTGTGTGAATTACCTTTAGCCACTTGTCTCCACACATGCAGCTGCTGTCATAAAATACATCGCATAGCATTGAATCCAACCAAAGTTTGTCGTGACCTCATTTTCAGAAAAAGAAATGCACGCCTACTGATCTTTACCTACACCTAAACAGACACAAATGCCTCCGCATAGTGATGCCGTGCAGAGTGACACAGGCACGCAGTCTGCCTGAGGTGTGGAAAGCTGATATGTGAACAGGAACACACACACAGTGATGTCAGTACACGGCTAGTCAGCTAATTTTAGTCGGTTCCAGATGAGTCAGACTTTTTCTTCCCTAATTCCAGAGATGAGTAAATGCAGACAGCGAATTTCCACTGCGGGTGTGAGTTTTAGTCAGTGGGCAGTTTTATCAGCAGATAATGGATGGGCATGAAACATGAGAAAAATTGGCACAGCACATTAAGCTATCCACTCATCAAAATCACAATTAAATATATGTGTTCTGCACACTTTCGGTGCCTTGTTTAACCCTAATAAATGGTCCCTCAGTAGACACCAGTATATTAGCAGTGAGCACCGATTGCACAGACTGTGCACACTTACAAGTGTGCGTGTTTTAAAAACTCTCAGGTAATCATGTCACATTCCTGTCCACCAGTGTTCTCAGGGTTACGCGGGTCCTGAGCTGTTCACCGGCTGGGAATGAGCGCGAACACATGTGAAAACACACATCCACGCAAATATGATTTATGTATACAAAGGGCTTATGTAAACCCACCACTGAGGACAGAGGCCTGTCCACAAGCAAGGGCACGGCGCTATGTGTGGGTAAAGAGAATCCCAGGGCAGTTGGAAGGGTAGAGAGAGCTCAGTTATAATCCTTGGCTGTAATATTTGAATTTTAATTTCATAAAAAATGTGTCATAACACCATGTCGGGCACCTGTCTATCACTGAAACCACATATGGCTGTGGACAGCAGATGCTTCTGTTTGCAAGACACAGCCACTTATGATTACAAACTGTTTGACAATAATTTTATGTATTTACACAGTATTTATCTCGTTTTCCTCCCTAAACCCAAAATTGCTGTAATGCTGACTCATAACTAATCCAGCCGAGGCCTGGCTGTGTAATGCTAGCCAACACCCATGGACGGATTCGAGAGGGCAGAAAGTCTTCCTTCATTTGACCTTCATGGGTGAGCTTGAATAAAGAGTGTGTTTCTTGTTAATCTGTGCCTCTGATGGTTCATTATAGTAATTAAAAGGTCAGTGTAAACGAGTTTAACAGAGTGGACTGGCATGCCATGGGGACGACAGGGGCCCCAGGCCAGCTCGAGGCCCGACGCCTGGTCGACAGCGTCACCGCCACCGTTATGCAACACTCAAATTACATCTTGGCTTTATTTTGCCTTGGCGTCCACGTCTCCGCCTTCTCTGATTCTGTGACTGGACAAGCCGACCGAGCCTCCATGCACTGTGCTGCCATTTGATCGTCTTATAAACAGTCAATTTGATTCTCTTTAGTGGTTAAAACCTAGATGACGTGGGTCATGTTGGTATTAACATGGTTTAACTGCAGATGCCGCAGCCTTCGCATATGTGAGAGCAGGATCAAGCGCGAAAGTAGGGATTTTATCAACTGAGTGATTTAGATTGGAATGGGGTTATGGCATGGTCTTATCTTCCAGTGAAAAATAATCGTTGGTTTCTGTTACGTGGCGTTGTTACAGAAATAATGAAGTAGTGAGATATTTAATAGGCTGCATTAATACTTTTTCAGGAGCTCTCAAACACATCTCATAGTCTTCGGAAGCAAATGCAGCTGGCTCTGTTGTCATGGAGTCAATTTGCTGATGCTAATAAGCTAATAAGTGGACTTTGACTTTAAGCATGCCACTGTCAGTTGGACATTGGTCCAGACTGAAATATTTCAACAACTACTAAATGCATTGCCAGACATTTGTGTTCCTCTAAAGATGAATTCTAATAACTTTGGTGATCACATAACCTCTCATCTAACGCCATCATCAGGTCAAAATTTCTATTTGTCCAATACTTTGGCTTATGACTAAATACCTGCAAACGAACCACATTCCCATCAGCCTCAGCAGTACTTTGTTTTTCATGCTAATTAGCAAATGTTAGCATGTTAACACTCTAAACCAGGGATGTCAAACTCAAATACACAGTGGGCCAATATTTAAACCTTGAACAAAGTCGCGGGCCAATATCGAACAAATTAACCTTTTAATATGGCCCCAAACAAGTTTTGCTTTAACATTTAATATGGAACAAGCAACACTTATTACCATACAATATATAACTTAATAGTGCCGACAAGCAAAATCGAATTTCAAATAAATTTAAAAAAAAACAACACATCAATGGCATTCATTTATTAAATTAAATTTAAAATTTAAATTTTTGGGAGGGGGAAGCACGGTGACAGTTGTAGCATGAGCTTGCTATGACACTGTCACACAGGAGAGGGCTTTTCGGGGTCCTGTTCTGTTAGACGCGCCAAAACAACAGTAGAGCATTATGGGATGTGTAGTATTAGCGGTGAATGCGCTGTATTATCCTGGCGGGCCAGCTCTAGTAGTCATTTGGTATTGCCTCGCGGGCCAAATATAATTACACTACCGGCCAATTTTGGCTCGTGGGCCAGAGTTTGACCCCTATGCTCTAAACTAAGGTGGGCTATATATGGTAAAAACATTAACATTAGCTACTAAACACCATCATGTTAGCATTGTCATCGTGAGCATGTGCTGATGTTAGCATGTAGCACAAAGCACCGCTGTGACTAAATACTGCCTCACAGAACCGCAAGCATGACTGTAGCCTTGTTTCAAAATTATAGCTCGTGTCTTTGTGGGTGGTGACAAGTTGGCCTGATTAGAAGAATTTCAGTGGTAGTGTAATCAGGGCAGCAAATGAGAGCTGAGCTTAAAAATAGATCCTTTGTACAAAGTCTTTATTATACATCTTTGATCAGACTGTGCGTGTATGGAAAAGGAAGGAACTTGTTTTCCTATGATAGGGAGCCTTTTGGCTCAGGATGAAGTAACGGAAATCAGTCACAATTAATTCAATTTTCTTCATTTTCTGGAAATTTAGGAACTTCATTGGGCAATGGGACATGTCAAATAACAGGATAACCACAGTTATACTCACATACAGTGTCTATAAAATGTCACACCCCTTGAAGTTTTACGTTTTACAACATTGGATTGTCCGAGTGAAAGGGATCACAGATATAAAATACAAATGGCATGTTTGCATAAGTAACCCCCCCTCCAGTTGTAGGACACACCTCAGCCATTACAGGTGCAGCGAGTACATCATTTGTTAAATGGAGCTCACCAGTGTGTAGTCAGTACACCTGTATCTGATACCTTTTGGTGAGTCAGCATTGTGGCAAAACCTACAGCATGAAGACATAGGGACACTCCAAGTCAGGGGATGCATACAAGGAGTTTCTAAGTCACTGAACATCTCTTTGGGTCCAGTTAAATCAGTCATTAAGAAGTGGACCGAGTATGGCGCAGCTGGGGGACTACTAGAAATCAGTTTTCACTTTGACATTACAGATGTTTTTCCTGTCGATCAGTGTCAAAAAGGCCACATTGAACCCCCTCCAATGTTGTAAGACAATGAAACATGAAAACATCCAAGTGGGAAAAGTGCTTTTTTTTACGGGCCCTTTATATGAAACAAGACACACAAAGAAACGCTGTGACAGGGAGTAACCGAGCCAGCAGGATTCACACGCAGCCGTCACTCAAACGCAGCCTCATGACAGAGTGCTGTGGATTCATCTGTAGCACACATTCCGGCTGTGTCCGTCTCCTCATCGCACCATCCTCACGCCAAAGCACAGCTGCCTATAATATTCACTTTCACACTGACCTGTAAACCAACTTTGCACGAGTAGGCGCACTCATTCACACACATACACATTTCACTGGCGGCTGAACTCTAATCAAATCATACACAGGTTTTTTAAGCAGGTCAGAAGATTAATCCCCACAACCATCATCGTAATCTTAATAATTTTTTGCCTCATAATCTTTATGAGCAAGAAAATGTAGAACGGCATTTTCTTCATTCTTTCATCTCTCCCTCATTGTATTATTGACCCGTTTATATAACTGCCTGTGCAGAGCTCGCCACCACTGTGTAAGCTCAGTTTAGCGCGGGTCAAAACAGTATTTCTGATTCATGCAAGTGTAAAAACTGGAGGACTTAAAGGGTACAATTTATCACAAGTGCAGCATGCAGCAGGATTTCCAGCGATAAGGCACTCAAAAAAGGTTTTAATGAAAATATTGCACAAAGGTTTTAGTATGAATGATTGGTGCTGTCTTCTATAAATACAAGAAACTGAATAGCACCACGTACCTTGGCCATAACAGTGCTGACTGGTTCACAGTGTCCAGTGCATGCTCGTACGCTAGATTGTGTGACGGACAATGGGGCAATTCTCAGATGGCAGTGAGACATGGTGCCGGGTATCACATGTAGAAGTCGTCACACATAGATTGGTTGTGTTCACTACTTTCACTTCTTTAACCAAAGACCCCTACGAAAGAGAAGATCTGTGTGATATTCAAGGCCATATATTGCTGTTGTTGTTGTTGTTCTGTGTGTCTATAAGCATATGAAAAAGAGAGACGACGTGGGCAAGTTTATGCAAGAGGAAACTGGGCTTCAGTCACAGCATGCAGCATCCATCAGGATGCATGCAAACATTCACAGTTAAGAGAAAAGGAAAAACAGATTCAAGGATGTAAGTTTAGGATATTAAACACACACACGATTGCACAGACGCACGCAAACTCACAGACACACAAACCCAAAATGCAAACACCCAGAAATGAAAATGAACAGCTCTGCACTGTTTTTCCCGATGTTTGTGTGTCGTGCCATATCTCTGTTTGCGAGGCAGTCGAGGACAAGTCCTATAAACGTCAAATAGCCAAGAGGAAAGTGGAGCTGTGGTAGCGAAAGACACATTTGGACTGTCCTCTGTATGCAGAAGAGCAAGACAGTGGAATAGTTAGTTGCCTTTCAACAGTGTAATAAGTGACAGTGCTTCGTAGTTATTAGATGATTCTCAGTCTGTCGCAGATGAGCGAACTGAGCTGAGCGATAAGGAAATTAGTTGATGGTAGGGAACAAACAAGTCAAATTAATTTTGCATCATACATGACCTTGACCGTCAGCTGGTATAGGAGGACTTTTGCACGGCAACGTAATGGAATTATTGTTTTTTTGAGGTCACACTTATATCAATCATAGGACTGTGTGTGCTGAATGAAAGTGTCCACCGATATGTCCACATGCAAGCATGTACAATTTATAGTGACATGTTAATGGTATGCTGGAGCAGATCTGATGAATGAACAGAGTAGTGGAAGTGTGCATTAATCTTTTGGTGAACGGGGGTGTGACTCGTTGCCCAAAAAGCTATGGCACTATTTCATTCCCAGAAGAGGCTGCTGTTGCCATAGTGATTTTAACCGCAGTTATGCAACTGCTCCGCTTGCAGTGGCAACCCTCACAAAGCAATGGCCTACGAGGACTCACGTGCACACACGTGTCATATAGTGTAATGCATGCCCTATGGTACAGAATAACAGTGAGTCTACGGTATGCATGTGGTGTAATACACAGATGCATACACACAATGATGGCAGATCATTTTGATGGTTAAAAACAGCCCACTGACCCTGAGGCTGTTACGCAACATCGGCTAACCCCCCCCACCCCCGCTTCCTTAGTGGAGTGGAGATGCAAGCGCTTGTCTTCTCCGTCTCTCTATCCTCTCATCTATCAATCTTCCTATCCCTCTGCAATCACACAGCACAGAAACATCACATGCGTGTCCTGCTTCAGGACTGACTGTGGCTCTGATCACTGACAGTCTTCTAAACATGGCAAATACTGGGGTCTGAAAGTGGCGTCTAAATACGGTACGTGCTCATAAACCCCCCCCTAACCCATCCCTGACCCAGACTCTTCAAGAATAAAGTGCCTGTCTGCTCGGCCAAAAGGGTTTGACCTTTGATTGTACTGTCCTAAAGGGCTACAGAATAAGCAAGGTCCCAGACGGAGAGCGACATACAGGTATAGAAAGAGCATATGTGTTCACAGATCAATGAGAAAACTGTTGTTGTGCAGAATAGTACATGTTACAATTAAGCATCAGGACCGCTCGGATCGTAAGAACAGCCTACTGAAATATTTTTCCTCAATTATATACTCAAAGCATGGGAAAGACATTAGTGCTCTGCAAAGATGATTAATCATACATATTTAGTATGAATACTAAAGTATTATACTAAAATCTTACAAAAAAGTTGCGATTACCCATTAATGTGTTGTCTGGTTATTCTTTAGTTAATTTAAACAGAGCTACTCGTTATAGGCAGTATGAATCTGTATACGTCAGACCTCATGGGACAACCTATTCACGTCCAAAACCCAGCAAGCATGAGACAGATGGTGACGTGCAGGAGGTCACCATATTCAGCATTAACTGAACCAAGCACACAGCCTTCACAATATAATGTACTCTAAGCAATACGTGAGAAATAGCAAGCTGTGGGTGAGCACACCATGCACTAAAAACATCAAACCCTGAATGTAAATGTGTGCTTTATATTTCAGATTGATGTGAAACTGGTGTGTGTGTGTGTGCCGGCGGTACAGGACATTCCAGAGAGAGAGGACACTGAAGTGGTAATGGCCCGCGCTCTCTGTTGACACAAGCTTGTGTCTGCTTAATAGCTCTTCTCCGCGCTGGCACACATCACACCGAGCCTGTGACTCTGAGAGCAGATTGTTCCAAGCCCGCTCTGTCTGCCTCAGACTGGCTGGAGATGACCGGGACTGGCTGAGGCATCCCAGGGTGCCGTCATCCTCCTCCCGCCCAGAACAACCCCCCCTCCCGTCTCTATTTTAACATCTCCGCAACAGACACATTCTGCTCTCTCTCTGTCTCTCTCTCTCCTGGTCTGAGGGGAAACAAGCCTATAGATATGTTTGGGGAATCCTGTGTCTCGGCTGCACTCCGCAACGTTACAGGATGTATCTACAGCAGGCCTATCGACTTGCAGCCCTATCATACTTTCCAGGGTATTTGCAGACATCACCTCACTTGCCTTATCGCACACATGTATTGTACACACACCCGGGGCATGACCTCACATCCTGGATATTTACATGACATTTCAATTTCATGTAAGCAGGAAGTCTGTGGTTTCTTTCACTGTAACCCAGTGATTCAAACGTGCGTAGGGCCAAATACGAAAGAAGACACTGATGTTAGCACAAACCCAATACTTTAATTTCTCCCCAAACAAACTGTGGACAACACATTTATACAAGATAGAGGTATCCAAACATGTCAAATAACAATATTAATTCATATCATTATTATCACATTAATAACATGGAATGTAGTGCTCTCCCTTCACATTCTTTTTTGAACTTTGTTTATTTTATGAAACGTGTCAAATAAAGAAATAACTCTATGTCATCTGCCTCTGATACCTGTATAAATATAGTCTCTGGGTGAAGTCGAAGGATGGCAGAATGAAAAGGCAAAAGAGAAGAACGGAGGGTGTGAGCTTACTACCGCTCCCCACATCGACTCTGTCCTCGCGCACATCCGACTCCTGCCCTCTCACACAGCCCTGTCTCAGTGTAAACACACACGTGGTCAACAGAATGTGTTGACAGTGCACGCGTGTGCGCGCAAAAGGCCGACACCTTCTTTGGAATCAGACGCAATGAAACCATTTCTGCCGTCTCAGACTTTCGAAACTGCTTTCATTTGCTGCCTACCCTTTTGTCCTAACGGTGAGCTGGATTAAACGGAGCGATGACAACGGGTGAATCACTGCATCAGTCACACAGATGGCTCGTCCATGTCGCGCGCAGGTCTGTTTCATATCCCGACGACACACAGCAGGAACATCGAGAAGCACCAACGGCAGACACGGGAACGGGGGCCCAAGGAAAGCCCGGCGACAACAAGGTCTGATTTTGAACAGGAGAGGAGAAATCTCTCTCCCTGCTTCTGTAGTCCAGTCCTCCTCCTTTCTTCCAAAGGTCAGAGAGTGTGTTATTGTGCATCTGTGTCTGAATGTGTGTGTGTGTGTGTGTGTGTGTGTGTGTGTGTGTGTGTGTGTGTGTCGTGTCAGGCTTCAGTCCGTGCTGTGGTTCTCCAGCTCGGAGATGATGGTGATGAGGTTCTGCAGGCCGAAGATGTAGCCGCTGTCCAGGCCCTCGTGCACCACTCTGTCCTCCTGGTAATGTCTGCAGGTGGTGTGGGCAAAATCTATCATCCTGACATCCACCACGGGGCTGCGGGGGTCTGAGCGGGACAAGCGGCCCTGGCTGACACCTGAGCTCCCGCCGCCGCCACTGCCGCCGCCGTTGCTAGACACGGAGGAGCTATGGGGAAAACCAAGCGCGCCTGCTACGTCACCCGCCTGCTCCTCCTTCTCTGGTTCAGCCTCCGTCTCCTCGTCCTCCTCATCCTCTTCCTCCGAGAGTCCGTCCTCAGTGTGCTGGCGGGTGTGTTTCCGGCGGGGCGCGCCGTCGTAGATGATGAGCAGGGAGCTGGAGTAGAAGCGGTAGGACTCACAGGCCTCCAGGGCAGCTTGCATCTCCCTGAGCCTGTGCAGCACCGGGGAGAGGAGCTCACAGCGTAGCTGCCGTCCGCTGTGGAAGAACTGGAACAAAGCCTCCTTGAAGTCCGGCAGGGTCAGCCTGCGGCCGTGGAACTTGCTCATGAACATCAGCTGGCCCGTGTCAGACTGGTACACCTGAAGGGTTGGAGAAACATGCAGAGGTTGGAAAAGTAGAGCGGGAATAGTGACTACACCCAAGATTTGTTTGACTACATTGAAAGTGCTGCCAAAAAATGGACTTGTTTCACCTGCACTAGACTGGCCAGCTAAAGCGTTTCGCAGTCAGTTAACTTGTACAACACGTTTTCTGTCCTTGTCGTAATTGTATCTAGTTGATATTTTGAGTGTGTATAATCATGACAGTGAAGAAAACAGGGACAAGTATTCCAAAATGTACAGAGCCACTGTTTTGATTGGATCTGAATAGGTCATAGTCAGAGATGGTGAACAGGCGTAGGTCTTCTTTTGTGCTCAAATAGTTCATGGCTACTGGGTCACGTTTACTGATTTAACGGCCAATGGCAAATTTTACTGCCATTTGGTGCTTGACAGATGCTAATTTCAGACCTCTGTAGCAGGGTAGAATCCTAAACAATACACAGTAGTCAGATTATTAAAGGAATAGTTCCAAAATGATACAAACGAGATATAATGTGTTAATTAGAGAGCTTTAGAGGTGCTGGCAGGTGGATTTTGTAACTGTTGGACAGAGCCAGGCTAGCTGTTTCCCTCAGTTTCCAGTCTTTGTGCTAAGCTATGCTAACCAGCCATGAACACTGAGGCCAGTCTTGGCTTGAAGCCCACCTGCATGCCAGAGAGGCAGACTCCAATTGAGGAGGCCGTGCTCTGCTGGCACTTGCGGATCTTCACGGCCTTCTTCTCCTCCGAGGCATCATCTCCGTGCTGCTGCGTGCCCATCTTTAGGTCCAGCACACACGGCATGGTGTGCCGCCACGTCAGATTCTCCAGCAGGATGAATTCTGCGAAACTGAGTCAAGGAGGCCCGACCCGAAAAAAGCAGGGCCTTCTTCCACACTAATCAGCTTACAACTTAAAACCGCTTTGACTTGGTTAGATAAATAAACTACGTAGATCCAAGCCTTTCCCTCCTGCAAGTTTCACTGCATTCACGTAACTGCTATTATTATTCCAACACGTACATGCAAGTCACGGCAATATCAAGTCACTAATGGGAGTGCTTTGGAAGTGCAACTCCACGGGACAAAGACACTGGTACCTAGACATTGTATTAGATAACACGCCTCAGGTACATATTGGAGCCACTGATAAATCATGTATGCATTCCAACTGCTTGTAAGTAGGCAGCTGTTTCCTGGTGGCTCAATTAACCGGAGCAATTGCCATGTCCTCTGGCCTGCAACCTCTGAACAAAAAATCCTGTCTCTTTCCACTGTGATATTGTATGTTGGCAATAAGGGAACCTAAAAAAATAACAAAAACAGCGTAGCCCTCAGTCAGTGAAAGGATACTGTACTGGTTGCGGTGCTTGGCGTTTTCCTTCATCTTCTGCAGGTGGAACTGTTGACACCTGAGGCTCCAGGGGTTGTGTCGGAGCTGCGGCACAGCGTTACTGTGACTGCGCTCCAGTCTGTAGTAAAGCACCTCGGCCTGGCGCAGCGACTCCAGCCCCACATCCTCCTGCAGCTTGTGGACACTGGACGGCAGAGGGAGAGAGAGCCTCATTTGTTTTACGTACAAAGATGAAGGAAAAAACAGACTCGGTATCTGCTTGGGTAAGTGGTGAGAGTATGAACTTGGGTAGTAGAGCTTAAAACAAGAGGGCAGTGATGAACTGTAACATTGGATATAAAGAGGAACCCAGTGGAATAGCGTCTTTCACTCACTATTATCCTCCTAAAAAAAATAAAAATCACTTCCTCATATATTTTGCCATCAACCGGTATCATCCTTCCAGACGTTTGTCCACTTCAGTCCAGGGCTGACAAAGTTTTATGTATATGTAGGTTTGTGTATATGCACGGACATGCATCTATTGCAGTTATGTAACCCTGAGGCTGTGACCCTCTCTCTGGCTGCCAAGGCCAAGGATCAGCCGCTCACAGTATTTAGAGGCCAGTTTTGCCTCACATTTACATTTAGTCATTTAGCAGACGCTTTTATCCGACTTACATATGAGGAAGAAAATTGAAGCAATTATAACAGCAAGGTAACAAAATGCATAAGTGCACCAGAAACTAGTCTGTTAAAGCCCAGCACAGTTTACAAAGCTGAGGATAGGAAGGTTTTTTTATGAAAAGAGATAGAAAGGAAGTAGAAGTTACTGATTGTCAGTTAGGTGTTGACGGAAGAGATGCGTTTTCAGGTGCTTTTTGATAAAGGTGGCTACAGAATCTGCTGATCTTCAATGAGCAGGCCGATCACTCCACCAGTGTGGAACGGATCCAGAGAAGGATGCGCGACAGTGATTTTTTTCCTTTTTGGCATGGCCTTAGGTTGTATGCGTAAGTCGATGTATGCGCCATCACTTGATTAATGTTTCTTCAGACTACAGCTCTACCATTCATGGAAAACTAAAGATTTCTTTAAATAGATCACAGTTGTGAAACAGCTCTGAAGTGATCAATGCATCATCTGCAATTTAATGTACATGATCGTTGATATAAGTGTGAAAGTGACTCACTTTGCCCCCGCCTGTTGATGCATCGACTAAACCTTCTAATTCATCATGAGTAACAAGTCCCTCAGCGTACTGCTGTCGCCGTTGGTACCCTTTCTTTCTTTCATCTCACCTCTTGTCCTTGTCTTTGCGAGAGTGGCGGCTTCGGCCGTCTTTGCTGTAATTTTCGCTGTCCACGAGCAGTGAGGATGTAATCATTTTCCCCCACTTGAGCATCTCGCTTTTGGGCTCGCAGTCGGCCGAGGGGTCCTTATTCTCCAGATCTGCTGCTGGGTCACTCTGGAGGGGGTAAGCGATGACGCAGTGGTTCCCTTCTTCGTCCTCCTCGAAGCTCACTGACACCACACCTGAGAGTGGGACGTAGAGGGAGACAGAAAGACGTCTGTTAAGACAGTTGTGTCACGGAGCAGTGAAGAGAATACGTCTCTCATGAAGAATCAAAGCACAATAAGTCTGACACGATGACATAAGCTCTTCAGTGCTATCCTCATCTTGCTGCCTTTTGCTGCAGTTACACTTAAAGAGATGTGGGTGTAGGCACAAACTACTCTGTAAGACGTCTGTTCCAACAATACCTGGAAAAAACTATAACAGACAAGGGAGGATAGGACAGAGATACAGAGCTTTCAGAGCAACAAAGACAAGGACAGAATGAAAGAACAGCCAATATCAATGTGCAGGCAGTGGCTTTAAATTGTCTAAATCCATACACACAAAAACAATGCTGACATGGACGAAAGCGCTGTCATGGCACAGCAAGGGGAAGGGAAGATAGAGTGACTGATTTAAGTTTAAGAGTTTTTTTTGAAGCTCAGCATCTTGGAGGTGAACATTAAAAGCAGCAGTGGGCCTTTTAGGACAATCAGAGGAAAGTGCTTAGGATCACCTTTGACTTCTCTGCTAGAGACACAAAGGAAACAGCTGCACTGGCCCGTGAGGCAGTGTGTAGAGAGAGATGACTAGGTACCCCCAGTAAGAGGGGACATGCTAAACCAGTCCAACATGCTCTGTTTGCTATGTCACTTATTGTGCATCATTCACCCTAAAAAGGGTGTGGTGGTGGTGGTGGAAGTGAGTCCATCAGGTTTGTAAACTATTCCAGTGTCATCCAGAGGTCTTGTAGAGTGCTGTCAATGTTGACCTTTTCAGATGACCTCATGGTCTCTGTCCAGCACCTCCTTGGATTTCTGGATCTGAGCGAAAAGAATCTCAATTTGTACCCTTTTCACCGTGCCAGAAAAATAAATGGGGGGCAAACCTGACTTTATCTGTTTTAGTGCAGCCTCTTACAAGGGGGGCATCACAACAGGGTGGCCTGTTTGTCGGCGGCCCGCTTGCAGTCTCAGCTGCAGCACCCTCCTCTGGCACAATTTGGTACTTGCTGCTGGCAGGTACCTAGAAACATCCCTTGAGCAGAGTGCTCCGGTTCCTCAAAATCTCAACATTTACACACAACCTGCAAAATGGCAAGGCATGATCGATCCCACCTGACTTGCACATAATTATCCACACAGACCAATGAAATAAAGAAAAAAGAGATGCATAACAACACAACGAAACAGAAAAGGCTAGTATACATTACCTCTGTATTGGGGGGTAAACTTCCTAATTGCAGCAGGCAGATTCTTGTAGAACTGATGTTCACGGGGGATGAGGGGCTTGCAGATGGTCTGCTCCCCGAAGCGCAGGACGCAGCAATGTCCCCCAACCTGGTGTATGAAGGGCTCAAGCATCACTCCCTTCTCCATGTAGCACTGCTGGTGCTGCTTCTGCTGCTGCTGCTGCTTATGCTTTTGCTCTGTATCCATGGCCTCCTGGGCCTCCACAGCCGGACCCATCCTCCTCTGGCCCTGACCACACTACCGTGGGCATTAGCCTCCTCACGCACGCACACACAACGTGGTGGGGGCCCTATCTGGCAGGGGACACGCACACTCTCACTCAAACACTGCTGATCCACGGAGGACTAGTCGGGGTATCTCGCATCAAGGTTTGCAAGTTATTCCCACGATGTCTCCAGAAGCTGTTGTTGTGATGAGGATCTGCTTCCTCTGTGATTCTGCAGGTCAAAAACAAAGGACAGGAAGGAGGAAATAGAAGAGAAACTGAATAAAAAGCCAAGATTTAGTGAACATTTAATTCCTTTTTAACTCCTTGTCTCCTTGCAGTTCTTGTAGCAGAGTAGAAAGAGAAAGCCTCAGAAAGTCCTTTAAATTTGGAGGTTTGGATTAGTGCTGCAACGGCCGATAAAGCACACAGAGGCAAATTCTGCCTGTGCCTCCACTGCAGACTGAATGCTCTCTGACAGCTTAGAGCTGGCTCACCACTGGTAAAGCTCTCACAAGCATCACACTCTGCCCACCCCCATCGCAAGCAATCCACCAATCAGGAGCAACCAAAGCAGGTTGTTGGGTGGTAACCCTTTGAAGGAAAGGAACAAGCAAACAAAGACGGTGGTGGGAGGGGGGGGGGATCTGGGGGGAAGGCAGAGAGAGAGGAAAGAAGAATAAAGACAAGGAAGGACCCAGCTGTTTTCTCTCCGTGTGACAGCAGGGTTTAAACAACCTGACAGAACAAACTCGGAAACTGCCATGCAGCACGAAACACACTGACAGTAGTAACATACAAACAAAACTACTTATTAATTACACATAAAATCACACCAACAGCTTTGGTAGCTTCTGATTAATGATGGTGGCCAAAACAAGTAAAGACGCCATCATTTTAAATATTGTCACACTTACATTAGTAGCCATCTAAAACTGATGCTGCCGGCCGGAGGCTCTCTGGCTGCCTGTCGGCTGGGATTCAGTTTCCAGCTATTATATAGCCACTGGAGCCACATTTTAGACTGCATAACAGGACACCCTTTTCAAATTTTCATCTGACTGGAGGAAATATCTAAAATACTGTTCGACTGATGGCAAAAATCTACTTACGTCTTCACAGGTAACCACGTAAAGATTCATAAATGAAGCTTTAGTTTTATGGAAAATGTTCTGATGAAAGAGCCTCTAATTTTATAAAGTCTATAAATGTATAAATACACTGATACATGTCTCACAGCTTTGAGAATGTCTATATATTGCATTTACTCCTCCCACCTACACCTTGAACTATAATGGTGTAACAACACTATGCTAGCAAACTGACTAGATATAGGTGAAAAAGAGTTGTGGGGACCACTACCTTTAGTTTACAGTCCATACTAATGGGAAATTCTCACAGAACATAGTAGAGCCCAGCTCAATAAGAATTTGAAGGATTTCTAGAAACTGAAATAGAAGACGGAGATGTAAATGACAGAGGTCAGGATGTGGTGTTATGAAGATATGGTGGGGTGACGTGAGGGGGTTGCTGAGAGTAATCCTCATCTCGCACCCTCCAAGCGCTTCTTGACACAGATTATCGTACCTCTGATTCAACCAGCCACTCACTGCTGCCCCCGCTCATGTGAGTCCACCTTTAACCTGCTGCTGGGAAACCGCAACACTGATGAGTGCATGGTGTATTATTACCAAAACATATAAAATGTTCATCAGTGTATGGTTGCGAGTTTTGCAGGCTCTGAAATAAAATGTGCGTTTGTGTGTGTGTGTGTGTGTGTATGCGTGCTGTACATTACAGTTGGACACTGGCTGGTTGTGCAGGGAACAGAGTCAGAAAACCCAGCACTAATCTCTCTAATCCTGTCTCTTGGAACACAAGAGGAAAATAGGCCATGACAAACAAGTAGAAAATAGCCAGAATTACACTTAAACACACGTGTGTCGGGTACATACACACAAACGCATTTAAAGCTTTCTCTCTGATGGTGGACAAAGAAGTGGGGTGGACCTGGGCACCCCCAACAAACCCACTCTGATATCTTTCATCAATGGGCACTTAATGGTCAGACCCATCAGACAAACAAGGCCTGCTTGGTCTCTTTTGGCCCCTCTGACTCTCTCTAATCACTTCATTTTGTGTTTCGAGGTAGCCCAACACACAAGACAAGTGTCCTCATTGATATATGTTTCTGGTTTTGTTGTCAGAAGGCTGCACGACTATAAAATCATGATTTGACTGTGGTAATAAATGCAACCTGTTAACCAAGGATAAAAGTAATCCCCGAACTTATGACCATGTCCTTGACTTGCAGCGTAAGCATACAGCTATGTCAATGTCAACAGCTGTATTGCATGCTATATTAAAAATAGCAATCAGACAGAGACTTGGAAATGACAGATAGTTGGGCAAAGTCAAGAGGCCAACATTAATTTTAATGTTGCAGCATAACCTGCAAGACACCAGAGTGATATAGTTCCTCATACAGATGATGAAATGAAGTGATTTGCTTGGAGCAGAACGGGATGAATGGGTGCCATTTTAAATACGACACGTACTATTTGAAGGTCAGAGCGTTCAGGCACTCATCTCATTGACATCCCGAAGCTCACATGCCAGCTGGCACAAACATAAACGATCATGAATATATGTAAATCAAGCACACATTTTCAGTGCAAGCAATGAACCTTTAAACGTGTGCAGAGGAATTGAACAGACACATTACATGGAGCACTGACGCCCAAACTGGAAAATGACCAAGAGCCGTGCAGTGGAAATGACATACTGTGGAGGGCAACAGATCTAAAAAGGAGGAACAGGGAAGCGAAAGCCATGACCTTGAAGAAGAAATAGGCCGAGTACAGCACGAGGTGGTTAGCAGGGGCTTTTCACAGTGCTGATGAGGTGCGTGCCAGTCGCAAACAGAGGCACTGAGATATGCAGCCAACAGGAAGTTGGAGTCCAGCCCCTCACCTCCACACAGACTACAACAGGTGTGCAGCTAGAAGAACGCCTCCTGACAAGATCAGAGCTTTTCCAGCATTGATAAAAAGGAGAGGGCAGATGTGAATCTGTCTAACAAGTTACATCGAGGAAACAGCTTCGTAAATAGATGTCTAAGTCCTTGGTTTGTGCCTGCTCTCTTCTTCAGCCTGATAATTGTAGGTCAGGTTAGTTCTTCCTCTATGACACCAAGCAGGAGTCAGGCTCAGTTCGGAGAGTAGACTGATTCCAAACGCTGGAAGTGAGCTGGCTTTAGGACACACAGAGTCGAGGTCACCAGTCTATCACAAGAATAACAAAGGCAGACAGGCCGTCACATTTTCACTGAAAGCCATTTGCACAGCTCAGGTTCAAAGTTCATTCTTATGTACTGCAGCTTCTGTGGTTGTTGCCATGGAAATGATTTGAACTACCGAAGAAACAGCAGCTATGGTTAAATACCAAGCCTCCAAACAAGTTTACCGTTTCTCCCATTCTTATCTTATCAATGAGTGACTTTGCTACTTGCTTTAGCACTACTACGCTTTACACTGGAACACCAACTATCACAAAGCTGTTTATTGATAATTTGCAATTCCCATGCCCCATTCACTACGCATGCATGTCTTTAGCTTGTAGGGGTAAACTGCAGCCCCGTCAAGGACCAGAAATCTAACCTGGATCTATCTTCCTTTGCTGTAAAGGTGACTGTGCATGCAAACACGCTAAGACGAAGCCACCACGTCGCCTCCGCTACAATATTTGACCTTAAACGTCTTTTAACTGCTCTCTACCCTCTGCTCCATATTCAGAGTTATTCAGAGTCAAAGTCATGCAGACAACTGTCTCAATGTTCTCACCATGATCCACACATTTACGGAGATTTAAGGGCTCACTTAGCGACCCTAATCTGCGAGCTTTTATCTGTCAACAATAACAGGGCAGCAAAGGCGACGGGGTGAGCGCAGCTAGGTTATCAAGTGGGTGTATGTTTCATTGAATGAAGGCTGCCGCAGCTCCAGAGGGCTTTACAGCACGTTCGGGCGTCCTAGAAATGTGATCGGTAGATATGTCTGTATTAAGAGGACCCATGTGGAGAAGGGTGGTTGGTGGGTGGGGGTGAGGGGAGGGGAGGGCAGGAAGGAAGGGTGGGTGAGGTCTGTCTTTTGCCCTTGTGTGGCCATGGACATTGGAGGAGGAGGCTAATATGGAGGTGCTGAGTGAATTTAGATATAAAACACATACAAGGTTTAGGAGTCATTAGAGGGGAATGTGAAGGGCAAAGCAACAAAGACGACAGATACACACACACCTATATTTGGATAGGTCTACTGCATGGTTTTTACTTCCAGTAAACAAACTTACATATTACAATCTTACAAACAACTACTCCTTTATACATAAATGCCTCTAATAAAATGGTGTGTATGCTCAGTGTTTTGCATGGTTCTGAGAACTAGTGTGTGGTGTGTTTTTGTGCTGCTGACCATATCTAATTCAAGAGATTTAAAGATTTAGGATGAGACAAATAATCCAAATGAGGTGGATTTACCTTGACCGATTTACGCTGCGGCCAAGGGGAAACACGTGCGACCATGGGGAAACACGTCGACTCATGTTCATGCGTGCACTCAGAAGCCACGAAGATCGGACAGGGAGGAAAAGAGCGAAGCATACACAAAAATCAAATACAAAAACACACAAAACACAAACAGTAACCCCCCCCCCGCCACACACACACACACACAAACACACACGCTTCCTCTGGCGGCCTGGCTCCTGGCGCGGGTGCAGTGGAAAAAGGCTGATCTTACCTGTGTGGTGATTTGCGAGGTCGTTTTCCAGACCGATCACCTCACATGACATCACACCACATAAGCCCACTAAAAATACCACAGGCTGTGAGCAACTCAGCCCCCACTACTACCCATGCTGTGAGCAACTCAGGCTGCAGACTAGCTATTAATAAACAAAGTCCGTGCCAAATGCAACAGACAAATAAACACAGGGATCATACAGAGGGGAAACAATTCACCGGCTGCCACCACAGGCCAATGGGGCAGCCACTGAAGTCCTGGTGAAAGCTCCTGCCTGTACCTGCAACAACACAATTGTGCAGACGTGTCAACACGGTCTAACTACGTTGGATCTAGTTGTCCCCATTATGCATGTAAATATACCTGAACACGATGCGACATCGCTGTCAAGAAGATGGTAGAAACAACCCATTTTGTCAAAACATCTTTGCCCTCAAAGGCTAAGCTACTCAGTCATCATCATGCATGTGTGTACGTGTGAACAATGGGTGGAGGGTGTCGGGTAACCCATCCTGGACCTGTTTCCTGTCTAACATTGCTAGTCTCTTCCTGAACATTGGAGGTAAAAGATCTTCCTGAACAGGGAGGTAAAAGATGATAAAAAAAGGACAAAGGGAGAGCAAACTGAAAATGGGGGGGGGGGGGGGGGGATGAGTACCGTGATAAGGGGAGACGGAGTGAGATTATGATGAAAGGAGTACACCAGGTTTTTGGCTTGATGATTGGCCTAATTAACTCGATGAGGAAATGAGAAGTACAGCACCAAAAATATCCTAGTCATTCAATAAATCATGCACTCCAGTGTTCTTTTTCATAAACTATGGTGAGTGACAATGTTGGACTATCACTATTACCAATCTTGTTAAATAGCCTGCCAATAATACTTGTATTCATAAACAACAAATGTATAGCTTATGTTTAGTATCTCAGCCTGGCTTATGTCAGGAGCTGCACTGATGCTTTAATCCGCAGTGGAGTGATGTTTTGACTCTGGAAAAAAGAGAGGTAGTTAAGTGTAGTTAGAGAGTGCATTGGGTTTTTTATAAATGTTTATAAATTTAATACAGGCGCTCTGAAGCGCAGTGGTGCCACATCTAGTCCTCAATCATTCCCCAAATACATTCATTGCTGCAATATATTTTTTATTTAATACACCACCAAGCGGCAGAAAATGACTGACTGACTGACACCATTTCCATGTGAATAATATATGTATTGCCTTTTTTACCTTGTCAGGGTTATTAATCCAAAGGAACTTTAAAAACTTTTGTTCAATACATTTAAAGAAGGATGCCTTTGGGAATGGAAGTGACATTAAGAGACAGATGAACTGAGGAATGGCGAGAGTATAATAATACATGTAATCCTTCCTTGTAACAACAGAATTTTCCCTTTCCAAGGTTGTAAAACGTTTTCAATTGTCTCCATATTCTATTGTAATTTATCCTAACTAGATTTTTTAGATTATCTGGAATATGAATTCTGAAAACATCTACCGAGCCGCTACTCCACTTGACTGGAGCTGGGCACCCTCGGTTGAAATCTATACCCCTCAGTGGTGCTATTCTAATTAAAGTACATTTATCAAAGTTTGGCTTTAATCCAGATAATTAAAGTGAAGATTCCTCAGGCTGCAGAAAAAGTTGCATCGTCTGCATATAGTTTTTAAACCTGTTAGGCGCGAATTACTTCTAATAGCAAGCGTTTCAATGCATAATAAAACAAAATATGGAGACAGCAGACACCCCTGACATATGCCTCTAGACAGGGTGAAGATATTAGATCTTCTTTTCCTTTCGGCTGTTCCCTTTCAGGGGTCGCCACAGCGAATCATGCGCCTCCATCTAACCCTGTCCTCTGCATCCTCTTCACTCACACCAATTAACTTCATGAGGGTGAAGATATTAGATAAATATCCATAATTTACTTTTTTTTTTCCTGCTTGGTTGGTTGGTTATACATGACCATCACTCATTTCATGAGGGTTTCCCCAAAGTTAAAAACTGAAGAGCTTTTTGGATGAAATCCCATCTTACTTTATCAAATGCCTTTTCAAAGTCCGCAATAAATAAAAGCTGAGATTTTTGTTCACTTTCATAATAGTCTATAACGTCAAGAAGATGCCGTATGTTATTGCCAATAAAGTGCCCCTTTTATGAAACCCGTTTGATCATATTTTATTATATTACCAATAGTCCCCTTTATTCTCAATGCATTTAGAAAGGATATGGGTATCACAGCAGAGCAGTGTTAGTGGTCTCCAATGTTTCATATATTCTATACTGTAGTAATGTGATGCTGCCCTCTTTCTGTATCTCCGATAATATTCCCCGAATAGTTAAAATATGCCATTAGAGGTGTTTTAATTTCTGTGAAAAACATCCTCTAATCCTCAATAGGAATGCCATCAATCCCAGGTGATTTACCAGAGGAAAAAAAATTAATGGCATCCAGTAACTCTCCATCTAAAATGTCACCTTCAAAACTGAATTGCTGATGTACTGAAAATGTCTGATCATACTTTACCAGAAAGAAATAATTCAATATCAGGGCCTGCGAGAGACTCTGGCTCCTTCTCAAAAGAGCTAGCGTTAATGTTGTTATACCCATGCTTTTCTTGCTATCACAGACAACATTTCAACCCAAGAAATGCCAATTTCTTTAGGCCTAAGTCATAGGTGATTCAAGGGAAAGGGGAGGTGAAATGGGAAATGGGAATCTGAGATAATGGAGATATGTCATACAGGAGGTGGAGTTTGGACTGGCAGGACACCAAAGATGATGATGGTTGATAAGGAAGAATGTTTTGGAATTCTAGTAACACCAGTCTCCTGCCAGTGGTAAAGCTATCTCATATTAAATATCCAAGACTCATAACTCTGCCAAGAGCAGGGGACGCTCTCCCAAATAGTCTTTAGATTCTTGCAAAGGAGATGGCTGGAAAAAACCCTGTCTGTATTTAAAACACTTTGGTCTTTGGTGACTTCGCTTACAGACTGTATAAGGAGATCTTCCTAGTATCTGATAATTCAGTAGTAGGGCCCAAGTTTGTGACTGATAGTGAGTCATTGAATTAAGGGAGTACTTATAAAGCCGTAAAGCTCAGCGACACTGGACAGGAAATAGGGATGTGGACGTCAGACGCTTCCTGGATTTCGGCTTAAACTGTCCACACTTCTCAGAATCATTAGACAGAGACTCAGCTGGCTTCGGCCCATTGACACAATGCAGTTCACCAGCTCAAGGCTGGCAGAGAACTGCTAATGGGTTCTTACTCTACTGAATGCCTGTTAATGCCTGATTCATTGACAGCGACGTAAGGCACAGCAACTAATTAATCTGTCATCAAGCTAAAATGTGTAGAAATATTCTCTATTCTTTAAAGATTCCCTTGGTGTTATGCTGTTCTTCTGTATTATTTACCAATACATTTTTTATGTGTATCATATTTACAAAAACTACAAAAATTTGCCTTTTACAGTGACATTAAACCCATATTCCTTAGGTTGTATTGGTTCGGCATTCTCCTCATGTAGGCCTGGACTGGACTTTTTCCATGGCCTCTTGGCTGTGTGTGTTCCACCTCTGCAGCTGAGGAAGGTCAAAAGGCATTGGCTCACCCCCCCACCCCCTTAGTTCAATTTTTCTAGGAAGCTTCATAGATAGGACACCAGAGCGTTCCCTTCTCTCCACCAACTGCACTATGGCTTGGCTGGCCCACGCTCAAAACAAAAATCTGTAATCTACTCAGAGGAAAACAACAAAGTTATTCTCATCACAAAATGTGGCCAAACAGTTGCACAGCCAATGAGAACTGGAGGGAGTGGGCCTTTCTACGAAAATGACGAAAAGAACAGATGATTCAGGAGTAGAAACAATATGATAAATGGTTTATATCCTCAAAGTCTTACTGCCAATAAGACAATAAACATAAGCCCAAAAATCAGTTAAGCGAGACAGTAGCATGGTATATACTGTACGTAGTTGTCTTAATGTCAACTAGCCTGCGCAGAGTGAGACTGTGGGCAGGTAAACAATGGGTCCAACCATAGATATCCATTCTAGTCTCTCTGTGTTTGCCAGGGACCTTCGAGTTCCGTTACATCGTGCGAGCAAGTGATACCTGTCGACATATCACTATCACGAGCACCCAGTCAGGCTCCTAACTCGGCTGTATTGGATTCTGACGCCTGTGTTTGGTTAAACCTCTAGATAGGGCCCTTGACATAGTTGTATGTCAGCAACACTCAACGCCCCATCCATGGCTGTATATGCAGCGCCGTGCCAGCGTGGACGCTTGAAGGCCTGCCAAGACAGACAAAACACAACATACAACTGATGCTGCAAGTGCGGTGACAGTTGCATTATCATCCAGCAGTAACTCTTCTCTAAAGACACTTCTGCATTAAAAGGCTGCATATGGTGTTTGTTCAAATTTCATTCATTTACCTTAATTTAAATCCAATCCAATCAAATATACTTAATTGAAGAGTTAGACTTTGACAGCATTTTTGTGTTTCCCTGCTCCTCATAAGTGAAGGTAAAGGCCTATTAGCACACCACAGGCCACCAGAGGTGATCGCAGCCATTCTAGACAATGCTTATGATTCCACCAGATGCGGCCCTCCGCTCTGCTCTGTGGTGAAGACGTGGCTAGTCTATTTTTGCCGCGTCAAGCTACACGGAGCAGATCGAACTGGGCAGGGAGTCAGACCCAGAAACGGCATTGAGGATCAGGTCAGTTTTTCCTAAAATAAAACACCCTGTGCAGACTCCGATGGTATATCAACAAGAAACTCCAAAACCATTTCACTACGTAGCCTACCTGCCCATGTTGGAAGCACAAAAGTCGAGAGAAAAAGGACCAAATCAAGTCAATAACTTTGGGCAGGCAAACTGTGGTCTGCTTCTGAAAGACTCCCAGTGGGTTCTGAAGCCGCTTGGAGGACGGACCAAAACCAGACACGGACACAATATTGGGTATTTGTTTTAAATTGCCATTGTCTTTTGCATATGGTTTCAAATGTTCTAGTACGAGCAACAGTCGATACAATAGCACACCGTTAGAGCTATTAACAGCGCATTAGCCTATAAGCCTATACAGTAAAACCAACATAGAGATGGTGCTAATAATCATGATTGCCTTTACTGGCTCCTGGCAAAGGATTTGCAGTGACGAAGTAAATCAAAATCTGCAACAATCTTAAAAAGCTGAGTTTGAGCCTAACCTTCCCACGTGAGGTGACGGGATGGAGGGCTACACATCCTTTAGCACGTTGGCACATCTCTCACATCAAATATAAAAACGAGCCACCTCTCGTACCATAAATAACAGCACTCGTGCATCTTATCGCATAGTATTAAAGGCTGGGCACTGACGGAAACCCAATGGCATGCCCTCATTGTAATTCTCCAAACCAAAGCTCTTTCCATTTGGATGCAGCTATTTCTTACCCAAAAAGGACAGGCCATTGCAGTGGTGAAAGCACACTTTCAAACCATTTGTACCTATTATATTATGTATTTTAAAAAGGATGGGACAGAGCCATACTCATAAAAGACAGTTTTAAAAATATGAGAAGACAACGTGAACGAGGCCAGGCTGGGACACTTAAGGAAAAGATGAAGCAACAAGGGAGAATAGGATTGCAATGATGAGAGAACGAGTGGAGCCTCATACAAGATGGACTGAAGGAAATGTGAAGCCATGGATTGAAACCTGAGGTCATCATATTAAAAGAAATGTGATCATTGCGGTGAGAGGACAAGACCCCGCTTCATCCAGGACACCTAACACTCTAAATCAACTCAACATGCAAAAAGGCACACAGTCTCAGCCCTGGCTGACAGCTTAACAGATGAATATTCATCCTTGGAAAAAGCCCACACACGTGCAAAAACATAATACGGTAATATAAGGCTCTAATTAAGTACCGTTACAGCAACTTAAGAGGCTTGGTGCAGACTGACCTCAAGTACGTGCACATACTCGTGCGAGAACAAGCGCACACGCACACGCACACACACACACACACACACACACCATGTCACATAAATGGATACACGCCTGAAAGCTACTAAGTCTATTTATTGAGACAGAAACGAGAGAAGCTGGGGGCTATCAGACACGAGTCCTGTGTGCTACTGTGATCCCCTGCTGGATGGCTTGACTCTGCTGTTCACTCTGCTTGCCGTGCAGGCTGCATCTGAACTCAGCATCTCAGCACAAGGAACATAAAACAGTCCTATAACGTGGATGGGAAATCTGTCACCCACGGAATGCTTGTTATGAGGCGTTAGATGTAGGCTTGTTTATTGAGCTCTTATTGGACCTGCTTTATGTGGTAACCTAAATTCAAATATTCCCACAGTAATGAATGCAGAAACACATCAGTAAGACACAAAAATATATCCCATATTCATTAGCCAAAGCAAACATATATAGAGCTATTTAAACGATATTATTCCATATCATTTTTATTGGAAACCAAATATGGCGCTACTAGTGCCGAAACTGTATGTAGGTCAAGACGCAAACCATGATTCCCATAATTACTGTGGCCACCCACTGCTATCGAAATGTAGGCAAAAGCACCATTTAGTGTGGCCTTATGGTGGATGTTTTCTGTGGTATTTTAGCAGGGAAGAGAGGGGACTGGGAAGAGCCATAAGGTTCCGCTGCAGCCTAGGTGAGAAAACAGTAGGATGGCTCATAGCGAGGGATGGGATGAAATGCATGGTGTGTTTACAGCCTGTGTGCGTCGGGATGTTGATACAAAGCAGCGTGGGCTGCGTTGGCAGCAGGGCAGCGGGTTTCTGTGCCATAGGCAGCTCTGCATTGCAGTGCTCGTGTGTGCATGTGAGGAAGAGCACACGTGTCAGAGGATTACAGAGGAGCCCCTCCATATCCCCCTCTGAAGACCCCCCCCCCCCCCTCCCCTCCCCTCGAGACAAAATCTGCACCTCTTGCTGCACTAATGCAGCCCTCATTTCGATCCCTTCGTCAAGTGAACATCCAGTCCTCAATGATTCCCCAAATAGCAACATTTATCCAATGAATTAAGCACTTCATACCCTGAAATCGGTGGCCTACCCATCAGTCTCACATAACGTAGACAACAGTCAATCCACTACAGCTGAGATCTAAAGAAGGAAACTTCTTTAGATGCTGGAAACCAGACGAATCTGCGAGCTCATGTTTTATTTGCTCTGGCAGATGTGTCAGGCCCTTCTCCCATTCAGACAGATTTCCAGCTGTCCTGGATCTGGTCGGGCCAATCACAACCATTTATCTAATATGGGGCTCTAATACGATACGTCAACTGTACAGGGGAGTGAGACCTTATTGGCCGTTGAAGCATTTTCATAAACATCCAAGACCTGTTATATTTTCTCTAAAAGAGGGAACAAACAACTGCACTTTGCCTTTGCTTATAAGAAAGATGTGCTTGCCGTTCTTCTACAGGATTTGGTAAGTTTCATTTACCGACTACGCTACATCACAGGTTTCGTTGCTCTGATTGGTTGTAGGTCTATCCAATTGAGTCCAGAGGAATGTTGGTCTGTGCCCATTCATTCTGTACTGAGTTTCCAGACTAATTTGTGAATTAGTCTTACAATGCCAGGCTATGAAACTTCTTTTCCCGGACAAAATTTTGTCTCAATGCACCCTTTTTTCCCCTTTCCGTATCACCTGCGCACCATTGCAGTACACCCCATTAACCTCTCGTCCATCAATCATGTTAAAATTTAGATACCTTATTGACTCTCCTCCCGTCACTCTTTATCATTTTCTCCTGAGCTAAAGTTCTGTACCTGGATAGTAAGCAGTGCAGATGATGAATAAGGCCTCCTGGACGCCTCCCTGGGGAGATGTTCCGGGCATGTCTGACCGGGAGGAGGCCCCGGGGAAGACCTAGGACACGCTGGAGGGACTATGTCTCTCGGCTGGCCTGGGAACGCCTCAGTATTCCCCCGGAGGAGCTGGAGGAAGTGTCTGGGGAGAGGGAATTCTGGGTGTCTCTGCTTAGACTGCTGCCCCCGCGACCCGGCCCCGGATAAGCGGTAAAAAATGGATGGATGGGTTTAAACCTACGTTTTTTTTCCACAGTACCACTCAGGTAGTCGCGTTTTTAGGCAAAACTGTCACCATGGATAGACTAGAAGCATGACAACCCAACTACATGCATAGCATTTCTGTGGCTCCATCTAAATCAAACATGAGACATGCAGCAGCGTCTAGGCCTTTAAGCAGCACATAGCCTATATGAAGAAGATATCCACAACCTCAGCCAAAATATCTGCGTGCATATTCAAGTTATCTGGTCGAGCTGAAGTGGGAGGTTTTGACGTTATCAGTCCGAATGTGAGAACGAGACGCTTGCAACCTTCATTAAGACCTTGCAATTATTCAAACAACTTCTTTATCTGTTCCGCTCCCTCTAAAGCGGCAGTCACGGAATAAATGTATGCAGGCCACTCGGGACGTCCAGTTCAAGATGGTTTGACAAATAAAAAGATCTAAAGAATAGTGCAAGGCGTAGCGTCTGGAGCCCTGTCAGATCATCGCAGCTATCATGTAACACGTGTTATGAGACATGGACATGCTGGTGAAACTCTTAACAGAAGGTCACATAGCTGTAATTTCTAAATCAGCCCCAGAGGCTCTCCCTCTGATAACTTGCCTGTGAGGCATTTATATCAGTCTTAAAATAGGGCATACCAACTGTCTGTCCAAATCCATCTACAATGTCCAAACCTCACTTATCTCTACTGAAAGCCAGGACAATATTTGGCATTCAGATAGACTTTCCCCACTAGCACAGTGTTACGTTACAATATAGTGGACCACTGGGTTTTTTTTTTACCCCCTAGAGAGGACATTTGCATCCACAGCCATGCATAATATACAGTAGCCTATATATCTGCTCTGGGCTGTCTGTACCTCCCAGTCCAAACAATACTTACATAACACTAACATGACCTGCCCTAGTAACAGCCCACCTGAGACACGCTCACGGTCAAAAGGGGAGGTACAGAATGAGCCCGCAGGGAGGAGATGGTGGCAGAAAGTAACAAAAGGAGCACGACATTGGATTTAGGGAGGGCGTTTAGCGATGCTATTGCCTACCTGAAGCTCAAACCCCTATGGCCTGGCTTCAGAGCCATAACTTCAGAGTTATGACGCAATTGTTGCTAAACTCACAGTCAACAGGGTTAAACACACACACAGACACACAGGGACAAACAAAACCAAAGCCCAGAAATAGAAACTGTTGTTTCCATGCCACTGACCTCTTCTACCCTGACAGTGTTTTTCGCCCATGAAGGAGTTGCTTAAGTGCATTTCTCCAGAGGCCAAACCTCATAACTGAATTCTCAACGAGTCAGTGACAAATTAGAATTCTCTCATGCCCAGTAGGAAGGGAACAGCATGTTCCTCAAACACAGTGCACACACACACACACACACACACACACACACGAGTGGTGTCAGACCAGGCATGTAAGGTGTATGTGTGTGCAAGCACGCAAACACATGCTGAGTGCAGTCAGGAAGACAAATTTAAGGAAAAAAATGTGATGTCTGACTAACCAAATGCAGCACAATGATGGGAACACTGAGGCGGCAATATGTTCAGGTCCTGAACCTGAACCGCAGCTGGAGACTCCACAGGGAGAAACTATCTCCTGAATTGGCAAAAATAGACAAGAGTGACTGTGTTATCGAGAGGGAGAGAGCGACGTCCTTGGAAGAGAGTGATGTGAGACAGAAAGGCTGACAATGGCAGTGAAGGGAGTCAGATGCCAGACCGACACAGATATGGATTCGAAATGACCCGGCAGTGCCAACAACTGCCTCGACAGTCCAGTGATATTGAGAGCAGACGTTAAATATAAACTCAGTAATTCCTCAACAAAAGGGCACTTTTGCCTGAATGGCAGGATGTGAGCTAGAGGGAGTGAGGTGGAGGGAAGAATGTAGCTGGCTGCTGGGCGAATGCCCAGGATTGTGCCACAGCGACTCAGGGCAGGTCAGCCACTCTTCGAATGCAACGGCTTCATGCTCAGTGCCCTCTCAGTGACAAATACCACACTCTCCTTCTCTGTCCAGCTGGTTTCCCCCGGCATAGGCCAGCAAATCCACCTCAATGCTGACCCTTACAGAACCGCACTTTTCCTTCCAAACTGGGCTCGCACGGTACTAATCAGAAAAATTAAGTCGGTGAGGAGATTATCATATGCAGTCTAAGGATTAAAGCTCGTCACAATTTCCATGACTGAGAGCTGGTGACTAACTGGTAAGTCCCAGCCATGAAGGGGAACGATGGCCCTGACAGTCACCCTGTTGGATTGGGGTAAGTACCTGAATTATTCAGAGAGGTCAAAGAAGCGCTGCTGGCTCCAGACATAGAACACTCTTTGATACTTGAGCCTCAAATGAGGTGCCGGCACAGAGTTACTTTCTCTCAACAACGCAACCCTGATGTGGTTTCATCTTGTCCATATACAGCGTCAAGTGTCTATTTCTCCCAACATTTTGATCTCAGAGGGGAAGCTCTTCGGTACTGCGGTGGAGATATGGACCAATCTTTAATGGAACAACCACCTTTCTTAAGGCAAACAGACTGGTGGCGGTATAAGGGGATCTATTCTAAGTTTTTTTTGCTGAAAAATTACATTCGTCTTACTCTATGACCCCCATCATCAAACAATGTTACAGTCACTAAGCTGACGCTTGCTGGCCAGTTTCTCATCTCAGTGTCAACTGGGTGACATGTCACATCATATGCCTGAAAGGCAAGGTAAAAGTATGTCACCGCCTCTCAGTAAAAACATTACAGTTCAACTAAACCCCAAAGTTTTGGCTGAAGGGCCTCTACCCTGGATATTCCAAAAAAAGCCTCTAGAACGCAAAATATGTATCAACATGGGTAGCGCTGGGAGGGGGCGCAAATTAGATTGAGCTACAACCAAGAAGAGCAACAAAATGTGTGACGCTGCGTAGGTGGGTATGGTTGGTGCCTCCATTTATGTCACCTGCCTCCAGATCTGCCAATAGCAAAATTCAATTGCAATAGCCGGGTTTCAATCTGTACAGGACGGTCGCTATGCATATTTATAACACAATGTGCAGAATTTAAATACTTTTGCACTCAAATGTCAAGATTTGGACCGGAAACTATCAACAACACTACTAAATATCCATAGAAAGTGGTTTTCAGGTGAAAAAAGTTTTGGGGCTTTAGTTACTGTTTAGGAGCACCGAGAAATGCCTTAAAAAAGTAAAGCCGCTCAGATACATGTACATAAAAAACATCTTGTTAAAGGAAAAGTGTGCAGGATTTAGTTGACATCTAGTAGTGCAACCATCTGAATACCGCCGTCCTCACCCTCCCCTTCCAAGTATGTGGGAAAACCTACGGTGGTAGCGAAACTAGCACAAAAGGCCCTATCTAGACTCAGCGTTTGGTTGGTCCATTCTGGGCGACTGTAGTAACATGGTGGTGCCACGCAGCAACTTCCATGGAGGGTGACCCGCAACCTCTGTAGATATAAACGGCTTATTCTAAGGTAGCGAAAACACAACAACTCTTATTTTCAGGTGATTATACACTAATGAAAACATACTTCTGAATATTACATTCCATTTTTGCCAGTAGAGCCTCCTACATGTTACACACTGGTCCATCCTGCTATATTTCTTTCTGTCTCGTACTAGTTGTGTGCTTTGTTACCTGACAACGGAGCCCAGCCCAGCCCCTCTTTACTGCAACGCGAAGCTTACGTAGCATCCATCATCTTCTGATTTTTCCAACCGTTTTGTTTGAGTATGTTTTTGCTCGGTCTGTCACCCTGCCTGAACTGCCATCCGCCTCATCAACATCAGCACGGACAGGCGGTCAGCAGTTTGCCTTTCTTCCCCAGAGTTGGTTGCTACCAGGTAAACAGGGGAAATCCAACGGTGAGCGGAGATCTCACCCTGACACAAACAAACAAACACGTACAACGCTGCATTTAAGGAAAATAATCTTTAAAACCTGTTACACCCCACCTGTGCATATGACCTCACCCACGCCTTATGCCGCCTGGGAAGAGCTACAGCAGGGTGGTTGAAAAACAACTTTGAAATAAGCCCTCCCGGGAGTTGCCTGCTCAGTTGATCCCAAGCCCCCATTATTCTTGTAGGTTTTAGAAAGTCATTCTACGGTGCTATGCTCTCTGTGCACAGATAGGCAAAACCCGAGTAGCTTGATTCCCATGTTTTGTTGCGAAACAACTGTGTTGTGGGCGCAGAAGTCCAATATTCACCTCATTGTCACTTGGCTACAAAATACTTGGATGATGCTGTATATACTTCTCTGCTCCAAGACTTATTCATTATTAAGGCTGAAACTAACCATTATTTTCATTCATCGATTATTCCGTCAGTTATTTTCTCAATTAAGCGATCAATCGCTGGGTCCTGAAAAGGTCAAAAAAAAACTGAAACATTTGTAACTTGACATTTTCACTTTGCTCGTTTGGTCCGGCCAACAGTGAAAAACACAAATTCAGTTTACAATCATAAGGGACACCAGCAATTATTCCCCTTTGAGAAGCTGGCACCAGAGAAGTTCTACTTAAAACATTTGCTTAAAAGAATTATTACACAAACAATTAATAGATTATCAAAACAGTTTGATTAATTTCCTGCCTTGCTTCAGCTTTATTCAATAGCAAACGAGCTGTGACACGGCAGTGTTAAACTTAGCAAATTCAAATAATCATATCAAGCTACTTTATTATTTACAACAATGAACCAAAATTGCACTTAAATAAACATGAAATATTTGGCACAGGGGTAGGCATTCATTCCTTAACAGGCAATATAGTAATGGTAGCAAAAACGCTGTTGTTTATTCTACATTTACATTTAGCAGACACTTTTATCCAAAGCGACTTACATATGAGGAAGACAATGGAAGCAAATTCTAACAACAATTCTGCATCATGTTGGCAAAAAGGTTCGCGGTCACGTCTATATACGAGAAGTCGATATAGTGACAGGCGATAATTATATATTATATATATCGCACGATATGTCGATAAAGTAATTATTGTGACAGGCCTAATTGAGATGGACTTCATTTGTAGAGTAATTCAAAGAGGTCGCCTCTTGTAAATAGTCGGCCCCAAACACAGACAGACGCAGCTGATGAACATAGTGGAGCGTTTTCCCCTCAGGAGCCGGCGAAGACCGAAAAACAGAGCTAAAAGGTAATCAGGTGGACAGAAACATCGCTCCAAATACATGATGATGTTGCTCCGATGTGTAACTACGCTACCGTTCTCCGCATCAGCTGAAAAGGTGATGACGTGTCAAGCGTTGTGTTTGCAGCTGGTTTCTGCTGCCCTCAAGTTTCCAAGACAAATCAGCTGTTGCAGGTTTAATTATTGCTTTCAACGCGGAATGTGTGTATTTATAGGGACATATTTCGCTTTGGTCTTAACCCGGTAAAGTGTTTGTTTTGGCGTGTGTGTGCGCGCGCTTTTACACCCTCCTCTCTGCTGTAGCTCATCACCCCCCGACTCCCTCTCTCTGTAGGGGATCAGTGGCAGTGAATGAGCAGCTTACTGAAATTTAGTGATTAGTTACAGTTGGTACTTACTTCACTCCAAAGTAATTGAATTACTTCACCAATTACTGGATATAAAAGTAAGAAAGTAATTAGTTACTTTTGCCTCACTTTTAAATGTTTGCTTCAATTCTCTTATTAGATGAAAAAGAATCAACGTTTGGAGAAACGCAATCCTCTGCGCTGCATGAGTTTGAGCGAGAAAGGTCAAAGCTCAAGCTGCAAAGTATGTCCCAACTGTATGCATACTGCATGCAACAGTACGTACTTTGTAAGGGCAGCTGCAGCATGTACTGAAAGTACAAAGGCAAAGCGTGTGATTTGGAATGCAGACTGTATTTTATCCAGCGACTCCTGGGCTTTTATCAGCCAGGAAGTAAAAGAACGAGCCAGACCCGCTGCTCGTGTGACTACACCCAGTGCTTTACACATCCATGTACGAACCACACACACACACTTCAGCGGCTCTGGGTAGCTTCTGGCAGGGATGGACTGGGACCAAAAATCGGCCCTGGCATTTTGGCCCAGACAGGCCCACCACCACATAAGATCACAAATAGCACCCGTCTGTGCGCTCTCCTGCCCACAGATGGTGCTGTTCAAAGATATGATTGATCAAGAAAACAACCAATGGGCCGCTGAGCTACGTGTTTCATGTTAGAAGGAAAAAAACCTAGCCTATGTGATATTGTTGACTTAAGTGTTTTGGGCCAGCAGCCCAGTGTCAATTGAAAAAAAAAATTGGGCCGCCGATCTAGACCTGCCACTTTTATGGGCCTGTTCATGGGCCGAAAAAAAAAATAAAAAATCTATATAATATGTATAATAAAAAAATAAACAAAATTTGCGGTCGGCCCAAAAAAAGCATGTCGGCCCACCGGGAAAGTGGCCGGTATGTCAGATGGCCCGTCCGCCCACGGCTTCTGGAGAGAGAAAGTCAAGCGCGACTTTTGGGTGTGAGGTCTTTCTAATTACGGATTTTCACAAACTGCGACTTTCTTGATGGGTGTCATATTCTGCAGTGCTAATAGTTAACTGCTGCCACTTTGTGTCTAATAATAAGGTACACTACAAGTCATATCGTTATTACATAGAACAGCGGTTTCTATCTGAGGCTGGTAAATATGAGGGGCTGTGAAGAAGTGATTAACAATATAGGAGAAGACAATAATTTGCCACACAAGATTCTATTTATTTTTTGTACTTTTCTATGTGTTTAATCTTTGAAGACAAGTTCATGCCATACCATCTTTTTAATATAATTGTATTGCATAGTTTTACATGTTGAAACGGTTTTCAAAACTCTGCCACGGTGTTCGTAACACACTGTTTGGGCCCCTCGTTGGGGCCTTCCTCTGAGTTAGGACGTGACTTGTTGGACTTCTTGAACGTGGCCAGCTGAGCTTTGTAATCTTTGGCCTGAGTTCTCACCAAACGCAGCTCTTTACGCAGCTCATTGATTTCAGTGATCAGAGTCACGTTCTCCTGCAGAGCAGACGACAGACGCCGTTAGAATATCGTGTCTTTGGTAAAACTGTGCTCAGACCTACATCACAGGAAGAAGAAATACTGGAAAGCCATGAGCAGTAGACTTGAATCCCTAATGACTGCTCAGAGGAACTGTCCATGCCAATGTTCTGTTTTACAATTTACCTTCATGATCTTGACGTAGACTTTCTCGTGCTCCTTGGCAGATTTGGCCAGCCTCGTCTTGAGACTATTAACGGTCCTCTCCAGGTGGTCCCGCTGGCGACAGAATGCCCTCTGAATGTCTTCGTCCACACTGCTTTTCTCCACCTTGGAAACAGCACACACACGTGGTTCGCGTACTCCCTGCATTTCTTACATTATGTGTTAATTACAACTCTCGATAAGACTGCATGTTTGTGAGCGGACAATGGCCTCTTGTTGTGCATTGTTGGTGCCATGAACTCTGAGACGAGCATCCAGACAGCTCTAAGGGATCTGCTACACTGCATGAACCACTCACCCCATCAGTCTGCGATACGTAGTGGGCGTAGATCATCTGCACACTGTCCTTCAGTTTCCTTGGCTCCTGGATGAAGCCAACACAGTTATGGAGGTCTGACTTGAGCCGCTGAAGATGTGTCTCCAAATCTTTCACCTGACCGCGGAAAAAATGTTAAAGGCTCACATTTTTCCAAGTCTATCTTATGCCCTTATGTGCATTAAAAGGGTTAGTGGTTGCTATAATCGTTCCTGCTGTCCATACTGGCAACAAAGAGATCCTCTCTTAAAGCTATTTCAGCTCCCTGCATAAAAATAATACTACAGTTAAGCTAAAGCTAAAATGAGGCTTAGACAAAGTGTCTTTTTAGTGCCACTGCTCAGCAAGAAAACACTATCCATGGAAGCACAAAGATGGAATGTCATTGAAAAAAAAAATCGTATTTTGGAAGATAAACATTTGATTTCACTAACTCAGACTGCTAAAGCCTGGTATTAGCTTCAGCTGAACATTGGAATTAATTTTTATACTGTGGATTTTGTCCCCCATCACTAAACGGACTGTACTTGTCTGGCGCCTTTCTAGTCTTCCGACCACTCAAAGCACGTTCATGTCATTCACCCCACTCGCACACAGATGGCAGGTGCCGACTCACTCGCACAGCGAAAGGCACCGCCGATCTTCCGATTAGCGGACGACCCGCTCTACCTCTAAGGCACTGCTGCCCGGGGAAGGGATTTCTTCGTGGCCAGCGTGAACAGGAGGAATGACTACAGCTTTGAACGCACATACTGTGTGGGCATGTCAGTATTGTTGTAAGATAGACTTGAAAATATGTGAAGTATTTCTGGCTTTGACGTAAAGCCAGGCAAAGTAATAAAAGGTGATGAGTATATTCTGAATTTAGTAAACTTATAGATAGATAATAACGATGGCTGCATTCCATTTCGGTGAGCCAGTGCCAGGGCTCTGTTACTGAGCATGTCCACTGAATGACGTGGCTTACTGGGACACTTACTTATCATTCATGTTATGATTTACACCTGTGCTTTTCCTGCTTTGACGTGTCAAAATGCCTGCTGCGCAAAAAAGGTCTATTCCCATCCTTCATCATCCTTCACTGTCACAGAGCAACACGGTTATCGTAACTGTGAGAGTTAAATGAAACACCTACTGAGTTTGGTTTAATGTGAATATCTACCTCCCATCTGCCGTTCAGCTATAAGAGAGGCTCCAACATTTGACAATATCAAATAACACTTACTAGCCCATCAAAACGTATTAAAGCTGGAAAAGTACCGTGCACAGCATGTGTACCATCATGTAATCATAACAGGTCGCTGCGGTATAGAAATCAAGTGTTCGGCATGCTCTCACTCTCTGCAGCTCCTTCTGCAGCTCCTTGTCTCTGGTCGTCAGTTTGAGCCTCAGGTCAGAGACTGTGAGCTTCAGCCGAGCGTTGCTCTTGTCGATTTGCAGCAGCTCCTCCTCCAGCTGTCAAACGGCAGAAACAGCACGTCACTGTCAGCACTGCAGAGACCGTTTATCTGGACAAGTCAGAGTAAATGTCCCCAAGTAGGAGTCATCTTGGCATATAGTACTGAGATTTACAGTGAGACCTTCCCTAAAACAGTTGCATTTCACATGGTGATACCACTGGAGTTCCATTTTATTTCAACATGTTTCATATAAACTGCATTTTGAAACACCACATTACTTCTTCAAATCGACACATAGCTCGTGTTCATCATTTTAGTGAATGTTGTAATGAAACCTGACTATATTCTGTACCTTTTCCATCTCTCACACACACTCACACGTTTGTACAGCTATACTTGTGAGGATTTTCATTGAAATAATGCATTCCCCAGACCCTTACCCTAACCTTAACCATCACAACTCAGTGCCTAACCACAACCCTTACCCTAAACCTAATTCTAACCCTGACCCTAAAACCAAGTCTTAACCCTCAAAGAGCCCTTTGAAGGGCCGGCCAAAATGTCCTCACTTTCCAAAAATATCCTCATTCCCAAGGTCTAAAACGCAAACTGGTCCTCACAAAGATGGCTGTACAAGGGCACACACACCTACCTGATGGATCCGCTCCTTCTTCTCAGTGATGTCATCTTGTTGAGGCTCAGTCTGTTTCCTCAACTCGTCTAACTGGAAATCAAGAACAAACTTCAGCTTCTCCAGTTCCTGGTTCTTCTTCTTCAAGTCGGAGATGGTCTTATCCTGTATGAGTGAAGGGAATTCAGTTGAAGAAAGTACGTTTTTTCTGTGTTGCCTTCCTTTTTTATGATTAACAATAGCTGATATTGCCATGACTCTGCAGCAGGACATAATCTCCAGACTGAGAACTCGTCATCTCTCACAAAGGTTAAGGAGGACCTACAGGTTTTGCTGTTTATCTCCCCACTTACCCAAAAGCTGTCATGTAAGTCCAAACTAAATCTTACAATCTCTTATTCAGAGAGCATTTCCAGGAGCAAATATTTCATCAACTGCAGGTCCATTGTTCATTCATGCATTTCTATTAAACATGTTGTAGTTTCCATGGTAGGCCATGGTTCTCAGCTGGAAAAGGGTGGCTTGTCCCTTTCAGGTTGGTGGAGAGCTCCTGCCTCAAGTGGAGGAGTTTAAGTGTCTTGGGCTCTTGTTCACGAGTGAGCGAAGGATGGAGCGGGAGATCGACAGGCGGATCGTTGTATGTACCGCACTGATGCGGTCGATATACCGGCCTGTTGTGGTCAAGAAAGAGCTGAGCTGCAAGGCGAAGCTCTCTATTTACCGGTCGATCTACGTTCCTACTCTCACCTATGGTCATGAGCTTTGGGTCATGACCGAACGGACAAGATCCCGGATACAGGCGGCCGAAATGAGTTTCCTCCGTAGGGTGGCGGGGCGCTCCATTGGAGATAGGGTGAGGAGCTCGGTCCTCCACATCGAGAGGAGCCAGCTGAGGTGGTTCAGGCATCTGTCCCGGATTCCTCCTGGACGCTTCCCGGGGAAGAGCTAGGACACGCTGGAGGGACTATGTCTCTCGGCTGGCCTGGGAACGCCTTGGTATTCCCCTGGGTGCGCTGGAGGAAGTGTCTGGGGAGAGCGAAGTCTGGGTGTCTCTGCTCAGACTGCTGCCCCCGCGACCCAGCCCAGGATAAGTGGAAGAAGATAGATGGATGGATGGATGGATGTTACAGTTTCAAACTAAAGTTTTACTACAGAGATTAAAAAAGTAAATTTCCCACTCATTTTTTAAAATAACATTTCTGAAAATCCCCAAACAAAGTCCTGAAGTATTGAACCAAACTTACCAGCTTCAAGTATAAATTGTAAACTTACAAAAGAGCAAACTTGGATAAATATACAAAAGGCAAGGGTCTAGGGCTGTAACAACACTGGCTTTTAATCAACTCTATTTGAATGTAAAACGTTGCCGCCCTGATCTCAGCCACCTTGTCCCGATTGGTCTTTTCATGTCCAGAGATCTGCCGCTTCAGGTCCTCGATGTCGCCCTCCAGGGAGCGGATCAATCCCAGCAGCCTCTGCCGCTCCTGCTTCAGCTTGTTTATGTCCGCGCACCGGTCATCGATCTGTCTCTGCAGACTGTAGAACTGTGATCGCACCAGCATCCACCAAAGAGGAAGAAGAAACACAGAGCAGAAGATTACATGAGCGACAGACGGGGAGAAAGAGGGAGAGGAAGAAAGAAAAGCATGCATGGGTTGAAAACATTACTGTTTAGATTCCACTGAATAACAGGAGCTTTGCTCACCTTCTGTGTCATGATATTATTTTCTCCTTTCAGACTGGTGTTGGTCTCTTTCTCATTGTGCAGCTTCCTCTCATACTTTAATTGGATGTCATGGGTCTTCCTCTCCTCATCCTCCTCTACTTGCTTTATGATCTCTTTAAACTCACAGATCTGCTGCTGTGCGTCCTCCTGACACTGCACAAAATAAATCAAAGTGTACACAAGAACGTGCCTGGTTTCATGTGGCGTCGCTTCTACTTCACACTCTACGGTCTGCTCCTCCTGACTAACCTGAGCCAGGAGCCGAGTCTTCTCCTGCAGCTTGGCCTCGTAGAGCTGCGTCAGCTCCTCCAGGGCTCGGGCTTTGCTCTCCTCTGCAGCCTTCAGCTGCTTCTCATAGTCTTCCTGCGTTCTCTGGCATTTCTGCTCAAGATCCTGGCACCTCTCGTGCTCCACAATCAGCTTCTGGCTGTAGGATAACTCTGTGCACGATTGATTGGTAGACAGACGAACAGAATGACTGATCCTTGTAGAAACAAAGATGCGCTGTCCCTGGACTGTGCTGACACTGAGCCTGTCCTCTTCTTACCTAAATGCTTCAGCTCTTTTGAGTGTTTCACAGTAACCTCTGCAGAACTCTCCTGGTGCTCACGTTCCCGCTTTTCCATCTCTGTTTTCATGGCCTATAGGTACAGTACATGCTATCAATAGACAATAAAGTTATACAATCCATTCCAAAGGCAAAAGCGACATCTGTGCTGACTCAATAGAGGCATGCAAATCCTGCAAATAGGTTGTCTATATCATTTTTAAAATTCGTTTAACACGTACCACTAAAAAGTATTGAAGTAATGTTAATACAAGAAACTGAGTCATAGAGATTAAATACAGGCAATGTTGGTCTCTGGTTGACATTTTGAGCTTAAACTGGGAGTAAAAAGAGACACTGAGTGTATTTTGAGTCGAGCTGTCTGATAGCTGACCGGCCGACCTGTTGCATTGTTTTCTGAGATTCTATTTGCTGTAGAAACTCGTCTGAAAGCTCCTTCATCTTCTCATTGTAGTTCATGTCCTTCAGGCGGAGCTGGTACTCGTTCTCCATCTGCAGCTCCTCCAGACGCATCTTCAGCTCCAGCATGTTCTGGTTCTGCAGCAGAGACGGACAGGAACATAGGGGTTGGATAATTACGTTGAAGTGTTACTAACCATTTGCTATGGGATTATTGTCTGTTTCTTTGTCACCTATCAAACTCAATGAGGTTGACTGAGGGGAGCTTAAAAAGTAAAAACTGTATTTAAACATCAGTCATAGCTGTGCAAATCCTCCCAGTGCTCAGGTAAAACAAGTGTCATTTCAATTCTGACTAGGCAGAAACACTTGGGGATTTCAAGGGCAGTATCTGTATTCATGGAATGATCCATCAGGAGCAGCCTATACCACGTTATGTGCTCTGTGTAGTCCAAATGTTCACGTGGAGAATGTTGACACATGTGCAAGTAAAACGGCTTCAGGCAGACACACACACACCGACGCACCTTCTCCTCCAGGTCCGACTTGGTGACCAGGATCTCTTCAGTGTGGACGATCTGCTTGTTGCTCTTCAGTCCTCGGCCCTCCTTATCGATGATCTTCCACATCAGCAGGCAGCCATCTTCAGACGCTGTCAGCAGGAACTGATCGTCAAACGTGATCGCCATCTGAGGGCACACACGGTTAGTCAGTGGCAGATCATTTCTCGCTCAAAACCTTCCAGCATCCAAATCACATTCAGAGGTGGATGGATTTCTGCTTCTCTGCCAGTTTAGACCAACCTTGGTGACGGGGCCACAGTGACCCTGGTACATGATCCATTCCTTCTGCATGGGTAGCGGGTATTTAACGGCTCTGATGGTTCCACTGGAAGTCCCGGTGAAGACAACCCTACCGGAGTGAGACACTGCCACAGCGGTGTGAGCTACCTCATCAGCAGGAACCTCCCTCAGGACCTGTGGAACCAATAGAGAATATAATCCTGCAGGTCTTTGCACTTTTTGGCTTGTGACTCTTTAAAACAGGCCCGGTGAACTCTCTTGTCAAAGGCTGCATGCTGTACATTCCCGTGTATCTTAATATTTAAGACTACGGTATAATGCATATATGCACATTGCCTCTTGTACATCCCTGGGTATCTTAATATTTAAGACTACCGTTTACTTTCATGCAAATTATTTTCCATTCTATATTTAACTCTACAATATCTTTTTTATATTCTATTCTTATAATTTTATTTCATTCTTTCATAGCCACATCTATGTATATTTTCCTATGTGGTGTATTCTTTAATAATTGCACTGTCCATGGAGTGGACCTGGTTCAAATTTCACTGCTGGTTATATATGCTCTATATAATTGTGTATGTGACAAATAAATAAAACTTGAACTTGTATTTTTAATATTTAGCTTTGTGAGCACCTCAAGCAAACAGTGATTTTTACTCTCATATTGTTGAAGAGGTAAACCTATCCTGTATTTTGCATGAAAAAAGCTAAAATAAATGTCAAAATGTAGAGAAATATCTTCTAATCAACATTTTTGTATTAACATCGACCATTGTGAAAGGTGAAATGAATCCAGAGAGAATTATCACCCCATTATTCCCCTAAGCTTTACAAGGCGTTTTAACATCTTTCAGATCATTTTTGGATTTGGTTAGCGACTAGCTAGTGAACATTTAGCAGCTAAACAGCCAGATATCTTCCTCAGGGGTTGCTGGAGACCAACACTGAGCTACAATGACAGTGGATATCACACACACACCACTCCAAATGAATGCTGATGTTGCTCCGTGTCTGCTAGATTAGTAAATAAGCCACTGTTTGCTAACATGTCAGCCACTTTAGACTTTAGAAGGTGATAATGTGCCTGTAAAAAAAAGTCTCGTATCATTCCTCAAACTTCCCTCCTACATGAACAATAATATGAAGCTCCTAGCTCTTCCACTCAGTCTAATTGACGGAAACTCAGAGGAGAAACTCAAGAGATACAGTAGCGTGTTATTCTTACCGACCTGACAATCCTGGATCTCCTTCAGTGTGAGGTCTGTTCCCACAGCCAGGATGGTCTTGCAGTCTGAAGAGAAGGCAACACCTGTGTAGCTGCAGGACTTGAGGACGCTCTCGGACTCACGCTTGCCGGTCTGCGTGTTCCACTCGTACACCGCGCCATCCATCCCACAGGACACCAGCCGGCTGTCGTCCAGACTCCATTCAATTCCACGCACCTGCGAAAAGAGATTTTTGGAGAGGCATGTTCACTGCTGCCCAGTTCGTTGAAAAATATCATCACGCTCCCTGACTTTGGACACTGCCCTGCCAAAGGGACGCGTGCAGTGTGGAGACTTTAAAATCACCTTTCCATTGTGGCCCTTCAGGTGGAGGATGTTCTCAAAAGAGGTGACGGAGTAGATGCAGATGACATTTCCATTGACAGCTGCAAACATGTGGCCACCGTGGCTAAAAGCACACTAAGGTGTGGAGAGAGAAGGTGACAACAATGGTAAGAGCTCAAAAGTGCATCATGTGGCTGTGATAGCAGCAATGTAAATGTAAAACACAATCCACACACACACACACACACACACACACACACACACACACACACACACACACACACCTCTCTGCAGCCGCGCACAGTGAACTCCTTGACGGTGCGGATGTCATCAATAAGCAGGTTCATCAGCCTGAGTTTGTCTGAAAAGCCCACCAGGATGAAGAGGCCAGTGGGGTGCAGAGCCACGCTGTACGCCTCCTCTTGAAACTCCTTGTACAGCTCCAAAAGTCTAGTGATAATTCACAGAGAGCAGCAATGAGGAGACGTGGTAGTACGTCCTCAGCATGCCATACTTAGGCTCGGTTTACTGCCATTTGGTTTCTGTGAACATAAATAACACTGAACACAGGGCTTGATAAGTCACTTTCCTAAATCATGTCACCAGCAGTGTTTAATTGTCGGGGGTAAAATGATTCCCTCTTTCCCTCCCTCCCAATGCCTCACCACAATTCAACATGCATTCAACTACAGTAACCCACTTTATATATATGTGTCGGACTGAAAAACTGATGCCTAAGACAAAACGGAAAAGAGCTTGGGTGTGATTTTGTCTCTTACTTTGTTTCGTAGTTCCAGATGCGGACAGAGTGGTCCAGAGAGCTGGTGGCTACGAGGGGCTTTCGAATGCAGACGGACAAACCAGTGATGGACTTAGAGTGGAAGGACTGTGACAGGAACTCAAAATGAACGCGTTCCTCCTGATGGATACAGTTACAAACTACATGTCAGGGTCGACCTAAGGAACTAAAGTCATGGGGAAGTTGCTTTGATGTCTAAAACATGAGGAAACCAAGGACAGCGAAGGAAGACAATGGGAGGAATGTGCCAAGAAAGCAATGGAAGGGGAGAAGGGACAGGCAAACTGGCATGAAGGAAAGACTTAAAGCTGAGGCATAGTGGTACCTCAGCTTTAAGTCTTATATATACTTTATTTTAAATATATGAAAATGTGCTAGAGCCCTCTGCATTGGCACCCCACTGTGCCACCGCAATGGTCTCATTGAAATGAATGAGGACGGTGTGTTAATTATTTTATTTTATGCAGCGCTATTTGAACGCTATCAGTGGTGGTGCTGGTAGAGGTGACGGTACTACCTTGTTCATGTGCACAGAGGACAGGCTGAAGCTGTACAGCTGTCCTCTGTCTGTGCTGATGGCCAGAGTCTCCTCTGCTGGACTGATGCACATGGTGTCAATCTCCTGGCATTCAGCCGGGGTCAGCTCATTGCTGTGTGGGTCCGGAGGGATCTGACAGAAAAGAACACACATATGGTGACTTTGAGTCATTCGCAGAGCCTGCAGTACCACTGTTACCTGGACTGACATTTACCTGGATCTCCCTGCTTCTTCTGAAACCGCCCTCCTCATTTTTCTCAAAAAGGCAGACGGTGCCGGACCCCAAAGAGCATGCAAAGCCCTTGGAGTAGGACAGAATGGCTCTGATGCGAGGCACATTGGGGCCTTTATCCACGTCAGTGTCTTTGATTTTCTGCATCTCCACTTGCCTGTGTAGTAATTTAATGACATTTACAACCGGGAGATTCAGCAAAAACACAAACACAGGCAATAGTTTCTAGCAGAGGTGGGACAAAGTCATTGTTTTGCAAGTGACAAGCACATTTTAAGGCTTCACTATGAAGTCATGCATCAGACCTACGTCCTAAACCTTTAGGTTTGAATTCGCAATAAACAGCGCCACCATGTGGCCGTTTGGCCTCATATTTCTGTGGACGCACATGCACATCATTTCCAGTTATTGGGCCAAGTCTCACGTTTCCAGCTTGTACCAGCTCACGGGCATTTGAGCCACGGCATTAGACCAATAATAATATTAGTAAATATAGGCTCAAGCGGAAGTTCACAGGTTCCAACTCTTTTTCGCTCAGCAGCAACAGCAACGAGTGGGTTTCAGGCTCCACAAAGCCGAGCAAAGTCACTTCAGCTACTTTAATTCCGCGTAAAGAACGAGGGAGACCAGTCCCACTGATTTATAGTCCGATTTGTGTAATTTCACGCACATTTTTTGCATTTGTAGCGCCCCTTAACGGTTGATTTGAAGGAAACACTTTGCCTACAAAATTTGGCAAAGAAATTTGCCTAAAAACCCTAAAAACAGGGTTTGTAAGAACCCTAAAAGCAATAATAAAAGTAAAAGCACATGGTTACACAGAGCCCATAGTGACAACATAGACCTACAGAGACTTCAGGGCAAATACCTGAGCTGGTTAAGTTAGGCACAGTTAAAGGCGAGTGAGTAAAAGTGTGTTTCAAGGTGACTCTTGAAAGCCTCAATAGTGGGGGAGAATCGGCTGGGTGGAGGCAGAGAATTCCAGAGTTTTGGGGCTGCGATAGAGAAGACCCTGTCCCCATAACACTTAGACCTGGATCTCGGGAGAGACAGAGAGTCTTTGGATCAGATGCTATACGACCATTTAACGCTTTGTAGACAAGCATCGGGATTGCCAAACGTGATTGGCTATCGAATTGATTTAAAATAAATCCATTGTCAAGAAAATGAAGAATCGATTCACTGCACTTTTTTTTTTTTTTTTTTTTAAACATGCGTTTTAATCTTTGGACTTTGGACAGGATCTCAAGTCAGTCCAAGTCAAAAGGCTAGAGTCCAAGTGAAGTGACTTTTCACTGGTGTGTAGGTAAAATTCGAGTTGCAAATCTGTTTTGATTTTGACAAGTAATCACATTCCTGACTCAAGTCTGACTGGAGTCCAAGTCATGTGACTTGACTCACCATCTCTGCTTGTTAGTAGGATCAACTCATCGTTGGTTTTGGTGTTTCGGTATTAGGATTTGTTGTGTAGTTTGTCAAGTATCTAAAGCAATCTTGGAATCTGTAATCTCACCTTAGCTAACCATAAACGCTTCTCTATGCTCCAGATTTACTGTAAGTGACCTAAGAGTTTATGAAACTATCTGTGGACGAATGATGTTGACACAGTGGCCCAACTTCTGACCTGTCGGACTGCTCGTGCACAGCCTTAGAAGCCACGTTAATCTCTCTTCGCAGGTCTCCAGACTCAAACACCAGCAGCCTGCCCGTGTCCGTTCCAGCGATCACGCGCTCCTCCGTCATCCAGGCATGACACAGGAAGTTGATGGACTCCACCTTCGGGAAGCTGCTCTGTTTCAGGGCTCCCTCGGAGTAGCGGAACAGCTTGAACACGCCCGTTCCACTCACACAGAGCTGCATGTTGTTGTAAGGGTTGAAGCTGACCTGACGGGACGTCAATGAAACGGCAGAACATGCTCAGCGCACGCACGGCTGCACGTGAAAGAGCTGTGGCTGCACTGACACGACATGGATGACTCACCTGGGTAACAGCATTGTTTGAGTTACTGGTCTTCACTGTCGCCAGCACTTTCTGTTTCTCCCAAAGCCAGAAGATCAGCATCCACCCTGGGCCACCCGTTTGGCCTATCAGGTACTTGGAATCAGGGGAGAAAGCCACGCATACAAACTCTTGAAAAGGCGCCTCTGCTGCAGTCAGAACCTTCCGCTTTCTGCCCTGCTCGTGCTGCAGGTCGAACACTGTGATGGTGGCCTTCTCACCACCCTCTGACACTGCCAAGTAACGCCGGTTGGCACTGATGGCCAGAGCACGCATGCCCTGGCTTTTCTCAGAGCCTGTGGAGACAACAAATATGGAAATACTAACATGAGGAAAATGGAACGAATTTCATAGGACTAATACCACATGAGATACACAGGAACTCACCAATGGAAACAACATTAGGAAGGTACTTTAATTCCCCAAAAGAGATGACTGAAAGTGACTCGACAATGACCCAATCATTCAGCCTACCTGGAATGAACCTCTGACATCTTTGGACGGTGTTGTAGCACACGCAGTTGTTTCCGCAGGGGAACACGACAGTGTGCTCGTCGACGAAACACAAATTGTTACTCACACCTGTCCGTAGGCCGAAGATGAAATGCGACTGTGCAACAACAGTAGCCATTTTTCGGGGGCGTTTAAAGTTCCTTTAAACCTTTGAAACAAACCTACAAAGACTCTCCACACAAAAAGCCGAACTCCAACACTTACATACATTTAGCTTCAGCGCACACGCGACTCCACAATGTGTTAATGAGACTTGGGAAAGGTATGCTACTAGGGTAAGAGTCTCGTCGCTAGGCAACCCAGGAAATCCCGCGAGAACCTCTCTTTTCCCTGTCTGCCAGCCCACGTCTCTCCATCCACCATATCGTCCAGACTTTGCGTTATTTTTTTTTATCGCACATTGTAGCAAACTGCTGTTTGCCTGCTAATTTATGATGTCCGTGTCTTTCTCAATGACGCGCGTCATCTCGCGGGATTCCGAGGGTTGCCTAGTAACGCAACTGAACCACCGATAGTAACGTCAACCAACAAATAGCACGCGTGACATTGTTTAAGGGCGACAGTTTTGAGTTTCTTCACTTGAGTTTTTTCATATAGGCCTATTACCATATTATACCGCCACTTTATACTTGTACACTATATTTCAGGAAAATATTGTTCTTTTTACTCCACCACATTTATTTGACAGTCATAGTCTACTTTGCATCACCTTAAGATTTTCAATACAAAAGAATTTATAAAATACAGCGTTGGTAAAGATTATTACCATACAGTAAATAAAGTAGGCATAGTAATAATAATCCAACAATATTGTATAATATATAACACTATAACTGACAGGGCCTGTCTGCTGCATAATGAATACTTTTAACTTTTGATAGGGCCTTCGTTATGTACATTTTGCTGATCATACTTTTGCACTTTTCCTTAAGTAGGATTTTGAATGCAGGAATTTTACTTATAATGGAGCATTTTTACATTGTTGTAGGCAACATTTCTTAGGCACATGGGCTCTGACTCCTTCTTCTACTACTGGCTTTGGCTTTAGGATTCCTCATTTTAAAAGGAAAGTAAAAGTAAATAATGCGACCAGCTGTTTTGTCTTGGACCATGGAAAGACTGGTAGGAGATGGTGAATGAGTGCACAGTCCACTGGAGTTGACAGTCTTGCACAGTAGCAACTTGAAGTCGCCATTTATCCATCCGTGAATAAAAGTATTAAACAACAGCCAAACCCCCCCCCCCCCCCCCCCCCCATCACCCGCCCCACCAACAAAAAAAAAAAAAAAAGGAGAACAGAGGGGGACAACAGAATGGTAGGGTTGTTTTTTCTTT
>CM022473.1:5323658-5339255 GCA_011952105.1 Coreoperca whiteheadi | reverse complement strand
GTATAAGAAACATGTTTTGAACAATAGCAAATTTAAGTCTCCATTTATCCACCCGGGAAAAAAAATATTAAAAAAAACCCAAACCCCCCCCCCCCCCCCCCCAGCCTGTGCAGCGGACAAAAGAAAGAAATTAAAGTTAAAGTGTCATCTGGGTGCAACATGCTGCTTGAGGTTTTCTTCTGCCTGCTACATGTAGCAGGCTTGGGAGTTAGACTCTTCCTTTTCACAGGCATGAATAAATAAATCACAGCAATCCAAGCAGCAGCGGTCAAAGGCTTTAATGGCATGATTCAATAACACCAGTGAGTGGTTTTGGCATCCAAGGCTCTCATTTAAAGACAGCAATGACAATGCAACTGATCCATCTAGTATGAAGAGGTTTCATGTATGAGAATGAGCATTCCATTGAAGGTAAATGTGCTGTATTATATTAAGAAACAGGTGTGGGGAAGTGACCGTAGGTTCCCTTTGACACTGCTGTTGATAACGTAATAGAACTGTTGCACTTGCCAGAGGCGGGGCTATCCTGGACAAGTTACCAAAATGTCTGCCTCCTTCATGAGACAGACACACACACAAGCTGGCCTCTCATATACAAACAAATGACAAAGCCTTTTTTAAAACTAATTTTAGCAAATCAACGTGGCTCACGAAGGTGTTCCTTTAGAGATTCTGAAAACCAGGCTAAGCTTGCACATCTTACCAGATGAGACAGTCAAGGCTCACAGAGACCAAAACTAATGCATTTGGGCAATCACCTGTGAAGACAAACTAGTAAATATCAGTGTTAACCTGGGACAAATCCCATGACACTAGAGTACAGTATGAACTTAACTTTCAACCTCAACATATCATGGACAAACACATACTGTACTGTATAGAACCTGCATTCATCAACAGCCTGTGGTTAACAACGGGTTCAGGCCACCAACAAGAGCTTGACGGCTCATTATTTTAGATTCTTTTTTGGACTTTTTCTTTGATAGGAACAGGTAAAGAGACACCGGGAAGGTGGGAGAGAGAGAGATCGTGGATGACTTTCAGCAAAGGGCTGCCGGTCGGATTCGAACCCACGGCTGCGGCAGCAAGGACTTGTACGTGGGGCGCGCGCTCCACCAGGTGAGCACCTGGGCCGGCTCGACAGTTCATTCTTGAGCAGTGGACCAAAGAATATCACCTCAAGGTCCGCTTACTTACCTGCTCTGAACGTTTGACCATATAACATGGTCTTTATCAGCAGATGGATTTTGCTCAGTTGTCATGGAAATGTGAATGTTCAAACTTTCCATTATACTTATTATTACAATATTAATGGGAAGTTTGAACATCTACAAAACAAAAACTCCATCTGCTCGCTGATGACGGCCATGTAATAGTCCAAAGCTTTGGAACAAGTAAGTAAATGCCCCTTTAGTTGAGATTGTTTTGTTGAAAAAGGAAACAAGTCTAAGCCTGACTGTCTGTATTGACATTTTGCGGGGCTTTTTCATTGGTCCAATTCATGACAGATGAGCACCTGAACGCATACACCTGGTAGATACCAAATTGTTTCCAATGATATTTGCCAACATTAATGAACGAACCACCCGAATGCTCCATTAAACAGCACTGAGGGTCGCAAAGTACACACCAATAGTGTGCTTCTCTGTATACGGTCCACTTGTTGTGACACTTGATCTTGAAATGCAGACTTAGAATTTAAAAGGAAACTGCATCTCAGTTCCCTTGCTTCATTCATCTATCAATTCTATCAGGGATGTTGGTGACCTGTAGACCAGTGGAGGTCGATACATTTCACAGACTACTCATGCCCCTTTAAGGTTTAGCTTATTTCAACATTTTCACATTCAGAACTCCATGTATAAGCAAGAATTTCCTTTATATGTAATTCCAGACTAATATCCCTTTATAGATAATAGGGTCTGAGGAGTAAATAAGCTACAATATAATACAGTATACACATCAATCAGCTTGTTTTTTTAACCACTGTTAAGGCTGTTGGAGCATCACTGGCCCAGCAGGGGGCAGTCTTGATTAGCAGGAGATGATGAGGGCGTTCAGAGACTGTTGACTCGGGGTTCGCGCCAAAGGGCCACCAGTAGACAGAATCTCACAGGCAGCCAGTTCATGATAGAGAGCGTTGAGCACCTCCAGAATGTGGGCTTTTCCTGTGCACAAACAGATGTGTCCAATGAGGGAATCGTGTTACAGACGACCCGACAAGAATTTAATTCAAGTCCCTGCCCTGGGTGACTGTACATTTTTCATTATCACACTTCACAGGACTTGCATTGATGTTATTGGGCGTGTGGGCTCTACTGACCGTGTTGCGGGTCGCTGCAAGACTCCAAAGTGCTGAGCAAGATTTTCCCGAGAGACCTCCGCGAGACGTTCTGAAACAAGAGCGAGCTATTCTCAGATGCTATCAGGCAATTAACAGGCACTTTAACAAGGAATATGAGTCTCGTAACCACAGAGGCTCTCACACATGCTCAACAAGTGAAATTAATTTGCTGTCAGATGTGTGATCAATCTCCCACTGTTAGGGTAACATGACAACCCATGTTGGTCCTATGAGAGGTAAGACATCTGTTTGCTGATTCAACAGGTCAAAGCGGACTTTTAATTTGAAAGTATCAGTAAGTGAATGTCCACATGGAGGTTTGTCATCGAACAATGCAAGTGAAAACTTTCAATTTGATTTTCTTTGTGATGTCTCACCAGAGAAAATCATTCCAGTGTAGCGTGGGCGGATTTCTCTCAGCTGCCAACCAAGCAAAAGGTTTTTCATGACTTTGAGTTTCAGTAAAGAGTTTGAGTTGACATGATGCCAAAAATCTAAACAATAGGTCTGATAATATTAGCACAAAGCGTTAGGTTATTAGCAGCTTTGACCTCATCAAGCTCAACAGTGCAGTTACCAGTTAACCGTGACTAACCAGGTCTCTGAGCTGCTGGAGGAGCTGCAGGACGTCCACAAGTTTTTCTTCCACCAGCGAGAGACGGACCCTCTCAGTCTCCAGCATCTGCAGCTCCATCTGAAGCAGCTCGGTCTCCTCTGCCTTCTGCTGCAGCTCCTGCAACAGACAGTCCTTCATCTGGAAGACACAACACAAACCAGTCACAGGGGCAGGACAAAGGATATCTATATATATATATATATATATATCACAATTTATGGAAATAACACTACTATTTTGTTATGAATTAATCTAATTTACTGAACAAAATTTCTTGAAACCAAGTAGAGTAACATTTGATTGCAAAGGTTTTTCAATCAATAAAGTTTTACCTCCTGGCCAAAACACTTGATACCAGTTTCATTCAGTGGAATGATATGCCATGGGCCGAGAACAAGTCATTTTTCATGCAGTGCTCGCTTGTGTAATGTGACCTTCATAGCTTTAAATGACTCCTATGACATCATGGTTTGAACAAGCCAGAAAGCTGGGACTGCCCGTTAGCCAGTGGAACTGATGAGGCACTTCAGATGAGCGGTGAAATGTCTTCAACTCTACAACTGCAGTCTAGTGGACAGTTTAATTTTGACCTGACCTTGTAATGTAACTGGACGAATGGGATGAATCCACAGACGTATTCGTAAAGCTCACTTGTCAATTACACAGTCTGAGTGGCACTATGACGTCCTTTTTCTTGGATTTTGATTGATGAAGAGTTTTCTTTGCACCATTTTCTTGTCTGTTTAGCCACTGGGACTACGGATGGAAATTAGCTTTTTGCTAAATGCGGTGTATTTACGTCAATATATATTGTACGTTCATTAATATGTATTGTCCCATTCCAATTAAATAAATGCATTAAAAAAAAAATGTTGTCCATTAGCCTCGTTTAGCTAATTGTTTTGGTTTTACTGCACATTTACTGAACTCATTAAATTTGTTTCGAGCAGCAGCAGGTAGCTGTTTACAGGGGGAAAAAGCTCTGATAAACCCACCGTACACTACCTGCAGACAGAAGAAAGCTAACATGCTAACCGCTAGCTAGTGAATATCTTTTCTTGTCCGTTCAGCCATGCTGGCCATTACTGCTTGCGCTAACTACAAAAGTCTGTGTCCCAATCCAATACCATACGCTTACAGTGTACTATCTACTAACTTTCATAGTAGCTTGCACACCATGTGCGTAGGATCAGAGGCTCTTGACTTGAAAAGAAAACCAAAGAATCCCACACACTCTCCATTGCTCTCACTTTCAACTGCACAGTCAAAAGATACTAAAACGAAACGTGCTCTGTTACTAATAGTTTAAAATACTTGAACGTTAAAATCCATTCTAAAGGATAAGACTGATGTTATTCTATATTTTTCTTGTAAACAAAATCCATGAAAAGACCACAAGGGCGGCTGTGGCTTGGTGGCAGAGCGGTCGTCCACCAATCGGAAGGTCGGCGGTTCGATCCCGGCTTGCCCCAGCCATGTGTCAAAACATCCTTGAGCAAGATACTGAACCCTGAATTGCTCCCAAAGCTGCGCCTTCGGCATGTGAGTGTGTGTGAATGATTAGTTGAATGTGGGCAGTTAGCTCCTGCCATCAGTGTGTGAATGTGATGTTGTGTAAAAGCGCTTTGAGTAGTCGGAAAGACTCGAAAGCCGCTATACAAGTGCAGCCCATTTACCACAATCAACAACGTGTTGGTCCGTCTCTCAATACCTCCTGACTTCTCTATCCATCTGTAGCCCTCATTGGTTTCTACGGAAGATGTAAATCTTTAAAAAGGGGTCACAAATATATAGGTTTTAGACTTAATAACGTCCTAAAACAAGTCAAAAGTTTCCCTAACACTGGGAAACACTTTCAGCGGGGGATTAATACACATATTTGGTGCAGTGGCTTACTGATGTGTTTTGATTCGTTTCTGGACAACAATGGAGCTCTACGGCACAGAGGAGGAAGACACGTCCGGCTTTAGATACACACACAGAGTACTTGTTAGGTGGATAAATTCATTTCTGGTTTTGGTTTTTTCCATGGGATTTCTAGAAAATAATAGAATAGATGTAGAATATCATGCCAACCTTATCCTAAACCAAACACAGATTAAGCAACTTGTTGATACAAGAGCAGCGGAGTTTTAGGCGCTTGGAAATGTAATCTTTTTACTCTGAAGGCCTGCTAAACATCTTAATACCATAGAAATATACCCGATGTAAATGTATGTCAAATGTCGAGGTTAGAGTGAGTTTTCAGCCCACATCTCGTCGGTTTGCCTGCCAAAAATGTCGGCCGTCCCTGCAGCGCACCTTCACGTCATAGCGTATTTGAAGGACAAAGGGCTCACCCCACACATCCTGCACATAAACAAAGCCTCACAGTCGGGACTTTGTTTAGTTTTAACTTTTCCTCTCTGAGTGCGGGGACGTTCTGGGAACACATTGCGTCACCGTTCCCCTTCTGCCTGTCTTCCTGTGTTGTGAAAATGCTACTCGACTGTAACAAGAGAGCTTTAATTTATGACATTTCTGAGTGTCGTGTGGGACAAGCGGGGAGTGTTTCTGTGGCCAGCGCCAGCGAGAAACAGCTGGAAACACACCCACACAAAGGGAGGCTCTGGTGCCGCTGCTGGTGGTTCGGTTAGGTGGACGCTGCAGGATCATGCTACCAGCTGTGGTTTTGCCTTTGAAGGCCGCCACTTGCATAACAACCTTCACCAGTCCTCTCTAATCTAGTTTAACGCCACACACACAGCCACAAAACGGTGTATGTATAGCATTGTCCAGAGAGAACAGTTTCATACATAAATGGATCCAGCAGACCGTGGGCAGGGGACACTGTAGTAGCCCACCCTGGGGTGATGGAGTGTACCTGGTCCATGTCTATCTCTGCCTGGCTCTCCTTCAGCTCCAGCTGCTTATGCAACATGGTCACCCTCTCCAGGAGCTCCACCACAGCGCTGCAGCTCTCCTCGCTCCTCGAGCTCCCGAAATTAGACATCAGCTTCTTGAATGCCTTGTCGTCGCACCTGATCAACGACACGTACCAGAGGACAGAGAGTCAATCAGGCTCAGAGCTGCAATAGCTGCCCAATAGGATCAGAATGTGACCAACGTTGGGGGAATGATGCGTCTTACTACAGTGTCTCAGGGCATATTGCGTCTGCGCAACACTCGCCACGTTTCACTGGCATGGTTGCTAGTCTAAATTAAATAATCACTTTTACATGTTTCAGATGTCAGGTGTGTTTTAAACATTGAACACGCTGCCACCCCTCATGACCCTACACAGGAAAGGCAGTTATGGAAAACGGTATAATGGCTGAATAATTTATGTCATTGGTGCTTCTGTAGCAATGTCTTTTTATTTCTGTACATCCATCTCTATCGTCTCTCATGGGCTGCAGACTCCACGATACTTACGTGACATTTAAATATATATGGCATGGAGGAACCCCCACAGAGTAAGAAACTGTTAAGGATTAACGCTCCACTTACTGTAATCAAATGATATAATAAATCAAATGAATATGTGTTATGTGAAAGTGGTCGCTTGGAGAGACAAATGGAAAGAGTATTATCACCCAAAAACTGCAGTGCTACGGAGCTTTTTAGGCTCTTTTAGCATGCTTTGGTTTTATGACACACTTACAATGGGGGTTCACTCCCATCGCTTTCATCAACCTTGTTTTCAGCAGCATAAGCCAACTGTGTCGATCGATCTGCCGATTATCTTTCACGATTAATCGATTAGTCTATAAAATGTGAAAAGATTTCTGAAAAATGCTCACTGCAATTTCCCAGAGCCAAAAGTGACGTCTTCGCTTCTTTTGTCCAACCAACAGTCCAACAGTTACTATCATAAATGATAAAGAAAAGCAGCAAATCCTTTGCATTCAAGACGCTGGCACCAGCAAATGTTTGACATTTTTGCTGGAAAAATGACTGAAATGATTAATAGATTATCAAAATATTTGGCAACTAATTTTCTTTGGCTCGACCAATCGCTGCAGCTCTAATGTGTATAGGAAATTGCTTGCTCACATGCTCGCCATTACAACTTCGTAAGACAAACATGTCAGGAGTGGACTGTCTGTCTGTCTTCTGGCCAACAGTGGCCAACAAGACTAAGTGTGCTAGCTATCCTAGCAGAGAAAGCAAACTGAAGCACCCTATGAAATTGTGTCACGTATGCCCAGAGCTTGCTGTAATCTGCCGCCCTGCTCTAAGATATAGTGAGTTGTGCAGTACCTTTCCCCACAGCAGGACAGCCTGGTCAGGAGCCTCTTCACCTCGTCCACCTGCCTCTGCTGATCGCCGGTCCACTTGTCCTCTTCCTCATCAGAGGCGGCCTGGCCCTCCACCGAACGAAACAGCTGCTCCTCCACTAGACGCCACAACACACCATCACCATCAGCACAATCATTACTATCGTTATCCTAGAGGGTGGGGGGCAGAGGTGTAGGGACGAAAGGGCTTGAGACTAGGGCCGAAACACTTAATCAATTAATCGGTTAGTCGATCGAATGAAAATTAACCAGCAGCTATTTTGATGAGCGATTCATCGTTTGGGTAAAACGCCATCTCTGGCTCCAGCATCTCCAGTGTGAGAGGTGTTTTTCTATTTCATATCATAGCAAACCGAATATCTATGGGGCTTGGACTGTTGGTCGGACGAAACAAGCAATGAGAAGATGTCACTTTGGGTTCTGAGAACTTGCTTTACGTGCATTTTTCACTATATTCTGACGTTTTATAGACTGAACAATCCATCTATTAATCGTGAAAATAACTGACAGATTCATCGATAATGAAGAACATGTTTTTGTTGCAGCCCTGCGTATACGCAAGAATATAACGCAATTTGAATAGTGAGACTGGTTCTTAAATTATGGAAGGGGAAAGTGGATACAGAAACTGCTGAGTGCCCTTGAGCAAGGTAGCGTGCTGAATCCCCCTCTGTAACAGTCCATTTGCTCTCACTAGCCAACAGTACTATGGTTGTATTAAGCAGACACCAAGTGTTGTGTAAGAAAGGTGGAAGTATACGCACAAATCATTATTTTTCTACTAATCCTCCTCATCCTTGTGCAGTAATGAGACCTGCATTCTGTGCTTTCATGAGAGAGATGTCTTACTCTTATCTGGGGTCGTCACCGCACGCCCTGTCGGCGAACAGCGGTCATGTTGGGAGTTCGAGCAACATCTCCGGCCTCGCCCGCCGCCGCCGCCGCCATCACCACCACCCAGCTGCTGCTCCGCCCTGGTGCTGCTTGGGAGTTGTAGTTTGGGCACGTCTGACCTGAAAGGGAGCACTGCGAGTTCAATATAGCAGCTTGACTGCATGTTCTCTGCAAATACACGGGCCCATCTTTGCTGCTGCTGTTTGTCTCCGCGCATAACCTGACACCGCCCAAGGGGCTAAAACTGCTCTTCAAATTTGCACAGATAGGAAAAGTTCAGTCCATACCAATTGCCAACATCAAAGAGAACATATCAAGTAACACAAGGCAGTGTGTATTAAGCCACATCTACAACTGCCATGATAATTTTATAGAGGCCTGTGATGTTGTATGCCAAATCTGGGTGGGGTAATTGAAGCCAGACATTGTATCTTTAGGGCATTTTTACAGTAAAGTGGGTCAATGGTAGAAAGGCGCTGTTACTACGCAGGAGTTAGCTTGCACACTGGTTTATGCTGGATGGAAAAAAAATTGGAGCGCAGGATTTTTGAAGCACATGAACAGTTTTCTAAACACTTTTATTCTATATGGCATGCTTTCCCTTATGGCGAAGACAAATTTAAACATGTGTTCCTGAAAAAAAAAAGACTGAGGCTGCAGTTTTGCGTGGATCCATCGTTCTGTAATGGTTTGAATTTTCTAGGTTTCTCCTGCCGTCTGCTCTTTTGTGTTGGGGGAAATCCGATAGAGGGCCTTCGTAAATCACAGAGTAAGTGTTTCCAGATGATGATGTCTTGCCGGAAAAAAAAAAAAAAAAAAAAAAAGAAGAGAAAATCTCGAAAAGGTTTTCAACAGCCTGACTCTCTGAAAAAGAGAAGAAGAAAAAAAAGTCACGGTGCACTCACGCTTATATCCTGTTGGCACGAGGCAGGCTATGCCGTAAGACAGCATTATGCGCTGCATCTGTGTACTACTTTAGGTTTCTTTGTGCAAAACTGGGGAGAAACGGCTGACTTCACTGAAGGTCAGTAACTGCAGCGTGATTTCAGGCAATCAGTCAGAGAGTCATGTTTAAGTTAGTGGGGGCCACGATGGAGGAAAGAAGGAGTTCGTTCACAAGGGCCAGCAGCTGTAGTCAGACCAACAAGGAACTGGTACATGGACGTGAACGCACACACAAAAAAAAAACCTTGTTGGTTGCTGTGGCGACGCTCAGACTCTGGAATGAGCTGGTGGGAAGGCTTTTGCAAATGCAGGCTTTGGTGTGACTAATTGCACTTTAATTGAGAGTGGTTGGAGGGAGGCTGCTGCTGTGTCCAGTGAGTACTGTAGCAAGGCCGCAGCCTCTGGCTCGGGCCTTTGACATGCATGGAGGTAAAAAAAAATAAAATAAAATAAATGGCTTTGTGTCTCGACGGACAAAAAAATAAAAATAAAAGGCTCCAACAAACACGCTCACTTTTGAGGCTAGTAAAATAAGAACTAGTTCTAATTTGTTTTTGACTCTGCTTGAGATTTATACGGAGGCTTTCCCGTCACAGGGTTTGACAGTGATGAGGTACCCTGAAGTGTTTGGTGATGGCGCTTGAGCATGGGAATTCCAGCTGGACGAACACGTGTAAGTAGTCCAGACAGACATCCTGGATAGTGGTCGGACTGTGGGATGCTGCAGACATGGACACAATTTGTATAAGCATTTCATCAGACAGGCATCGCAGCTCTCGCCAGTGTACCAAATGGAAAAGCAGCACCGGTGGTTTTGACCTGCCAAAATGAAAATATCTTTTCATTTACTTATTTTTCAGAGACAGAGACAGAGAGAGATAGAGCAAAATACACTGCAGACTTTGAAGTGTAATATGAGAGTAAACCTGTATGTTTTTACATGAGTGAGCGATGATACATTGTTAAAACTGAACTCATGTCAGATTTTCTCCCAGAACATAACATTTATGGGGTAGGGTTTAATATACACTAATTCAAATGTTTAGCATTTTCTAGTGACAACTCCACACATTTTGTGCACAAAAACAACTGCAAGCTGCCCTTATCAATACTTTTATATCAAGCTGAAGCGAGAGGAGTAATTACAGGTAAATGCCATCTTATTTTGCAGTTCGCCTCAGCTGTATGGAGAGTTTTAGCTTCTTTCGGAGAATTGGATTTGGCATCCAACGTAAATTTTTTGGTTCAGTCTCACCAGCAGCAGCAGGCAGGTGATTACAGTGAAAAAGCTCTGATACTCCCACTACACTAGGCTACCTGCCCAGTACCAAATGGCAAATAAAGTTGGCCACTCGCTAGTGTAGCATTTAGCTGTAAGATATTTCCCCTATGGAGATGGCGACTAGCACACAAAGACAGTCGAATGTCTAGCAGCCAGAGAGCCGATATGTTTCTCAGCAGTTGGTGGAGACCAAAACAAAGCCAAAAGGAAAGTGAATACTGCACTTACGTGTACTGCTTTTAGCGTTATAACTTTAAGAACATTTATCATTTTGACCCATTTAGAGATCAAGGTAAAAAACATGGAAATTTTTCCAAGGATTACCGTGGATTAGCTGGAGAATCAAGGCAGGATTTAGTCGTATCCATTTTGCAGGAAACTCCAAACAGAAAAGTACTAGGAAGTGCTAGACAAGTGGAGCAGGGAATCAATTTAACATTTCCTGAACTGTCTGTATGGCCTTTCCCCAGTGCTGCCAACTCTCGCGAGACAAATACGCAACCGCAGCTTCAAAAAAACAAGCCCAATATTCATATAGCCTGTTACTGCCGCAATGTAAACGGGCTTAATAAATAAGCCTGCAACATATTCGAATGAAACCAGTTGGAGTTAGAAAAGCAAAAACAGATTTGATTTCAGCTTTGGTGCTTACTCTTGTATTTTGGGGTGATGCTGACAACTTGGAAAAAATTATCCGGTGATGATTCCGGTTTACATTGTTAGAATGTGTGATTGTTGGATTAACTCACAAAGTGTGATGTAATCTGATTACGTCTAGTCGGTACAGTCAGCAAATAAAAACGCCTCTACCAATGCTGATTGACATTTAAAAAGGAAAACTAAGAAGAACCATATGCTCGATTCAATTCTTCTATAAGACAAGAATTAATCAGAGTCGTCAATATCATCTGGTACAAATCAAATGCAAAAATCCCCACCGATGATGGTTTGTATAATGCCTTCACTCGAAATGAAAGGTGTGTTTAATTAGAACCAGCCAACTTATGAACTACTACCGAAACCCATGAGCTTTTTCAAGCGACTTGGCAACTCTGCCTCGACCCTTTCTTTTATCAGATTCCTGTATCACCTCTCGGCTTATCTGTAGCCAAAATGAAATTGAGACTTGGACTCCTAGAATAACACAAAGTCAGTCAGTCAGTCATTTTCTACAACTTGTTCCCGTTGGGGATCGCAGGTGACTGGCGCCTATCCCAGTGGCTTCGGCCCTTAGGCGGGGTCCACCCTGGACAGCGGCCAACTCGTCGCAGGGCTGACACATAGACAGACAACCATTCACGCGCACATTCATCCACTAGGGGCAATTAAAGTTATCAATTAACACATGCATGTCTTTGGACGGTGGGAGGAAGCCGGAGAACCCGGAGGGGACCCACGGTAACACGGGGAGGAGACTCCACCCAGAGGGTTCGTGGTCTGGTCCGGCGGTAACAGGGGACGGTTGTAAAACCTTGAATTCCTCCAATCAGAAACAACCTAGAGTGATGACACTCACTGTGCTCATGCTCAGTTAGTTGCCCTCCATTCTTGCCAAAAAGGGAGCCACATTTGAAAATTCCTGATGGAGTTATCTACAAAAGGTTGTTTTTGAGGTAAAAAAATGACTTTCCTTTCTCATGTACTTTTTTTGGATGTCACTGTTGTAACGCCCCACTGTAACGGAAGGGATTTTTACACTTGCCACAAGTGTGACTCGCACTAGGCCTACCGAGCCCCCCCCCACGCCCCCTCTCTCTGTTGTTGAGAATGTTTGAGTTCATGTTTAAACCTTTTTAAGGTGTTCTACCCATTAAATCATTTTCTTGCGTCATAATTTGACGGTTTCCCCTCTTTTTTGCCCTGTAGTATGAAAATAAAGGTAATGATTACATAAAAACATGAAATGAATAGTCACAATAACATGACTGATAAATAATAGTTTCCATTTTGAGTATATGATTTGATTCATTATGTATATTTTAGACATGTTGCAACTGTTACTGTCCCTGACATGTGTTACAACCATCCCTGTACACTGGGACGGTTGTAACACATGTCAGGGACAGTAACAGTGGAGAGACTGTATTAAAATAAATTTTGCAACCTGTACATATTTAATAAAACCACTTAAATACATTGTTTCATCAGTTGATAGATTGAAGTTTATAATAAATTGGTTATTGATGTATTGCTAAAAATTACAAAAAGTGTTACATCTGTCCCTGGTTTCGCCTTCTGTGTGTGACCATTATATTATTCTTCACAACAAAGGAAAAAGCCATCTTATCCTTCTTAGATTAGTATTTTATTCACTTGACATTTAAGCACTAGCGGTATAGTTAAATACCTCAAGGTGCACACATATGAGTAAAATTAGACATGAAGCATTTCTAATTAATAGGATCCTGTACTCTGCCCTATTAGCACAAGTCTAAAGCTCTTCTTTTGGACTGTGGGGAGGGGGGGTAGTCCAGCTGTTTGTTGTAAGAGCCAGGACACCCAGAGTCCTCCCTGTGTTTATCACAGAGCAGCGCTGAAGTGAACTTTTCATCAACATCACTGGTCCCCCTCCGCCGCTCCCTGAAGGGCTGTTTCCTCTCTCAGGTGTCATCGGTCAATGACAGTGTCCTTTCTCTGCAGAGGTTAAAAATGAGGGCACGCTGTAAATCTGAGCTTGAACTTGAACTTAAGTGCTTGTTGGTGCCCTGCTCCATGACGGAGACGGGTGAGAGGTCGTGTTTACATAGCTGACAGTTATTAATCAAGTGCTCTTGGGCCACAGCCGTACAATGAGGTGGTTTCTGGGATACAAATAAAGTGGCTTCAGAGATGTGTCTTAGCACTAGCTGAGGACTTAAACCAAACACCGGTGGCTGGAACATTTACAGAGGGTGTTTAAGCTTTCCTTAGCAAGCAAAGTGCAAAGAAACCCCCAAAGTCATACAAACGAGGGTATTAAAAGTACAGGGAAATATACTGGGAAAGAGGTCCAACAAGGGTGGGTGGCATGAGTTTATAAGATATTTCGTGCGTGATGTATTTCTGCTGATGTCAGCATACCTCCAAACCAGAAGAGAGGGAGAGCGGGGCAGCCGTTCAATGTGAAAATGAGCCCACTTGGCAGCGTGAGTTTTTGAAGGCCGTTCAAGAACAACAGTAAGGCAGCAGCAGCAGCAGGCCACGGGTCCCAGACACCCCTCGAGTGTGTCCTTTCCACATTATTTAAAGGGCAGGAATGCTGTGGCAGCACCTGCTCCGCACAATGATGCCGCTCTTGTGCGGAGGCTGATAAATGGTCTGCTAGACCCTCCTCTCCCCTCCGCTCCCAGGCGCCATGCAGAGAGCATGAAAAGGCTGGGAGATTATGCCTCCCCTGGGGCCTGCCTTCAGAGGGCCGGGGGTTAGAGGCATACAGAGAAGAAGCCTGCAGGCGTGCAGATAAAATGAAAAGTGAGTTTTAAACTTGCACACTGTGGCCACATGTGCCTGGGTTTGCTCTCTAGAGATCCCTGGACTATATAAACAGAGCCACCTGGAATCAAGAGGATAATAAAACGGAAGAATTTCTGGATGAAAGTTCATTTTAATGAGGGATTTTGTATCTCCACACCTTTTCTATGGAGCACACAAAAAAGATGGAAAGCTGAATGAAGCCATTCCTCTCTGTTGGGCCTTGCAAAACATGTCCGTCATTTCATGAACAAACAGTTGAGTGTTTGCTTCTTCCTCCAGATGGTAGGCTTTCCTCCCCCTCATTTCTTTGTGTTCCTCTCGCTGTGCTTCCTCTTGTCTAATCCCGCTGGCCCATAGAGCTCTATAGGCTACAGTGACTGATTTAGACTCTCTTTACCTTCTGGAGGGAACAAAAGCTCTAAAAGCGACACTTATAGACAATCCCAGTATACAAAGACTGTCCTGTGCTCATCAAGTCCTGCTGAAGACGCGGCTCCCATCCGAGTCTCGGCCTCTGTTCTGTTCTAGCGTACAATCCAAAGAAATCACAGACATGTTACGCAACAACACCCACACATCTTAAGTTTCATGCCGATGACCACATTTTTTTGAACTGACTTCTGCTAGGATGTTGATGGAAAGTTGAAAGGGGATTTTCGAGATGTGAAGGGGCTGTGCATCACAAATGCTAAAAAAAACAAAAACAAAAAAAACACTAAAAAAGGAAATCAAGATGCAAATCTGGAAGCGGGGAAACAGCTAGCCTCGCTCGGTGCAAAGGCAACTAAATGGGCCCCTCTAAATGAACATGTGTAACCACAACATTTTTATTCTTCATTTTTATGTAATGATCAAACAAACACGATATACAGTGTTAATTACATAGCTTAAGAGGTGCTGGTAGACATATTGTGTTTCTTTTGGACAGAGCCTGACTAGATTAACCCTGTTTTCAGCCATATGCTAAGCTACGCTAACTGGCTGCTGGCTGTAGCGTCACATTTACCGTACGGACACGAGAGCGGCATCATTCTTCTCAGCTAACTCTCGGAAAGAAAGTGACTAAGTATTTCCCTGAAAGTCACACTATTCCTTTAAACTGCACTGATGCCAGGTAGAATGGGTGACTATCCTAGTGGGTTTCACGCACAGACTGTATGTAAAGATGGGCGACATGACATCTCCCCAAAAGTGAAGCCAACACATCTCGATCGCCCCCTGGTGCTGCAGTATAGGTCATAAACCCCGCCCCCTCCATGTTAGTGGATGGGACGTGAGCCAAACAAAAACAATTTAAATAAATCAAACTACACGTCAAATACGTTTTTCCCAAAGATGGTTTCTGTCAGTTTAGCCAGTTCTTATCATGTCTTATATGATGTTTGTTCAAGTGTTTGTTTTTCAGATACGTTTGGTTTTCAGTGGCTACTCGATGCTACAAGAAGGGGGTTACACATCATGATTGACAGCTGAGGGCGGCTCGCGACCCCGATCACTACTGCGCAGACTCTGGCTCCAAACGACGTCACCAGCGCAAGATGGCAGCTCCTGTATCCGGGATACTTTGGCATCATTTTGTACAGTGGGAGGAAGTGGCGACGCGTCGTCCATCTTTATATACAGTTTGTGGTTACGGCTTATACTAAATGGACTGTACTTGTATAGCGCTTTTCTAGTCTTTCTGACTACTCAAAGCGCTTTTACACTACATCACATTCACCCCATTCACACACATTCATACACTGATGGCAGGAGCTAACTGCCCATCAGTACAAATTAAACT
>CM022473.1:5236787-5323633 GCA_011952105.1 Coreoperca whiteheadi | reverse complement strand
GATTAATATTTGTTTGTGAGATAAATAGAAGTAAAGATGGGGGGGGGGGGGGGGGGGGGGGGGGGGGGGGGTGTAGGCTTTCAGTGGGAATATTCATGGTGCTTGGTTGCTAAGATCCATAGGACGGGGGTGTCTGGTATTGAGCAGAGTGAAAGAAGTGAGCAGGGATTGATGGGAACGGTCAGTCTGTTGAGGTTCTCACTCAATGGAGCTTTCTCTTGACAAGTCAGAGCCTTTGTGGTGTTGAATTATTTGCTATCAGGGTATCAATGGAAGGGCAGTGAAAAGACTCTGGAACACAGTCTGCATAGATTAGTGGAGTTTAGGGTTAAGGGACGGGTATTGTGGTTGCAAAATGTCTTATTTTGAATCACCTAAAGGCAGGTAGTAGTGAGGACTTCGACCACATGGGTCTGGATGTGCATGACTGTGTCTTAGATTCCACAATACCAGCATTAGATAGACAACCACTCTCTCAAACGCCTGCTACCTAAGAAAGCCAGGCCTGCAGACAGTGATTATATGTTTGGAGCAGGGACAACGGACACGGAGATAAACATTAAACCAATGGCTTTGTACTTTAAAAGTCCAATTACATCCTTACTTCCACCAAAATGAATAGTTCAGCAGCAGAGCTCAGGCAAGACCGACCTGCCACACACGATGCCTGTTAAATAAACTAAAACACAACAAGGCTGAAAATTGGAATAGTAAACCACATCAAGCCATCACAAGTAGCAGGGCAGAGTTTTCCAGGCATGAAGCCAGAAGTAAACAGAGCCATTTTATTCTAGGTGGAATTATAATTCATTACGGTTCATTCTAGCCACAGAGGCCTCCCTAATGCAATAACCTGCCAAAATAAGCCCTTCTTTCTCATGACATGATGAACAGCCCGACACTTGTTTTGCTCAGGGTTTGACAGCTCATTGGGCCTAATAAAGAGGTTAAAAAGAGGTCTAGTCTATGCCCCCTCTCTCTCTCTCTCTGTGAGGCGGGGCAGTGTTTCTCTCGATGCATCAACGTGCTGCTGTGGAAATTATCCGAAAGCACGGAAACTTAACGAGGCCCACGTTCCAACCTACATACAAATGCACATTGAAATTAATAAATGATACACCTAATGATTAATGCTATTTTTACTTCTACAGTGCCAAAATTTGAAGAAACATATTTACATCTGAAAAGATCAATATCAAAATGTGTTGCAACTGCAGCATTCTCACTAGCCAGCGGGGCAGTAGTAGTGAGGGTTTTAGAAATTCTGAGGTCACCTACACCACTGCCACTAGAAAATTGTGACCAGCTACCATAAATTCTACACTCTAAAATGTGTTTCTTATTGGATTAATTCAATAATTAAATTAAATTTCAATAAAAAATTCAAAAAATTGTTGGTTCATTTATACGTTTTACATAATTCATCCACTTCTATTTACTTTATATATGCTTCCTTTGGACAATATTATTAGAAAGCACTCCATAAAGTTTCATTGTTACGCAGATGATACCCAGTTATATTTATTGATTAAGCCGGATGAAACTGATCAGTTAGTTAAACTTCAATCATGCCTTAAGGACATAAAAACCTGGATGACCAGAAATTTTCTGATGTTAAACTCGGACAAAACTGAAGTTATTGTACTTGGCCCCGAACGCCTCCGAGACTCGCTGTCGGCAGATCTAATTGCTCTAGAGGGCATTGCCCTGGCCTCCAGCACCTCTGTGAGGAACCTAGGAGTTATCTTTGATCAGGATCTATCCTTCAACTCCCACATGAAGCAAACCTCACGGACTGCCTTTTTTCACCTACGTAACATTGCCAAAATCAGGCACTTCCTGTCTCGAAATGATGCAGAAAAATTAATCCATGCATTTGTTACTTCAAGGCTGGATTACTGCAATTCCATATTATCAGGCAGTCCGAAAAAGTCCCTTAAGATTCTCCAGTTGATTCAGAACGCTGCAGCACGTGTACTGACAGGAACTAGGAAAAGAGATCATATTTCTCCAATATTATCTTCTCTGCACTGGCTCCCTGTGAAATCCAGAATAGAATTTAAAATCCTTCTCCTCACCTATAAAGCTCTTAATGGTCAGGCACCGTCGTATCTTACAGAGCTCATAGTGCCTTATTACCCCACTAGAACACTGCGCTCTCAGAATGCAGGGTTTCATGTGGTTCCTAGAGTATCCAAAAGTAGAATGGGAGCCAGAGCCTTTAGCTATCAAGCTCCTCTCCTGTGGAATCAGATCCCACTTCGGGTTCGGGAGGCAGACACCATCTCCTCATTTAAGAATAGGCTAAAGACTTTTCTCTTTGATAAAGCTTATAGTTAGGGCTGGCTCAGGAGAGTCCTGAACCATCCCTTAGTTATGCTGCTATAGACCTAGACTGTCGGGGGACTTCCCATGATGCACCTCTCTCTCTTCACCTCTGTCCTCCTCTCCATCCGTATGCATTCTCATCCCATAAATGCATGTCACTAACTTGACTTCTTCCCTCTCCCGGAGTTTTGTGCTTTGTCGTCCGTCTCTTCTTTCTTAGTGTCACTTTCAGCAGGTATTTCAGTGTCCGGAGATGTATCTGGATCTGTGACTATGGCGACCTGCTAGGGCAGTGTTGCTGTGTCTATGGTGCAGGGGACGAGTGGCTCGGATCATGCTCGTTTGGGCTCCACCTGGAGCTGCTCGGTTGTCCGTCTGGACCCATCATCTTCCCTTATGTTTTACCACCTAAACATTTCTAACATAATCATATATATATATATATACACAACAATTTTGCCATCATGGCTGTATATGTTATAGTTTTGATGCTATAAATCTATTCTGTACTTACGACATCTATTGCATGTCTGTCCGTCCTGGGAGAGGGATCCCTCCTCTGTTGCTCTTCCTGAGGTTTCTAACATTTTTTTCCCCTGTTAAAAGGGTTTTTTTGGGTAGTTTTTCCTTAATCAAATCGAGGGTCTAAGGACAGAGGGTGTCGTATGTTACAGATTGTGAAGCCCTTTGAGGCAAGATACTGGGCTATATAAATAAAATTGAATTAAATTGAATTTGATTATTTGTTTCATAACATGTTTTTTATTGATTTAATATTGAACATTTTGGGGTTCCATAGTCCTCAACTGCATCTAAAGGCAATAGCGTTTATACCTGTTTCGAATGGCGGCACTCAGAACCTGCTGTCAAACTGCCTCCTCTATCTCTCCCCAAGAAGTCTGTTTCTTTGTCGTCTTGATGTAAATAATCGTGCAAATGGAAATAGCACAGGACAGGGTATCCTCAAAGAAAGTCATGGTGTTGCGCTTAGTTGAACTTGTACACACTGAAAGTGATGGAAGTTGTTGGGTGAGAGAAAGCAACATCTGCGCGTGATTGTTGGTTTCCGGAAAGCTACAAAAATTGTCATGGGGGGGGAAGGGGGGGCCCAATTCAGCTGTGGAAGGTTTGGATCCAAATAGCAGTTAGGCTGTGGCCATGTAGCATCAGCCAAGTTCCAGACCTCTGAATCGCCACCCACAATCAGCTTTGCAAAGGCTTTATGAGGAAGGAAATGCCTTCAGCACGTTTGTTAGACCTCAGGGATATACACAATGTGTTTTGGTGAGAAACGCTGAATGCAAACGTACCTCTTGTTCATTTACACACAGAGCACCTTTAAGTTCACTGCTCCTAGCAACCCCTCCAGACAAGAAATTGGCTAACAAACACAATGTCGGGCTGAATGAAATGAAACAAAATGGAAATTCACTGATTATCTATGTCAACATAGTCCAGTGATTGTCTAGGATGCAGCCTTGTGTGTCTTGTTATACTGCTGCTTCAACATTAACATAGTAGTGTTTCGTTGATCCTAAAATGCTGCATGCAACACGTGTTCCCAGTGCTTTTACCTGTAGTAGAGGAGCTCTGACTCCAGCTGGAGGATGTGTCTCTGCAGCGCCGGCACATGACTGGCCTTGGCTTCCAGTTCCTTCACCTTACCCAGGCCGCTGAGCAGCGCCTGCCTGGCCTCCTCCACCTTCCTCCTCATGCCTACCTGCTCCCTCTTCAGGGCTTGGTTGCAGTCCTCCAGAGCGGCCACAGTCTCTTTAGAGCTCCACAGTTCCTCCTCCAGTCTCTGATTACACAGCATGGCTTCCTCTACCTGTCGGTCTCTGGAGCTCCGCAGCAGCTCTATCTCGTGGATAACGTTCTGCAGGCTCTTCAGGTTGCTGTAGGCGCTGCTTTTCAGGTTGGTGTTGCTAATTGTTTTCTGGCCAGCTTGTTTCTGGTGGGCAACAAAACAGCCTTCCTCTGGTTTATGTTTGGAGTGGCTTTTCCATAGTCCTACCTGAACAGAAGTGCGACAAGTTACTGGAGAGGACAAGATCAAGATATTCACTAAAACCAATACTGCACATTTACAGTAATATGAGTAAGCAGGTACAATTTTGGTACCTCCTTCTACTATGCAACTAATTGCTTAATTTATAAATTAATTATATCTTATCATTGGATAAGAACTTTTTGTTTACCAGGTTCTGAAAAATATCTCTCGTTGACTCGGTGAGTCATTAATAGTCAAGTCAATGATAAACTAAGCCTTTATTCAAGCATATTGTACTTCTGACTTTCTAAAAGACCATTAATTATAAATGTTAATAAAATCATGTATAAAAAAGGTCACAGGTTTTAGTACCACTTTCTAATAAGGCATGCTTTATTATGGGTTTGTACAAGGTAAATAATGCTTTATTAATGAGAAATGAGTCATTAATCGATGCCTTATAGATCAGTTATAAGCCAGTTATAAGCACAACATTGGGTTGTGAATGAAAAGGTTGAGCTTCTCACTTTCTAATAAGTCATCAAGTTTGTGGTTATAAATGTTAGAGAGTCATTAATCAAGGGTAATTATAAAGGGTTTATAAGTTGTAACAGATGCTTTGTTAATGATTTATAAATAATTTACTAATGCTGAATAGATCAGTTATAAGCCATCGGTTGCCAGGTGGTGGAAAATCCCTGTACCTGGTGTTTACCTTCCTCCAGATGACAGTTTTGTCTGTTTAGTTGGCTCTTTAGCCCCGCCAGTGGTTCGACCACTTACCTTCTTTAAAACAGCAGCAGGGCATCTGAACCTAAATCCATTTATAAACTTATTCAAGCAACAGACCTGATGAATCATCATAAGAACCTTTTATCAATTACTTATGAACATTTATAACCGCACAAGGCTAACTTTTGCGGATGGCTTGTCAGGCGGTGAGAAACCTGGGGACCACTTGTAGTGAGGCACCATTTAGGATTTATAATTTTAGGCTAATGGCTTTATATCATTTACTAATGCTTTGGGTGTCTGTGGCAGTGATGGTCTTGGGGCCCTATGCAAGAATATGCCCTTCATAAAAAGGTTGGTGAGCCCTATCAGCACCCCTGTTCCCTGGTACAAGGATTGTCATTGCGCCTATTGACACTATGTTGACATTTTCAGGGGCTTGTAGGATCCAACTGAATGATAGTACCATTACATTCTAAAGCTATATGTTCAGTATCATGTTCAAAACTTCGGCAGAGTTTAGCCCACTTCTACTTAGCAGCCCACTCTTACGCAACACCAGTAAGCACTCCCACCTGCAGAGCCAAACAGCGGGCATCACTGCTCTGAAGGGCGGCGCGCATGTCCTCAATCAGCTCCCTCAAGCTTGCATTCTCGTCTTCGAGTTTCGCTATTCGGTCCTCGGCTTCCTCCAGCGCCACGATCTCCTCATAGCACTCTTTGGTGCAGGATCCGAGCCTGCAGCCGGAGGCGTGCCGTCCCTCCGAGGGGGGACCGGAGCCGCGGCTCACCCCCCCAGACAGCAGCTTCTCCCTCCGCCTCAGAGGGCTTCTCAGGCGGATCTGAGTCTCTATATGCTCGCTGTCCTTTCCGACCAGCAGCCGGCCGTTCTCATACGGACACCCCGCCTTGGTGCTGAAGTATCCGCACAGTTTGGCGTGGAAGTGTCTGAAGGTGAGCTCGATGGGTAAATTGTCTGAAACACCGGCGCATTCTGTGTCCTCCGAGTCTTTGTTCAGTCCCAAAACTTCACACAAGACGTTAAAGTCCTCCACGGGGATTTTGCCTCCACCTTGATAGTCCATATGATGGAAAATCTCCTGCAGGTATTGATCCAGTCCGGTGGCCAACACTATAATTTCGTTCTCCACTCCCCGGTCCAGCCCGTAATGGTAAGCCAGAGTGCTGACTATCCATTGTGTCCTGCGCGCTGGTCGGCTGTATGGATCAATGGAGTCTATTGCATCCATCATTTCTACTGAGCAACATCATATTTCCTCAAACTTAACACAGTTACTTTTGTTTCCCGTGTGCGTTTCGTGTTCATCCTGTCAGCAGTTAAACTCGGCGCAGACTGGCGGACCTGAAATGAGGGGTGTGTTAAAACGGAGCAGATTTGAATTTAGCACTGCCCCCCAAATCCGAAAGCAGGGGTCCCATGGAGGCAGTAACATACATATACTATAACGGTCCCATACTGCCGTTTGTCTGAGTATAATTGCCACCAGGTGTGTAAACGTTTGTCATTCACTCGGGTTTGACCTTGTTAAGATGTAAGATGCCCAAGAGATTAACATGCTGTGGGGCAGAGGTAGACTATAGCCTACTCTCTTTTTTTTCCCAACTGAAGAATGTTTACAGCATTTAAAAAAATAATAATAATAACCCCACAAGCTTATATAGGTCTTTTTGCACAGCCTGTACCTTGCTTTGTCCCTGATGTAGCCTAATGCACAAGCTCGTTAAAGTTTTTCACTACAGCTTCTGAATCTGATGCTCATTCTGTAGCCACCATAGACTGTAGCTTATATAAAGACACACCGGTCCATTCTAGAAGTTCCTTTCCATGTTTATTTTACAGATATCCTACTCTGCTTTATACATGGTTAATCTAGATTTTTGTTTTTATCTATATTATGTTCGGTGATTTTTTCCCCCTGTGACTTTTCTTTTTTTTTTTTTTTATGAAAGAGTTGGTAGCCTATAAATCCATATCCACTTGTGTGTAAGCTTGTCGTTGCAGATCATCAGTCTATAAAGTGCAAAATCTCACATAGGCCTACTCCAAATGCCGGAGAGTTTCTGACGTCGGGCTTTCGACCCACATCATTTCAACTGCTCATAGATTACACCAATCCACATGGTTTCAACATTGCATGGGCGACATTATTTCAACCTATATGACATTTACTTCTAACCCATGCCACTAAACACACACATAGCCTAACTATGAAAAAAATATTATTATTGTTATTAAAATAATGTATAATTTGCGGCTTTCAATATAGCTTCCACTGCCGCCTACATAAATTTGGACATTGACACACCCACAAAACCTACAACAAGCGCAGCTCTTGTGCTGCATGTAGATAATTATATTTCTCCATCTCTCTCCATTTCTCAACTATTACACTTTACCCCTCAGTCCCAGCAAACATTTCCCTAAGCTGCGTAGAGGTCACTACATCCAATACACGCTCAGTCACAGTGTGACTTTAATTTGACTCTTTGCCGACATACATAACCACTGTTTGCCAATGCCCTGAGTTCACTTTTATAAGGGCTAAAAGGATATACATTATATGATACAACCCCATTGGTAACAATGAAATGACAAAAAGTCAAATTAAACATCGCTAGCAGACATGTCTCCCAAGAAGGACATACTGCAACAATAAAAATAATAAAATGTACGAATTGTCAAATAAAAACAATACATAGCCATGTCTATGAATCAACCAAAGCAGGAACAATGTACAACAATTGTATCATCTAGCAGGCACTTAAAATGATATACTGACACATACCTGTCCAATGTTGATACCGCTTGTAATTTGTTCCATTTATTTGGCACAAAAAGAACCCTAAAAGCTCATTTGCTAAGCTCAGTAGTGATCTGAGGAGTTTCAAGGGATATAAATTCCTGTGAGCGTTTTTGATGACAAATGGGTTTGGGTTTTAACAGAGAAGTGAGGTCAAAGGGTAACTTGCCTACCAATGCCTTATAAACAAAAAGGAGGCAGTGTCTTTCCCTGCTATCACTGAGAGAAGACCATCCCACATTCTGGTACAGTTCACAGTGATGAGTTCTCAAACCATCCCCAGTAATAAAACGTGGATAACTGTGGTAAAATGTATCAAGTTATTTCGGTGTGGATAGGGGTGCGTGCATTTACACAATAATCTAAGACTGACATTATAGTTGATTCAACAATTGTCACTATTTTTTAATCATGACCAGATCCTGTACACTTACTATGTGAGCTCAAACACGTGGGTTTTAAAAGAATGCATATCATCTAGCTAAATGACCAAGTATTTGTAATCTGTGACACATTCAATTTGGGCCCCATTTAGGGAACGGATACTGTAGGCATGTCGATTACCCTTTCTCGCCCTTGTAAATAGCATAAAGTTAGTCTTAGACTCATTTAAAACCAATCTAAGATTTTTTCAAGGATTTCTGCATAGTCCAACGAGCACTGTAGTCTTGACACTGCTTGTTCCAGAAATGGCATAAAAGCATAGAGAATGTATCTGCATAGAAATTAGCTTTACAGTATCTTTAATATACATAGTAAACAGCAATGGGCTTAAAATTGAACCTTGTGGCACACGATTTTTTTTTAATCTGAATTCAATCCTGTAGCATCAATGCACTGTGTTCTATGAGCGAGGTAGTCCCTAAACCATTTAAAGGATGCTTCCTCAAAACCCAGCAAGGCCAGTTTATCCAGAGGTAGTCTGTGATTAACAGTGTCAAAAGCCTTTGACAAATCAATAAACAGAGCTGTACAATGTTTACTATCAAGAGCAGAAACTATATAATGTACAACAGTCACTGCTGTAATGGTGCTGTGGCCAGGAACTTAAAATAGCATTTGCAGACAAAAAACTACAGAGCTGTTCATTTACAAAAGATTCAAACTAGATAGGTCTATATTCAGATTATTTATATCTCCTCCTTTATGTAGCAGAATCACTAAGGCGGAGCTCCAGAATTTTGGAATTGAATTAGAGAAGAGCGTTAAATAAAACATGGTTTCAAAGGCTCAGCAATGATGGGATGAGCATGCTTTAAGAGATAGGGATCTTACTGGAGGTGCCCAAAGAGCTTTTCATGCACTTGGAATTACACAAAGCATGGAGAACTTCAAGATGGTTAATTGGTCTAAACATTTCTTGGAAATAAGACCCCCCTCTTCCTTTGAAATTGTGATACTGTCTTGAGTCTCTAGTGTCTCATCCATGCCATTGAGTTGATCAAACAAAGAGCTTGATTTTGACAAGTTTTTAGAAGCATTATATCGCATTTTTATCATTCACAACTTTAGACTCCTGTATAATCTGTTGAGTTAAGGTGGATGAAGTAATGCCTTTTACGAGATTTGGCCACTTTCCAGAATTTTGCTGAGTTGTTGCCACAGTCAGATTGTTCAAATAGTAGGTAGATTTAGCTATTTTTGCCATGTAAATGCTTTTATTTCTATGATGTCTGAAAGTTTGCCAGTCCACATCACTACCAGTGGATCCAACTAGCACCCATGCTTTGTTTCTTTGTAAAATAACCTCACCTAACCTCATAATTAGGTGCAGTGAGGTAGATTGCAGTGCCAGTTCAGCATCTGGGATGGGATCTATAGAAGAGTGAGATTGCTGACGTAGAGGTCATGTAAAAATGCCATCTAAATTGTTTAGGTGGCATCGGCAGTAGAGATGTCTTGTCGTGTCATGTAGGCAAATAGGGAGAGGGAAAGGACCCAGACACAGACAGCTCAACACGATGACTTGGATGTTTATTTCTGGATTTACAGGCAGGCAGAACCAACATAAATATAAAGAGACGAACCAACATTGAACAAAAGAGGTGAACCGGTATGTGTAGGGGGAGGCTGATGATGAATGAATTGCAGGTGAGAGTGAGCCAGCTCACTGCAGGCTGCTGAGGGAGAGTGAAACCAGGTGTGAGGGGTGAAGTAATCAGGGGTTGTTGCAGGGCAAACAGACAGGGAAAACCAAAACACATGAGGAGGAGGAGGAACTTTACCAAACACTAAAGTTAACCCAAAATCCCCCCATGTCTGCATGTTTTAAATATAATGGGATTATATAGCACTCAGCGTGTGGTGCTCCAAGAAAATACATTTGAAAAACGCAACAGCGACGTCTCATTCGAGAAATCACAACCCGGTTACTCAAGATAATCCACAGACCCTGTTGCGAGCAACCAACCACCAAAGTAATCTAGATGGATAAATAGCAAAACAGGTTGTTGACTTTCAGAGAAAAAATAAATAAAAATTCAAAATGTCTGCATCTAAATTTCACACCTCTGCGAGTAAGAGAACATGAAGACAGTCTACCTGGAACAGGCATGATGTGTTCTACCATGTTTTGTACATTATAAGACAGCTTACTAAGGACTGAACTATACATTTAAAAAAAATCCGCCCATAAGAGTCGTTTTACTCAACTGCACGGGAGGGCAGCAGTCACCTCACTTCCTTCACTACGGTGGTTGCCATGGCGACATGCACTCATAGAAATCACGTAGGTTAAAGTTTTAAAATTAATCTGATGAAGTTAACGTTAAACGAGTTAGCAGCTTGGGAACGTGGGCTATAGTTCAGCTAGAGTGCAGACCTGAAGCGCAGAGGTTTGTCTGATTAGCCGACACACACTGTGTTTTCCAAGGAACTCTTCACGGTGACTAAACGTCTTCTCTTCACGTCCGGACATGACTACTTCTTGTTCGCTGAAGTGAGCGAAGGTTAGTGGGGTGGGGAAAAAAAAAAAACTGAACACGAATGTGTTGTTTTAATATTAAAATTAATACAAGCACTAAAACACATAACGTTATTTGTCAGACAAATGATACCGTTTTTGTCTTATTCTATTCAGAATGAGCTAACCTAATTTAAATTATACAATAATTTATAGCCTATAATATATAATAAAAATTATTATTATTAAAAGACACATCATCAGGCAGAGCTAGTTATATAACGTTATAGCAAGCAATATGAAATGTAAATACTGCTGTCAAAGTCTTATTTTGAGAGCTCACTATGAAACTGAACTAATTTCTACCCCATGAAAATATCAATTTACTTTTGAGGTGTTAATATGTAGATTCATGCAATGTAATGGGGTAGGGCTATATAGGCTAAACAACTAAGGCGGAGCTGTAATGTTATTTTGTATAATGTAAACCCCTTAATCCATGCAGAGAATATTTTAAAACCACTCACTCAATATAGCCTACTGTATTAATTTATTTTACCCCAGGGTAAACCTATTTCTACCTAGAGTACTGAATAATAATAATAATCCCTTAACATATCATTCATTTCCACCTGAATATATTCCAGACCCCCAACGTAAACCAATCACAACATTAATTACACCTCAAATTGATAACTATTGTCACATATCTTAAATGAATGTGTACATTATTGGGGAGAGGCTAATTAAAATAGACTTAATGTGTTAGTTAATTGCTTTTAAAATTAACTGACCTTGTGTTTTGCGTGTTTTCAGGGGGTAAACTAAGATTGTTGTTTCATAGTGGCTATAGGACACATATGATGAACAAGTGACAAGAGACTTGTGACAATTAGCGCTTACTTACGGACTAGGTATGAAATACTCCTGTTGTCCTTTTTCCATTTACTGTTTTTCTTACAGTGTATTTCATGGAAAAATAACACAGTGGAATCAGACCCCATGGCCAAAATGTCAGAGACGCGCCTTTGTAATTCACAGTCGCACTTTGATGATGGAGAAGTTACAGAGACAAGACAGGAAGCCGTCCACATCCCTGAGACTGAGTCATTGTCCATGGAGCATGGTTTGGAAAGTAGGTCAGGTTTAACGGAGGATATCACAGCACGCAGCGATGACAGCTCTTATTACGTCACATGGACAGTTTACATTGCCCTAGCTGTCCCAAGAGGTAAGTTTGTCATACAGGAAATATGAACGATTCATATTTTTTCTCTTTAAGTTTTTTTCCATGTCTTTTAATATGTTGCTTATATGTTTCATGTAAAGCACTTTGAATTACCTTGATGTTGAAAGGTGCAATACAAATGCCTTGCCTTAGCTCCACAGGGACATGAATAAAGTACTCAAACTGAAAGTCTAAAGGATGAATTAGTGTGGGAATCTTAGTGTGCTGAAATGTGCTACAAATCACTAAGAAACCGATTAATTTAATCCATTCATAAACATTTGTCCATTTTTAGGGGAAGAAGCAGATGTCCCTGGAGATCCTGAAAAGGCTAGGAAAGCAAAAACAAGTTCATCTCCTGTTTTGATGAAAGCCCATCAGTCTCAGGGCTGCTATCATATTGAATGCAAGTTGTTGCCAGATGATGCAGAGACAGTCAAAATAGACCTAGAAGTGTTTGGGCCAGTAGCAAAAATATACAAGAAAGATGAGTTCAAGGTAACTGTGATCTGGTTCGTGCGTGTGTCCCCTTAATGAACAATTCATGAACAACAATAGAGCAGCTAAATTGCCTAGAGTTACAGTAAATGACCCATCACTGCACAGGGGTTGTTATTGTCATCATAAGGATGATGATTTATGGTAATAAACACTTCAAAACATCCTGCTGTTGAATAAAATGTGTAATATTAATGTATGTCATGTAATAGTATCCTGCGAATGCGATTGTGATTTTTGTAACAGATTCTGAGAACATGGCATGAAGGAGCGCAGACATGGGTTTGTTGGACCCAGAAGTTCAACGTCCGAGTCAACAGGGACATGCTGATCAGTCTACTTCCTCACAAGATCCAGCTCCTGATATGGAACAGTAAGGACAAATTGTCCAGCCAGGCCCGCTATGTAAGACTAAAAGCCCTTAGACTGCCACAGGATCAGCCTGAAGATGCAACAGACATGTGTGGTAATCATCAATTTCATTTTGGCCCGAAATGACCCAAACATTGTGTATAAGGTGTTTTTATATAAAATGATCTAATGAAAAATTATATCTCTTCACTCTAAGGTGGTGTCAAGACTATGGTAAACAAACTGAGAACCTTATGTGAGAGGAAGTCAAACACATATAAAAAACCCAAAAGTGATATAATGTCTAATTCCAGTTCAGAAGTGGGCTCCGAAAAAGGTAAAGATACAATTTTTTCCCATAATAATTATGGAAACGTAATCAATGGTAAATAATGACCCATCACTGGTTTATGTATGCATACTGGTGTCTTATTATACATCTTTGCCAAACTTCATGCATATCTAATTCTGTGTAAGCTACGATAGATATAATGTGGTTCCTCTCACCAAAACAGGATTTCAAAAACCCACAATTGGTGCTTTCGACCTTGAGGATATCAAAAGGAATGGCCCTGCCTCAGCTGAATTCAGTCCCATTAGTTTGTTGGCAGGTGAGTGAAACTTTTATTCACACGAATAGCCTCTAAAACGGTGTTTTCCAACCTTTTTGGCTTGGGAATGTTTAAAGGTCTAGTGTGGAGGATGTAGTGGCATCTAGCAGTGAAATTGCAGTTTGAAACCATTTGAATGCCGCTCGCCTTCCAAGCATGTAGGAGAAACTATGGTGGCATCGAAACTCCCAAAAGACACGAACGGCCCTATCTTGAGCCAAAGTTTGGCTTGTCTGTTCTAGCTACTGTGGAAACATGGTGATGCAACATGGCGACAACCGTGGAAGAGGACCCGCTCCCTCTGTAGATATAAGCAGCTTATTCTAAGATAGTGAAAACACAACGATTCTAGTTTTCAAGTTATTATACACTAATCAAAACATATCTAAATTATATTCCATTTCTACCAATTGCTCCTCCTAAATGTTACACCCTGGACCTTTAAAAAACAAACAAATGTTTACTTGCAATCATTAATCATCAGATGTATGTATATAGCTCCTGGTTATGACCAGTGTACTAGGCCTGCAGCCTCAAACTTAGCTTATAATGTAAATTGGTTGTGTTTTATGCATTACTAAAATAAAAGAGGTTGCACCACGGCAAAGTTACAAAGTAACAACTGAATAGTTACACATGGCCCTAGGGTAGGTGTAAATCATAAATTGTTACAAAATACTACTCACTAATGGTAAAACAGCCACACTGTCATTTTTTCCATTAATTGCATGTCATTTTGCAATAGCAATCAACCAATAGTGTTGGTTGGATTACTAGCACCGCCCCCATCAAAATTCCAGAAATATACATGTATACAAAAGTGATATAAAAATAAAATAGATTACTCATACAATGTGCCAGCTGGTAGTAAGAGCCTCAGCATTTAATCAAAACTGGCTTTAATCGGTTAACTTTTTTATATGCGTCATGCAATTTTATGGGCGAGGGACGCTGGACATGTCTATTGGAGTCCATACATTTTCGGGCAGCACGTGACGTGAAGCTGGTCTCTAATTGGTTTCTTAAAGATTCTCCTCCAGAAGCAGGACGCTGCGTCCCTGGCGAGTCAGGATTGGATACATGTTATTTTATTCAATATGACTGGTTCTCGTCACCTGTCATTCAACTTTATGCTCTTGGCCACTACTGCGAGAGTGTGCGGGTGACACCGTCACACCGACTTCGCCAAAACCTTGCCAGGCTGACACATAGACAACCATTTACACTCACATTCATCCACTAGTGACAATTTAGAGTTACCAATTGACCTACCAATGCATGTCTTTGGATGGTGGGAGGAAGCCGGAGAACTCACGGTAACACAGGGAGGACATGCAGACTCCACCCAGGGGGATCGTGGTCTGGTCCGGGATTCGAACCCACCATCTCCTTGTTGGGAGGCAGGGGCGCTGGCCGCTCTGCCACCGTGCACCCCCGCGGCACTTGAAATTATGACTGAATATCAATTTCATGTAGATCTCTCATAAAATGGTGGACCATACTCCCAGCCTTCAAGCCCTGCCACTAGCAAAGGTTGAAAAGATCGTAAGATTAATAAGACACTATGTTAACCGTGAAAGAAAATAGCCTTATGTAGCCTTATTTTGTGACTACCAGGTGAGACCTCATTGACCGAACGATTCCCAGTCTGTTCATCTGGTGTATTTGAGATCATGTGCAACATCTCTTTGGACCGACCATTAATATCTGACCAACTGAAGGCTGATCTCAATCCACTGGTCATCACAATTTTGTCAGCCACCTCAATGCCTTCATCCGCGGTCCCTTTCCACGTCTTACAGGTGTGACTTACAGCTCACTTAATGTTAACAATGTCACAATTAATAGATGGCTTGTATTGTATGTGTGTTGAATACATTCCCTTTGACATTTAGCAGTGAGCTGACAGTTTAATGTTTTGTTTTTCCAAGGAAAGATGTGTACCTGTATATTGCCAGTACAAGTTCCATAACTTGAGCATGCACAGAACAAACTATCACAAGCATGGCACCCACATCTACATCAGAGATGTGAATGTGATCCTGACTGGCTTGATGAGTCCTGAAGAGCTCAAAGAGTTCCTCTCTGGTCCACCTATGGCGATAGAGGTTCATGATCGTGACAAAAAGTTGGAAGAAACAGCAGAAACTCGAGCAAAGTTTGGCACAGGGTCAGGTGATGACAACCTGTGTGGTGCGGCACTATTAAAACAGAAGAGAGCAGTCTTTAACTGTCATGGTATTGCAAGCCTGAATCTCTCTGCGCTGCTACTTGGGAAGAAAAGCCTAAAGATGTGCCTACCAATCAAATGCTGCCCTCCACCTCTGCTGCTGGACAGGGAGCAAAGTGCATGGAACAGGGAGATGACAGATACAGCAGCTAGCAGAAAGCCCATGCCACAGGGCCATTATCTTGATGCCCATTCTCAACTCAAAGTCAAGGTTGAGATAGCTTGTCCACTCAAGGTTAAGAATGACCGCTGTGGATTGGAGTCCTATGATGATCCGTTTGGGCGCATCATCTACCTATTTGATTACAACAACTTGTCTGTTATGACCAAGCTGAGGTCAGAGATCCTCAGAATCAGTGCATCAGCTTTCCATATGGGCTCACACCCACTGGAAAATCTAGAGAAAGCCCTATCAAATTACATAATGAATTTCAAGCACGATGAGAGCAAGGATCTGGATTTTGTTACGGGATTCCACGTGCTAGATAAGAGGACACACATCTTTGTTCTGGAAGGGCTGAAACATAAAGCAGTGAAGAGACTTTGGGAGGCTGTTCCTATGACGTAAGCCCATGACCAGTACCCCAAACAGCCCGTGCTAACAGTTTTCAGCTGTGCTGTCTATTTGGATAGATTCCAAATGAGAACCTTTCAGTTTGTGTGATGTTTTGCAGGATAAGAGGGAGTGATGAGGAGCAGGTGATAGTTCTCTACAATTCAAACCTGGGTTTCTTCAAGCGAATCTATGACTCATTAGATGTGGGCCTGAGTCCTCTCCATTTACATGAGTCACTAGAGACCATCATGAGACAGCCTCTGGTCTACATTCGAGGAACCGTCTCCCAAGCTTTGTCAAGGTACCTTCATAGTGACATTTCAGTGGCCTTAAAGGACCCTACCTGTGATTTGCATCTTCTACTACAAATCATAAATAACCTACATCACAGCAAACCGTGCTTATGTTTGAAGCAGCATTAATTGATTGTTTTTGGCCACTTTGGGGGAAGTGGAACAAGCTGCAAATACAACACTGACATACGTTATACTTGTTAGCAAGCTATTGCCTATTTACACAACAAGCAGTCAGAGTGACATTAGTATTCATTTTGAGATGCGTTTCTAGTGAATGTAATGTAACATGGTGAATGTAAGTCCAATATTCTACTCTTAGTTCTATTTTGGTCTCCACCAACTGAAAGTATCCGGCCCCTGTAGTTGCTGAATAGTCTATGTTCACGAGGTAGTCATTAACTTTGTCTGCTATTTGGTGGTGGGCAGGCTTCTTCACTGAAAACAAGCTTGATGAGAGCAATAAGACTGAACCAATACATTAAAGCAGTGGGTTGTAAAACCAAAACAATGAGCTGAAAGACAGCTAAAAAGTACCATAGCGCTGAGGAGATCTACAGAGTCCCTTTCACATGACAGTCATTTGAGACATTAATATAAAAATATTGGTTAGTGCCACTTTGATTTTTTTTTTTAATGTCCTAATGTCCAGGCAACACTGTCCTACGTTTATTTTCATAGGGTATAAAAATCATAGCAAACTTTTCAAACATGCTTGAGTTGTGTATTCCATCACAGTGAACATTGCGTCCATATATATTTTTGTCAATGTTAAAAGTACATTTTAACTATGTCACTTTTAAAAGTATCAACACATTTTTCCTCTTACAAATGAAATGTTGAACTCATAAATGATGAAACACAGCATTTCTAAATTCAATACAAATTGAGTTTTGCTGCTACAGTTTTATGACTCCCTCATAATGCTACCATTACTCTGTTTTAGCATTTACCATTGTAGCCACAATGGCTGCTGTTCAACAAAAGTTACAGTCTGTAGTAGGCACCAGAATTTGACAAAAATTTATGCAGACTTGGTGTTCATTGGTATGGATTACACAACTCGATTCAAGCAAGTTTAACGAGTTTGCTAAATGATTTTCATACCAAATGATATGAATGCAAACCAATGGCTGCTTGGGCTGATAGGAAAAAACGCATCTAAAAATCTAAACCCATACAGCACACGTACAACGAAATAATCTCAACTCAAACCTTTGACTTGAGGTTATTTTGTCACACATACTCTGCCCAATGTCAAGAATGAATTCCCAATGCTTCCAACGGACAGCCGATGTAGTTTTACATCTAGATTCACTGTCTACCTACTAGCCTTGTTGCTGGAGCTTTCAACGGCAACTAATCATGTAACTAAAGTATGCATGATTTGTAGTTAAGCAGCACAAATAGTAAGAACTTTGGAAGTTGACTATGTACATGACGGTCCATGCATATTTATGGATACAATGTGTAATTAATGGTATAATACAATTCACCATTGCAAGTATTTATTAAATTGTGAGGAGGACCTTTTTATGCCTAGGTTAAGCCAGCTTTGTCAAGTAAGGCAACTCAAAGATGCAGTACAGTACAACCTCTTCCCCTCAGCGGACATGATTCTCAGCATGAGCGAGGAATATGGAACACATGCTGAGCAGTGGGAGCAACGAGCCAGTACAAACACCGAGGCGGACATGCCCACTCTGCCTGTCCGGATGAAACGACGCACACACAACAGAGAGTACGTGAAATGGAAACGCAACACCCAGCAGTTGACGCTCAAACAGTCCAAGGACTTCATTCAGGTTTGTAGGCTTAAATTGTTCTGAGTAGAATCTGACTCATTAACAGGGTCACTCAAATCCCACATCAGTTTTCAGGACAATACTAAAAAAGTGCAAGAGGAAAGTGAGCGGCTGAAGAAGCCAGAGGCTGCTGTATTAAGGATGGAACGGTCTGCAGCCAGGCCAGCATACAACTACAGCATCCAGACCTTCGGCTCAAAGGAGCTGCTCCGCAAAGAGATGGCCCAGGTTTGTTGAATATATAAGATATAATGTACAGTACTGTTATATAGATACATGTACAGCAACATATCTTTTTGGCTCAGAAGGAAGCATTGTCACCTTAAACTAAGAAAAGCGGCACTAAACAATATTTTGATATCACTAATAGATCAAATGTGTTGTGCTGAGTAGGTGTTGGCAGCAGGAAGGGAGTGAAGGAGGACCCAGAGGTAGGCAGTTTCAATGAGGAGTGAAGGATTTCTTGAATATTTACCAGCAGACAGCCAGGCAGGTAAGCAGACAAATGAAAGCCAGTGGCCTATAATCCAGACAGGAAGACGGAACCAACAGCTCAGAGTTACACGGGGACTAACGATGACATCTGACAACAAAACAGGGACACACACAACTAAATAGACTCAGGGGAGGTGCACTCCATAACGCAGGTGAACATAATCAGAAAATCAGGATGCAGGAAGCAAAACAGTGAGACACAGGAGGGAACAGGCAAATTACAAAGTAAAACGGGAAGTACCAGAACCAAAACCTAAAACACAGACCGAACAGACAATTTCAAAATAAGACAAGAACTCACAGAACCACAACCTAGGACAGACATCTACACAATAGCCGAAACTGCATACCAAACTTAAAATGACCTGGAACGGACTTATACCCAAAAACACTCCACAAAACCCCAACAACACCCCATACTCACTCACCCAGTACTCAGCTGTTTAGCTCAGCTATGGGGAACATGGTGGCGCATTTAGCAACTAAAGGGCCAGATATTTCCCTCAGGTGTTGGTGAATACCAAAACAGAGCTGAAAGGAGAGTGAGTGTTGGACTTCCAGTTGCCAGGTGGCCAGAAACACAACTCCCGATGAATGCGAATGTCGCTTTGTATCTGCTGGATGTGTGAATGGGCAACTATTTGATAGCAGGTTAGCCATAATAACCCTATGAGGTGATAATATGTCATTGTTGGATTTACAACTTGTTGCGCTGTCCCCGAGTGGCCAAAATCAGAGAATGCTGCTTTAAATTGCATTAATGAAAATATAGGTATAGGCACTTTGTAAATATTAATGAGGACTTGTTCACTTTGATGGATGACACAACTCAAGCAAGTTTCAACAGTCTTCTAATACAGTAGATGTTTGTGCCAGACAGAAATGGATGGAAACAAATGCCTACCTGTCTAACTGAAGGACGAATACGTCCAGTAAGCTAAACCTGAATTCAAAAATTGTCAGCAAAAATGTCTTTAAAAAAAAGCCCACGTAACAAAGTACATGTAGTGAAAGCGGCTGGTATTATTCTGTTCAGTGTTTAGCGAAGATGAAGCTAAATGTTTTGTGCTTCTCTGGTGGTAACTTCAGGTGCGGGGGCGGAGGTTTACCTACAGTCAGCAGTATCACAGTGCTACAGTGGAGCCAGGAGACGTGGCTCCTAAAAATGACTCCAGCTCCACTGCTGCCTCTGCCGTTTGGCTCACAAGTATGAGAAGTCCAGAGTGCACCCAAGACACCCGGATGAGGCTCGTGTGGAAGAGCTGAGGAAGGTGATGTCACTCTTCATCTTCCAGCAGTGTGGGGTTTCACATTCCCATGAATCTTAGTGCAAGGATGACATTTTTACTTACTCTGTTTTCTTTCTCTATGACACAATACAACATGACTTGACTGGATAATATCTAACTTGCTGTTATCTCCAAAGGTTTCCAGTCATAGGGAGTGTTTGTAGTAGAGGATTAAGTTGATAGTAATACTACTGTTCACTGTGCTTCCAGCCGTGGAGAGAGAACATCCTACATGCCAACATATTGAAGCCTACACTTTCACGCGACATATGGACCTGGAGCCAGCGCAATGGGGACTTTCAGCTCTACAGCAAACCTCCCTCTTTCTTCAGCCCACCTCCTGTCACCATTGACCTGCCTGGTAGGCTGTGCTGCATCAACGTACCAACACTTTTAACTGCTAAAAGTGTTGTAAAGTTGTGTATTTGTAACTGGCCAAATGTCGAAAACCAGATGCTACGCTGAGATATTTCCATTGTAGCCGTCGAAGACATCAGCCGTACATGTCAGCTTTGGCGTCAGAATCAAAGAGGGGGCTTCTGTACAGACCCACCATTTGATACTGTGTGTTACTGGAAGGTCAGCAGGTAAACAAGGAGAAATCCATCATAGGGGAGATAGACATTTCTCCACAAACATCTGCCTCAATATATCATAATGTCATACAGCCACATCACATGGCAGGCTGTGGGGCATGGCTGCTATGTGATTTTTCCATGCTATGTGGTTGTATCCTACTTTGCTGAAAAGCCAAAAGTATCCAAGAATTGCACTTAAAGTGTTACATTACAAAGCAACTTAAAGTGGTAAGTGACCCATTTACTTACATTGTATTTATGTTCAAGTCTTCAAGGTAGACTTGAGATTTTATATTAGTTATATATGTTACTTACTGATCGTGATTTAGATGCAACAGATCCAGTGGACGATACATCCCAGCAGGCCAGCAGGTTGTCAGACGGAAATAGACAGCAGCAAATGGAGTCAGTTACCAAAACCACAACATAGCATTAAAAAATGGTTTTAAGCGTTCACAACAGAGTGCTACATCTTTGTTGTATTTTCCGTACTTGATGTTCCTTTCAGACCTCATGGACCGATTTTTTCTATGGTAGAAATTTTATTAAGAGGCCGGTTTCTTTTGAGCACCATGATCAAAAGTATTGATTTTATATGGGCGCTGAAGTACAAAAGTACATTCCAGATGCATTAGTTAGTGTTTGAAACTGGGGAGCTGAGAGGGAGACACAGTGTATGGGTGATGGGGGATGGAGCGGGAAGGAAGCCATGGCTTTGACTGGAGCATTAAATATGTCTGGTTACATGTAACGTTTTTTCAGAACTGGGGTCTAAACAGTTTGAAGTTAGTAATCCCCGCAGTGCAGAGCTTGGTGGATCCTTGTTGGGAGTGACAAGGACATAAGGACTAGGCGACAAGCATTCACATAATAATCCTTTCCCAAGGAGTTGACTGACTAATGTAAATATCAGGTACGGCAGTGTACGAAACCACCGTATTACCATTTAGGCCTAACTTTAAACTTGTCATCAGACAACTTGCAACAGTTTGGATTTAGCCACGAGTAACCCAAGCCCATGTGGCACCTTTTAACAGCAGCTTTGTTTGTAGATTCTACAAAACATGGGAAGAAAGAGTGTGTGATGGCTATGAGAGACTATGGTGTAACTAGCATCTAGCAATGCACTTAATTTCACTAAGAGTATCCAAGAGTGGAGTTTTTCCTATAACTGTCTGGGCTGTAAGCTCCCAGTATTAAAGGCCAATACTGATATGTTTTGATTGAAGCTCCAGATGGCGGCTATTTGAGCCAGTATCAGTTTTTGCTGCGGCGTAACACACTCCCACACCGCACTGTAGAATAGATTTGGTCAGGGAGGAACCTCAGTGATACCAGCAGTTAACAAAAGATATCTGTTTATGTCTCTCATCCAGTGAAGTAAAGTTTATCGGTTACATGAACAGTAAAGCATAAAATCTCTTGAGCTTTTAATCCACAGAGGTAAGTGGGTGTGCTGTTGATCCTCAGGAGACCCTCTGCAGCAGGAGCAGCTCACGGCAGCCAGAGCTCAGAGCAGTCGCTGGCTGAAGAAGCTGCTTCCTGGCGGCAGCACCAACCCACCATGCAACGGCCCCTTGCCACAGTTCACGTGTCACATGGGAGGAAACTCAGAGATATTTCGGGATATACTGAGAGATGAGCCTAAGAAGGATTCACTGAGGAAACCAGGCATGATAATCTTGAAGGTACAGTATATTCCCTTACTGAGATGAGTCCGTTTTGGACAGAGCTCATGACATAATGAACACACACGTTTGGACAGCAGCACATTTTCTGATGCTGTGACTCAGTGCCATTACTTTGAAATGCTCTTCATCCAAATCTGTGGATTATCCAACATTGCCCAAGACAAAGGACACATCACACAATGCAGTCATCTGTCACAAAACATAGTATAACATAGTATCTCGTGTCAGAGCATCTGCTTTCGCTTTTTCATGAATTCAAGGCCAAAGTAAGAAGCTTTGTTGATCCCGAGGCCACGTGGAGTTCAGTTTTGTCTTCTGTACTCTAAAAGTGTTACGGCATGCCTTATAAGTGTATTTCTGACAGCTTGAGAGCTTCCATCTGTTTGTAGAGGGATTCTGACGAAGAGACATTTTCACTTGTTTGGTTGAGGCGCTCAAAACCTACTGTGGACACTAAAAGGTTAATTCTTGGTGTGAACGGGAACAACTCCAGACCTAAACAAGAACTCAGCCATTGGTGATCAAGTAGCTTGAGGAGCAGGCAGCTGCAGCCCGAAAGGAGCTCACAGGGCCGTTACTCCGGCACTGATTTTCAGATGGGTGCTCTGCCTCAAAAAAAAACAGTTTGGGATAATGCCCCACTAAAGCAAAACATCAGGTGATATGTAGCCTAAGGGTTTTAATTCAGCTGCTGTGTACGATCTTGAAGGTCCCGGTGTCAAAATCTAGTTTTAAGGCCCTAATTATTTCAGTTCATATTCCTAAATAAATGTGTTTCAACTACCGCACAGTACATCTAGGGTCTGGTTGTATTTTAGTGTATAAAAGACATTGCACAGAAAATGGAAGGCACAGGGGTTTAATTGGGGCCCCAAGCAGCTAGTCTTTGCACTGTTGGTTCATCATTACGAGCGACACAGTTTTGAATATTGTCATTTGCTGCAGTTATATAAGCCGCACTTTAATGTCCGTTTTGCTTCAGTTCAGCGTTTGCAAACAGGTTTTTTCGTGTTGCAGCCTTTGCCTCAACTGCCAGTGGTGAACTTGGGTGACGACAGAGCAGAGGAAAAGAAGGAGAGTGGCCGTGGCTCCAGGCCCCCCGTACGGACTGCAGCCTCAGCAGCAAAAACACCACCATCGCCAGACACATCTCTCTGTCCGTGCAAAAAACACCACGTGTCAGTTTCAGTTCTAATTTTTATTCAAACAAAAAACACACTTAACAGATACCAGAGAAAATAGTCAACTGCGTTTGTGTTCATGCGGTATGTTCTGTTGCTTCTTACAGGGGATTCAGTAAGCAGCACTCATTCCTGTACAGGCGGACTGTCCTGCCTCTGACAGACAAGGCGAAGAGTATCTTCACTTTTCAAAAGTACGCACCTGACGTGAAGACACGTACATCAGCTCTCCAGCCTTTCAGGAATATTGTTGAAGCACGAACCCACAAAAACCGTCTCGCTGTATACCAAATAGGCTAATAAAGATTAGTACTAGTAGCTTTGGAAATAATTAATAATAACACAACGCTAAACCTAAAGAGCACTTCGGTTCAAACTTCATATAACCCCATCAGAAGAGAATGCCCACCATCCAAAGATCTCGGGTGTAATCTTTGTAGCCATGGTTAATAAAAAACAGAAAGTAAAAACATAAATCTCTTTTATTAATCAAGTCTACATAGAAATGTCAAACAAAGTAAGTACCAATAGAAGAGTAAAGAAATCAGTGGGGACTGTGATTTGGCCTCATCCCTATTGTTCAATCACGATAGAGGAGACAGCATTGTGGTCACATGGGAGCGCTCAGTATGTTCTTTCAAGAGGGTGAGAGCAGACGTAGGCTCTCTTCTCCAAGACCTCCCTGGCGATCTTCTTGATGTTGGCATCGTTGTTCTCAGGAGAGTCTGGAACGGATTGAGAAGGGAATTACTAAACAAGCCTCTTTTATGCGTTCAACACAAAACACAAAGTTCTCGTGTCTGGATCATGTCACTTACATACAGGTCATTAAAAAACAAAAAAAAAAAACTGTGTGAAAATGAAAAGCAGCGGGGGGGTTTGAGTGTTGCTATGTGGGGTTTGGTGGGGAAATTCCACAACACATGCAAGTCTTTTGTACCATGCAGTAAAAAAGAATAAATAAAAGGGGTCGGGTGGGCGGCAAGGGGCTGTTCTCAATTACCATTTTGTGTAGTACTTACGTTTTTGCAACTGAGTCATCAAGTAATTGTTCTTGAAGAAAGCATCGCTGCAGAATGTGTTTGCGAGCAGCACCTACAAAAATGAACAACAAGGTTGTTGCAAGGAGGCGGTCAAAAGCACAATGTAATTAAATGTGCAGTGAGACGGCAGAAAACGTTTGTTGGTTCAATTTTCATCTGCAAACAGAGTGCGAGACAACAACTGGAAACACTGTGCGCACGTTTCATCAACAATGTTTTCTTTCACAAAAATATGTCAGATTAGCACTTTTCTACACATCGTGGATATACAGGAAGTCAAAGTGAACAGGTACGGAGCCAAACATGAACGCAAACGACCTTCCAGTCCCGGTGGAACTGAACTGGATGACAGCTTAATGACTGAAGCCATGTTTGCTTTTAAAATGATTCAGTACGTGGTTTGGATCTCGTGTTTTACTTTGTGATCCTCAGGCAAAACCTTTCAGTCCTAAAAAAAAAAAAAACTATCTTTGGAATGGAGTCTCCGGTCTCCGTGTGTGTTTTGTATAAAATACCAAAAAGGTGGAGCCACTGCGTGTTTGAGAGGAGCACCGGGCTTCCCGTCTGAAACACAGAAGAGTGTCGCAAAAGGGGATAATACAAAGCATTCACTGCCCTCTGTGATGTCTCTCCGTTGAGGATTTGTTTGCTCTGCATCATTGTTTCGGATTCCACACAGGCCATTCCTACAGTTAGCGTTAACACTCTGCCATCCTGTGTCCTTGTCCACCTCAACCTGCTCTGATTTAAAAAACCCTTTTCCACACGAAGGTGGAGCAGCACAGGTTACAAAATAGTTAGGTGAAAATAATAGCTATACTAAATCGGAATAACCGCTGCCTCGGGGCTGACAGCGAGTCTAAACACGTGCAGATGACAGGACTAATTAAACGTGTGTGCGACAGTAAAAAGAATAAGAGCGAGAATACAAATTCAGAGGGCGCGTCGTGTTGTGACGTGCTGCTACTGCTTTAATCGCTTCGTAAAGTGAAAACAGCCTAATCTAACCAGATAACAATGCTTTATTAAGCGGGATAACAACCACGTTGTAATCGAAATGCAACGAGTTAACGGTTGTGTAACTGCAGCGCGTGTTCAAACCGCACGTAGAGTCGCTGCTTCTTTTCTAGAAATTCCACAGGTCCAACCAGGAAACACATATCACGCAGCAGCAGCAGGTTCAGGTTATGAGATACTCGCCAAACGGAGATTTTCAGCGTTGGCGTGTGGTAGGACTGGGTAAACAGTGGCAAATGGGCCACATATGGCCACCCAGCTTAACGGCAGACTTAACTGATCGATCAAAGTGAATGTTTGATTCGTCACCCGTCTGTGCATACATATCGACCAGTGGTGATGGGATGAGTGAGGCAGCTGCTCACGGTCAGGCTTAAAGGGCGTAAATATAGAGGAACTGGGGGCTCTGTTGGTAGCTCAGTTGAGTGTCCTAGTCTGGTGGGGTAAATGGAAAAATGGACTATGAAAAATAAGAGAAATGGATTCTAGCTGGGGTTAGGTGTTATGAAGGTGAAGCTGTGACCGTGGACGCACTTCCTCCGCTCTTTGACTCAACTGCTTGGGGGGGGGGCGGGCGTTCGGCGGACATGTTGCTTTGTAGCCGAGCCGATCGTGGTCAATACAAGAGATACAGGCAGATTGTGCTTTCCGCTTTACCTCGTGGTCGTGATTCCTGAGGCCGATGCTGATGGAGCGGCTGGATCTGGACAGGACAGCTGTCATGGCGTAGATGTTGATCAGCACATCTGCTACTCTCTTCAGGACGAGCTGTTCATCCACTATGCTCTGACAACAGCAGTGGATAAAGCGAGGACACGTCAATCAGCTTTTTTCGGCTGCTTAGGACACAGTTTGGATTTTGCTCTCAAGTTGTGATGAATTACTTTCAGTCTTTGGAGATTTTCTGACAGAGACCATACAGACACCAGGATCACTGCTGGGCTAATATAATATAATATGATATGAAAAAATGGTCAAGAGAAAACTTTTTTTGGACCATTTAACTTAAATTTTCAAGGTCTTGTTCTTCAGTAACTGAAGATTGCAGTATGATGGAAGCCCTCTGAGGACACTCGGACTCATGTGCTGGATCAAAATGGAGGCAAATGACACAGGAAGTAGGGATTTGGAAAGCTGACCTGTGTCCACGAGGTTTATAGCTTCTGGGGGAAAGCCGTGATTGCAAAAGCACAGTCGAGGAAGAAAAAGAGTAACACTTCGGGGCGGCTGTCTAACAGACGAAGTGCCACCTCGGAAACACTGATTGGAAGATATGAACAGATCTCGACCGTCACTAAGAAACAATTCATTTAGGCGCTTTAAGACAAACGGGGATTTTGTTCAAAAGAATTAGAAACATTCGAGCAGGATATTCCCACAGCGGATTTTCCCGAACGTAAAAATCCATCAAATGTTACCTTTCCATATCTGTACAGCAGGCTCTCCACGGTCGATCCGAAAAGGTTGACGTTCTGCTCCAACTTCTTTGCACTTTCCTGTAAATGGAAAACTCCTGAGCTTCTTGAAAACGATTACGCCGTCTAAGGCTTGCAGAAAAGGTGCCCTTTAAAAAGTCAAAACAAAGTTCTTACCGCCAAGCTGGGATGCACCACTCCATCTTTTCCCGTCAGGCCGAGGTCCACTGAACCCCCGAATGAGTTCCTCAGTTTCCTGCCTACCATGCCTAAAGCAAGACCTATATTCCCTTTCTTCATCTCCCTGCAGGCAGAGCAGAGAACAGACTGAGAGGCTTAAGACCTTCTGGACGTAACTTAATGAATTACACAACCTTGTGATGGTCCATATATGATCACAATATCAACATTATATAAAGATATTCCCCAGCTTTACACAACCTTCATATTCTCACTTTATTTTCCCGGTAAGGACTTTGCCAGCATACTGCATTCCAGTGAGAGCGATGTACATCCTCAGGATTTCATTGGTCCCCTGAAACCAGACAACAGAATCTAAAAACAGCACGCTATCGATTTCACATTTATTATGCTGTATGTATGCGGCGATGCAGCCCACGAAGAACACCACATAAAAGGTGGGGCACCACACTACATTTTTATATGTGCAAGAGTTCCAAATGGTACTATGTGCCATAGCCTAGCTAAAGCATAAGAACATGGAAAAACCCATTTAATTTTGATGGATTATGATTGATTCTCACCTTATGGGTGGGACATGGCGAAAAACTGTTTAAATGGCTGACAACAAAAAGAAAAGCCCAGTTCACCCAAAAATCTAACGCACATGTTGTTTCCTGTTACCTGTGGTGCTGTCCGTCCACCTAGACTGTTTTGGTGTGCGTTGCCGAGTTCTGGAGACATCGGCCGCAGAGACGTCTGCATGTTTTGAATATAATGGGACTATTTGGCACGCGGCTCGGGGTGCTCAAAGCGCCATAAAAAATACATCTGAAAAACTCAACTTCGACGTCTCTTTCCAGAAATCATGACCCGGTTACTGAAGATAATCCACAGATCTGATGCGAGCAGCTTCATGTAGGAACTGTTTTCTTCCTACCGATAGCCCCTTTGTGCCACCTGCTGGCCAGTTACAGAATAATGGCTCGTCTGAACAAACCAACAACAGTACATTAAGTTTTAACCCAGGATTTTAGAAATACTGGGGTCCAAATTCCCCCGAGTCTCGCTCACCTAAAACATTTTTGCTAACCAACCAAACCACCACACAGATTTGATATTTTATTTAACTGTTCCAAAACATTTCTAAACATTCGATCTCCATAATGATCTAAATGTTGTTTCAGAGCTTTCTCTAAACCCCTTTTGTTACCACTGTTTTTATTTTCTGACTAGTTTTAAGACATTTAGTCCACAAAATGTCCGAATCAATCTTTAAAAAAACCCAACATGTGTAAAATGAGTGAACCTAAACTCATCTTCAAGGCTAAAAACTCCCAGAATTATGACAAGAGGACATGACCTTTTGTTGTCCTCAGTGGTAACTACAGACTGGATTTTAATGACCGAATAATTATAGCACCTCAAAGATGGGCAGGATGCGACAGTCCCTGAGGTAGCGCTCGTAGGGGTAGTTCTTCGTATAACCCAGACCCCCGAGGACCTGAAGAGCTTCACTGACACAAATCCAGCCTCCCTCTGAGCTGAACACCTGAGCGGAAGACGGAGAACACACGTCATGAGACATTTTGGTTTATGCTGGTTTTAGATGAATGGAGTTGTGACAAAGCTGTGTAACCTTGACCATGGCGGCCTCTAGGGAACAGTCTGGAATCCCCGGTCTGTCCATCATCCCTGCGGTCAGGTACGCCATGCTCTCCATCACAAAGGCGTTAAGGGCCATCACTGCAAACTTCTCCTACAGTTACAGGGCAAACACACACCGTGTTCACTTCCAAACCAGACCGAGGGGTGGCGATTATTCGTCACGACGCCGATGAGGGACAAGTCGATCGTACCTGAATCATACCGAATTCGCTCAGGCTTTTGCTAAACTGCTTCCTGGTTGCAGCGTACTCGGAGGTCATTTCTACCGAGAGTCAGAAAGAGATGGAGTCAAACTGAAGGCATTTCACAAAACCCGCACACGTAAACTCTCAAATCAGCAAGGGGCGTCTAACCTATCAGTTTTTTTATCATTCCAGCTGAAGAACTGCCCATACTGAACCTCCCTGAGTTCAGGATGTTCATGGCAACCTGTGCAACACACAGCGAATGTTTGGTGTACAAAACAGTGCAACCGTACGGACCCAGTGGTGTATAACAGTTTGTGTTGAGGACAGGATAGAGCTTACCTTGAATCCACCGCCTACTTCTCCTATTACATTCTCCACTGGCACTGGCACGTTGTCATAGGACACCTCACAAGCTAAAAAGGTCAAAAAGTGACATGAAAAAATAAATAAAGGTGACGTGAAAAGGCACAAACTCTACAGAGACCACTCCCGAGTGTTCATCTTTTTATGCAAACTCATGAGAGGCTTACTGTTGGAGCCCCGGATGCCCAGTTTGTCCTCGGGCTTGCCACTGGTGACGCCCCCGAAAGCCCTCTCCACGATAAACGCAGAAATCTTATCTTTCTTCACGCCATCTACAGCCACCTCCGTCCTGGCAAACACTGTCATGACATCCGCCAGGGCCCCGTTTGAAATCCAAATCTGACAACGCAAATGGAAAGACACGGGACCTTTAGGAGGCAAAGCGAGGCGTGAGGGACGACCCGCGACGTAGGTCTGCTCACCTTCGAGCCGTTGAGCAGGTAATGTTTTCCGTCTGCGGACAGAGTCGCGCGGGTCTGAATGGAGGCTGCATCGCTTCCGCTGAAATGAGCAAAGTGAACGCAAGTGAAGCCAATCCAACCATACAGTACACTTAGACACAGTGTAGATGCTTTCACAGCTGTGCAACGGAAAGCGCTCATTTCTGATTGGTCTAAACGTGTCCCTTAAAATCTTATAATTGGATTCCTCAAACTGGCCGACATTTAACCAGTGCGGTGAATCACTGCAGGCACAGCGCCTCTGGAAGGTGTTCTCCCCGTCAGAAGTTTCCCTGTTTTATTGTCTTACAACGTTGGATCAAGAACCGAACCCCAAATTGCTCCCCCCGGGCGCTGCAGTGGCCCACTGCTCCTAATAATTAGGATCGGTTAAATGCAGAGATTGACTTTCACTAGACGTTGTACTGATTGTGTATGTGACCATAAGGAATCTTCTAAAAACAGAAAACAAAGGACACTAAAACGAGACTTTAGCAGGAAGCTATTGTGGGCCGTTGCGCAGCAGGCTGCTGATTGGCTGCTGGTCAGCGTGACCGCCTGCTCTGCCTGTGAGAGAGCGCCGACGTTGCAGCTTTAAGCAAGACTCGACAGGCTGTGTGGAAGCTCTCTCTCTCTCTCCACCTGTGCAGAAGGAGAGCCATCGGTGCTCCGACAAATCGATGCAAAACTAGGGGGCGGAGTCATGAAATCAAGAAATACACATTTCTCCCATTTGGTTTCCGATTTTCCTCAAAAGGAGAACGCAGGACGAGTGACTCGCAGAGCGGACGTGTTGCTGTAGCAGACAGACGTAAATTAATCAGATAAATAATCTATTTCCTTTCAGTTCCTTTTCATGTTAAAATGCTTTTAAAAAGAGAAAAGTGGATGATGAGAGCAAAGCTTCTATTTTTGTCTGTTTGTCACTATATGAGAGTGATATTACACTCCCAGGTGTCCTGATATAGAAAAATATCAGAGGACACCAGAATACCTTGAACACACAGGACTGTCCAAATGATAGGAATGGAAGTGCAGCTGCAGAGGGACAGGGGTGTAAGCGAGGTGCCAGTGCCTTCACCTTCCAGGTTCTGTCAGACAGAAAGCTGCGATGTGTTCTCCTGAGGCCAGTTTAGGCAGATACTTCTGCTTCTGGGCTTCATTCCCTGCGATCAGAATCCCCTGAAACCCCAAACAGCTGTTAGCAAATCAAACAGAGGAATGGCCTTGAAAACGTCATTCGTTGCGACAACACCGATCGTGTTGTCATAGGCGGGAAACGCTCCCCCACATGACAGACATGCAGAAGATGAGCCAAGTGACGGGAAGAGTTGGTTTTTTTTTTTTCTACCAGAAGCGAATGTTTCTCGCGCGACCGTCTCATTTACTCTTTTATTTATTTATTTTTTTACCTTCAGTCCAATGGCTTGATGTGCAGCGAGTGTTACAGCAACAGAGCCATCTAATGAGATGATCTCTGCCAGTCGTGCATACATGGTGTTGGACAATCCGAGACCCCCTGGAATGGGAAAAAAATAAATAAATAAAAGACTGCCTTCAACTTGTGCTAGTAAGACACTGCAGGGCTATTACTACATTTGTAACGCGGCCATGCGAGAGAAATGGTTGTGGTGCCATTTTAAACCCAGGATTGGGTATAAACTGTTGGGATGTGTAGGGAAACGGCCTTCTGAACCATGCATAGCTCATGTTGCACGAGTTCAACTCTATGGACTTTCCTAAACACGGTTATTTGACATACATGCCCTTGCTAAACTTGAAGCATTTGGATTCGCTGTCAAAGTTAATCTGGCAAACACCCACCACACCCGACTGTCTTTTCTTTTGACCGTATACATTTGGCACATTCACACACATATTAATCTGGTGTTTTGGTGTTAGCCTGACTCAACTTTAATTCATAAAACATAAGAATCCATTAACGGTTTATTATTTATATAGGACATGTTTGTTACTAGCCTTACGACTGAGGCAGTAGCTGTTCCAAAATATGTACACTCAAGCCCAAAATGATTCATTCGCTTTGCAAACTGTCACAGTCTATGGGAAAATCCAAAGATCTATACCATTCCAAACAGTCCAAGCTGTTCTAAGGCATCCTCATTACCCTGTGTCATTGGGAACAGCTGTTTTAATCAACGCAACAGGTGAAAAACAGAAGCTCTCTGCTGTTGGTTTGTGGACAGTCGTGACTAAGACATTGTGGCTGCGCACAAGTCAGGAAAGGGCTATAAGACCATATCTAAATGTTTTGAAGTTCCAGTGGCTCCAGTGCAAAGTATTATTGGAAAATACAAGACGTTCCGCGCTGTGAAAAATCTCAGCGGGCGTGCTCTGAAGCCAAATGCGACACCTGTGCCGGCCAGGAGGATAGTGACGATCACCACCAAGGCCATCCTGATGAATCTGGGCTCTGCTGGTGGCAACATCTCAAGGCAGACAGTCCGCTGGACACTGCACACCGCTGGGTTCAACGGAGGCAGGCCAAGGAGGACACCACTTCTCCAGATAAGGCACACAAACGCCCGCTTGGCCTTTGCAAATGCTCATCTGGACAAATAAGAAGACTTCGGGTCTTCTGGTTTATGGTCAGATGAAACACAAATCGAATTGTTTGGCCACAGTGATGTAGCCCGTCATTTGATGTACAAAAGGAGAAGCCTTCAACCCTAAGAACACCACCCCCGCTGGTAAAAATGGTGGTGGGAACCTAATGTTTTGGGGGTGTTTTTCAGCCGGTGGACCAGGGAACCTAATCACAGTAAACGGCCACCATGAAAAAGCAGCAATACATCAGAATTCTCAACAACAACAACATCATCATCATACAGTCTGAAGAGAAACTTGGCCTTGGGCGCCAGTTGACATTTCAGCACGACAAACGAGCCAAAACACACAGCAACAGTGCTGAAGAAATGGTCCTGACTTAAATCCCACTGAGAATCTGTGGAGGGAGCTAAAGATCGGGGCGATGGCAAGGCGAGCCTCCAACCTGAAAGAGTTGGCGCTCATCGCTAAAGACGGATGGGCAAAAATACCAGTGGAGACACGAAGAAAGCTGGTCGGCAATTGTAGCAACCGTTTGATTGCTGTAATAGCCAATAAAGGCTTTTCTATTGAAGGGTATGAATAATTTTGGACATGCCACTTTTTGTTCAAATGTAAATAAAGGATGAGTCTTTTTTTTCCCCACAATGATGCCTCTTGTACATCATCTTATTGTCTTCTGGGAGACGCCTGTGTCATTTCTAATCAAGAAAAAACTTGCTGGTTGAATAAAAGTAACTTTAAGTCAGAATTTGCCTGGGGTATGAATAATTTTGGGTTTAAATGTGTATATATATATATACATACATGTATAGACTTTGGTGATGCCCTGACTTTTTACCTAGCGCCACCATGAGGTCGATATTTGTGGTTTTAAGTGAAACCTCTCGACAACTGTTGGATGGATTGCCTAAAAGTTGGTGCCTACGTTCATGTTCCCCTCAGGATGAATTGTTGCCCACTTTGGTGAACCCTTAGCGTTTCTTCTATTGCTACCGTCTAATCAAAATTGGACTTTGTCCAATACTTTAATTTATGATCAAATACCTGCAAAAACTGATAACAGCCCCATCAGCCTCCGCGGCATTTTTGTTTCAGTGATAGCAAACGTCCGCATGACAACACGCTGAACTAAGAGCGTGGTTTGTAAGATTGTAGCGACCTTTTAAAAAGACAAAAAGACAAGAGATAACAATATCAGCCGCTGAGAGGGCGACTGCAACTGGCTCCAGGTCACACTGATCTTACCGTACTCCTCAGGAACCATGATCCCAAACAGTCCCAGCTCCTTCAACCCCTTCAAAGTCTCTGGAGGGATTTTGGCTTCTCGGTCAATCTTCGCTGAGTCAACTGAAATCCCAACAAACACGGTCTTTCACTGTCAAGCCACCAAATTACTCAAACGCAACAGACTGCAAGATCATAATTCACGCGCGTTGACGAACTGCGTGCCGCAGGCTGCCAAAAACCCATTTGCAGTCTCATTCGACTCTCGTACTCATCACATCTCCTCTCTCACCTTCCTCGTTGAAGAATTTTTCCACGGGTGCAACAAGCTGGTTGATCTCCTCCAGTTCTTCATTTCCAATTTCTGGATAAGGGAAGACCTCAGCCTGGAGGCGAAACAGACTATTTTAGAAAATAAACTACCAGTTCCTTGCAGCAAAAAGAAAGGTTTAAGTGCTCTACTTCGGACTTCAGATGCTACAACTGCGTGCACATTGCAGTGTAACGGGACAAAAGAAATACCAAATGAGAGGGAATCAACACGTCTTGCTTCTTCACTTATTTTAGCAGACAGAAATCCCGTCCAGAAAAGATCAGTATCACATAAAAAAAATATGGAAATGTTATGTGGCGTTATTAGGTGAAACGTGGTAAAATCGAATCCCAGAAAAGGAAGTTACAATATTTCCTATAATACAAGTTTTTAAGGGGTTAAAAGCACGTGAAAACCAGATGTTTTTCATGTAATAACAAGATATTTTCACCTTATTACGACATACAAACGTATATGGTTATAACAGGAAACTCTTCTTGTGGCAATAAAGACCTCTGCTTCGGGGCGCCCGTGGGTGTAATGAGCGCAGCCGCAACCGGGACACCTTTCACCCGTTTCTGTCGCATGCTGATGATGTATAAGGATCTTCAAACACCGTCAGAAACCGTACACAAGAAACTCTTCTTGTTATAACAATATAAGTTATCATGTTCGAATGTGAAAAGTTTATTGTTACAACAAGATGTTATATCACGTTATAACAAGATGTTATAACACATTATAACAGATAATTTCACGTTATAACAAGCTATTTTAATGTTATAACAAGATGTTTGCACATTATAACAAGATACTTTCATGTTATAACAAGATATTTTCATGTTATTATGACATAGAAACGTATATTGTTAGAACAAGAAACTCTTCTTGTTCTAACAATATAATTTATCACGTTATAATGTGAAGTTTGTTATAACAAGATGTTTTTCACGTTATAACCAGATAATTTCACGTTGTAACAGGATATTTTCATGTTATAACAAGATATTTTCACGTTATAACAATACAGTCCCTGACAAAAGTCTTGTCGCTTGTGTACAAATTGACCTGAAGTGCAGCTGAAATATTTTTTCTAATCAAGAGTCAAGAAGTGGCTCATTTTAATCCCAACAGCTTTGGTAATAATGTTTCAGTGCAAAACGAAACTGTCCAAAAGTATTGTGATATTCACAGCTCCGTAAAGCCCATTGAGTCCATTTTGGCACGTACGTGTTGTCGCCATATGAGGAAGAAAGAAACCTTTCACGTTATACCGTGATACTGGTCGGTTTTTCTTTGTCTGGCACGGCAGCAGAAACGTTAAACACTGCCGTACTTGTAGTGCTTCCACAACGGGAGGTATAAATGTTGCAAGTCACTGGCGCTACTTGCTGCAGCCGACCACTGGCTGGGGCTGAGGAGTTCAGACTTCGCCCACATTAGGCACGCAACGTTACGTGCCAGGGAGCAGTAAGAAAGCCACCACACGGCGGCATTCCACCATCTTTCCAGGTTCAGTTACCTTGTTCACCTGGCCAAGGAACAAATCCTTGGCGTAAGCGAGGTTCCTCGAGTGGCCTTTAAAGCCCCTCCGCGGCTGAGGGCGCAGCACTTGATTCCCAGCATGCCTCGCAGTCCGGCCGAGCAGCAGCCGCGGTGCGATGGGGGCAGATTTAGATAAGACGACAAGTCGCTTTACACTCAGCATCCTTGTGGCAACAAAGACCAATGCTTCGGGTCGCCCGTGGGTGTAATGAGCGCAGCCGCAACCGGGACACCTTTCACCCGTTTCTGTCGCATGCTGATGATGTATAAGGATGTTCAAAGACCGTCGGAAACCGTACATTTCACTCCAACACGCGCGAACGGACTGGCTCTCAGACGCTTTAAGCACCGGGTTGGCAACATAGTTAAAGATGTAAAAATACCAAGGACTAAAAAAAAGGGAAGAAAATAAAAAGGAAATCATTATGGATGATTCATTAACTGAACTATACAGATAATGGATTTTAATTGACAATCCATTCCCTGCACAAACTCCTTTGTAGGCGTATGGTGTTATGAATGTACGGTTTTGAGATTTTCTTCCCCGCAATTTTATCTTTTAAAGAGAGAATATTTCCAGCAGCATTTCATAAAATATCAATGCAAAAAGACCAACAACAACAACCCCAGCAACAACACAAAAACCCACTGTCGCCAACTATTACTGACAGGGTTTTCGTGGCCAAAAGTCCAAATCCTTCACAGGAGATTTTGACCACCTGCAACAACAAACAAAGAAGCATGTATTTGAATATGTCATATTTTATTGCTCCATGTTTAAATGCTATTGTGATATTTGCGACGGCACCTGAACAGAGCATAATAACATAACGCGAGAACACGAGAACACCGCTTGGTGGCGCAATGTAGCCACAAAGGAACTACTGAGCGGTGGCCGCTAAATAAAGAATTAAAACTGTATCAAAGTGAGGGAGATGTTGGTTTTGAAACTGATCTTACAAATGTAGACTGAGCTCATTCACCAACAAAGACATTAAAAAGATGTAAAAAATAAATATAGCAGGCTGTCTAAAAACAGAAATAAGAAAAACCAAACAGCTGCTCTGTGTACGTAGGCCTATCACTGAATGCACAGTTCTACAATGCAAACCATTCTTTGGAGGCAGAGGAAATGAAGCCCTGTGCTCGGGCCCCTCCCAGCCGCATGATGACGTACGTACGTTGTCCTGCTGACACCGAGGATGTGGCCCTCAAAGCTGGGATCTATTTTTAGCCCCAACCTCAAGGGCCTGGACAGACAAACAGGGCAAAGTGTCACTCAGACCACCTGCCACAGCCAGGCCACGGCCAGGCCGGCCCGTGTTTGCTGCGCAAGAATGAGAAAAGAGTTCATGTGGCGTTTTTTTTTTAACTTTCATCAGCAGTGGCAACTCCCTGAGAATGTCGTTTAGGTTTAGACAAATGCCTTACGGCCCCTGACGAAGGCCTCTGTGTTGTTGGATAGCTAAAGTGGAAGAGCGAAACACGAACCTGTTTGGATCACTTTTTCTTGGAACGCGTTAAAGGGTAACTCCGACGATTTTGCACATAAAGGTCAGTTTGCTCATCATGGCCATGGGGAGTACTACTCACCCTGTGAAAATAGTTGTATGATGTCTTTTGTGGTTCTGGAGGGAGCTTTGTCTAACTAAACCCCCCCCCCCCGCATGATGTCATCAGGGTTACCTCAGCCTCAGCAGGGAGACTGCACAGAAAGCCTACTTTCAAACATGGGAGAGTTTACCAAGCAGGGAGGGTCTAACAGAAGATTTTACTGATTGCATTATGGAAAGGGTAGGCTTGACCTAAGGACCCCTTTAATGACCCCAGGAGGAGTTTCCATTCTACAGTTACACACAAATTTCACACCGTACACTTTGAGGGCTGACTGTTTACTTTGACAGTATCGTTCACTTTGACTGTTTTAGGCAATACAGAAGTTTCTGTTTCTCCACCATAAATATCCCTGCCAGTGTGGTAAATGCTTCGAAAATAGCATTTTGACCCCCATATTGGGAGACACAAATTACAGAAAATATAACTGATCAGTTGAGTGAGTGTGGAAAAAGAGAATATAGATTGTTTTACAGACTTTTGTTTTGGTGGCTAGTCCAAAATGTATTATGGGGAGCGGGGTGGGGTTGTGCCAGGGGAACTTGACCTCAGTATTTCTAAAATCCAGGCTAATGCCCTGCTTTTGGGGTAATCACATTGACTTACATTGATTCATTGGAGGATTTATCCTCGCCCTAAATACTATATATTAAAACCCTCATGTTAACCAAGACGAAACCGCAACAGGGACTTCTTTAGATTATGCTTAATGCAATAACAGTTATGAATTGGGAACACCAATTTTATCCGTAATGCAGCTGTCCCTAGTCAACTGGTTTTAAGTCTGGAACTGGTTGCCAAATGTCCTAGTCTTAGTCTAGTTCTATACTGGGGGGCCGTGGCTCAGCAGGTACGTGGTCCAGCAATCACGGGGTTGGTGGTTTTATCTCCAGCTTATCCTTGAGCAAAACACTGAGCCCCAAATTGCAAGCGATGGCCATGTAAGGCATTGTGAAGCATGTCCCGCTTAGGAAGACGAGCACCAGTGACCCCTTTAAGTTGAAAAGCCCGTGGTTCTAAGAATCAAGGAACACTTTTTTTTTTTCTGGCTAAAAAAAGCCTGTATAACCGCAGTCTGGAAACCCTCTGTGAGTGTGATCCTAGGACTCAAGGACCATTTACATTTAAGCGTATGTGCGGTTCTAGGCAGAGCTACCCTTCTAGGTAGAAAAGCCCAGTGATTTCCGAGGACTTGTGTGCCACATTTAGGTGGAAAAGCCTATAGAAAGTGTGGACAAAGTACGGACACTCAGAAACAGCTCAGGTTTTTCAGTATATCGATTTATTTTGCGTTCTCAACATTGTCACAGTACTAGTTTTACATCAACAGGGTTTTGTCTACTTAGAAACAGAATGCATAATAAAATAAGAGCACTCCTCCCTTCGCTGTGACTTCATAAGTGGGCTGTGAGTGAGAGAGAACAGGAGCGTCTCAGGAAATAAGTCAGAAGCGGCGTTAACTGTGTAACAGTTGGCTGTTCATCTCTAGATCCTATGATATTTCAGTCCTGTCGGAGGCAGAGAGAAGCAGTTGATGATTATGTAAATATCAGAGGGGAGCAGGAATGCAGCTTCAATGTAACTGCCGACATTGAGTAGTAGTAGTAATAATAATAATAATTTACAGACTATTTACATGTTTTCTCATTCTTTACTACCCACCCACCCTTAAAATGTTTCCTCCCTTTCAAACCCTCATCACGCTGCATTAGATTTCCCCAGATGGACTTGCTATTTACACTCAGCAGCAGTATACTGCCATGTCTTTACAGTGGAAAGAGAGGTGAAATGCATGCTGGAGTAGAATGACACAACTTTAAATGAAACCACACACTAGTAGGCCCGGGGGCATCTAAATGTAAACAAGCATCGGTCAGAGAAATCAAAGCTACATGGAAAGTTTAGGGTCTAGTCAAGCCTGCTGCTCAATAAAACATCACAAAAGAAAAGAAAGAAAGACATGGTAGGCATCAATGGCATGCAACAAAGCACCTCACATGGAATCTGGACAGGTTTTACATTAGATCAGTCGTCTGAAGGAACTGGAGGGTTGTGACTGAAAACACTTGGATTCGACAAAACTGTCACTATTTAATAGGTTTCTTCTTGGCTGGTGTCTGCCCCATTATTCCATAACAACTAGTTGGTAATCAGACTTCGATCTGACGACAGACGTTGTAAATTGGTCAACTGTGGGGTTGTGGGGGGCGGGTCGATTCTGTTTGATCCCCGATTTATTTGGTATAAAACTCATTCAAAAGGTAATGACCAGCGTCAGCGTTGGCACTTTTCTGAATCCGTAGTACTTCATCTACGCTGGATTAAATGCGGTATATTCGACAGATCCGACTCAAACATTAGATTTTTGAGTATAGCCTACAGTACCTGAAACCTGCAAAATACATTTTGGATCATTCGAGACAGTTTGAAAAAGGTACCACTGTCTAATTATGCACCCTTTATGGAGGGTTTATAGGTTGTAACTATTTGCTTTATCAATGGTTAATAAATACTTTACTAACGCTTGTAGATCGGTAATTAGCTATTGATAACAACAACATTTGGGTTACCAGGTTGTCTGGCAGGTGTTTATTCTCCTCCAGCAAGGTTTTCCCCACAATGGTTTAGCAGCGGCCGTAAGCCACCCACATCCTGACGCTCGTCTTGTGATAAATTTAGTTAGTAGACGATGGCCAATGTCACTAATAATAAAATATATGGTATTTGCTGTGCGGAATAGCACCTGAGCTCTTTTCCCAGATGGTTCATGTTTTATTCCCTAAAAGTGAATACATTTTCTATGCTGTTTATTTCAGGTGAGGTGGCCCGCCTGCGCTATAAAACACTGCAGGGGAACCCCGCCCTGCATGACACCTGCTAGCTCTTGAAGACGTTTATCATGAAGACGGTTCGACCGCTTAAAGCTGCCCTGTGGAGTTTTCCGGGAAATGAACTAAAGTCACGTTCCCATCCAGTGTGTCTCAGCAAAATGCATTATGTGCATCCTTGAGCTCAAACATGCGTGTTCAGTGCAATTTCTTCCTCGTGAAACGTTTACCAGGTCGATTTTTTAGGGTACATTATACATCGTACGATGCCTCATCGATGTTAGCTAGTTTGTGGCCTTCTTCTTCGCTGCCTTTGTCAGCACACCGCTATGCTTCTTGGTCCGCGGATGTGACCTTCTAACATTGGCTGGGGGATAAAAACCAGACTAGGGGATTTTTTTCTGAACATGGACACCCAAAAGTTGTTCTCATGAATGGCTTAATACGGATGTATAAATCACTATTAAATTACTTATGAAACCCTGAATAACATATTAGAAAGCAGTACCTTGAAAACTTGAGGAAAGAAGTATTTAAGAATACTGATCAACTGGATATCACTTGACGACAGTAATGTGTGAGCCACTGACGGAGACAGATGATAAATATGGAGATAAAAGAGTTCCATTCATTATACTTTCAGCTGTCTGTCCTTTATCACTCGGATCTCAAGATGACACAGTACATCTTTCGTCACAGCTGCTCTACCTTTCCTCTCACAGCTGTGATAACACCCCGCTGTAACTACTGTTGTACACTAAAGATCCAGTAAACTACTGTATGTTGGTTAGCCTCTGGAGTGACACAAATACATAATTGACTTCAGTTAGCTGTAATTTAGAAAGTCAAAACTATTCTACCATTCATTTTTAACAACTGTCAACTGTAACATTGATATAGTCCGGGAGTACACAAGAGTTAGAAAATAGCCTCGAAATACATTGTTACATGCAATTATTTTCTTTGACATTCTTTTTCAGCGTGGAAGGTCCAGTCCCTTCAAATCCATGTGGATACTTGCACAACACTGAAACATTGAGGAGGAAATGACAAAAGGACGTTGGGGGGAGATAAGGACAAAACTAAACAGAACTAAACGAAATGGAAAAACCACCAATTGCTCTTAGACAAAAGACGTAAAATACATATTGCACATACAAGTTTAAAAAAATCCATCTCATAGTCTGAAGCAGACACAGACTAACTTCTGCCATTGATATCAACTAAGTAGAACAAGTGCTGTGTCTATCACTTTCAACAGAAAATATGCCCCCGGCACACCAGCCCCCTCTCCCCGCTCTGCACAACGCCACAGATACTGTGCACAGGATGGCTGGGAGGTACAACCATCCCATAATATGTCAGAAAAGAGGATTGATATAAAACTGCCATTTGTGGCGAGTGAAGCACAAGAGCGCTATCGCCATCACAGAATGATAATTATTGATTTTCTTTTGTGCCGTGGTGTCCGTGTGGCTGCGACGAAAGGGCCGATCGAGGGAGTAAACAGCGCTGCAGGACACGCTCGCTGCACAAGAGATGCACAATGAAACCAAAGAGGGACAGGGCACACTCAGCCAGCTGAGAGCTTCCACGTCAGGATGGACACTTAAACATGTCATGTTGCTGTTTTCCCTGCTACACAGTTTGCACAGACTCCCACGCCCCAGGTTCCATGAAAAACCCCCAAAACCTCCTCCTCCTACAGAACCTTACTTGAAAAACCCTACGTGGTTGCAGCCCAACATATGGGGAATTTCATATTGTTTATTGGACTCTAAAAAAATTGTTAAAAGTAACGAAATGGTGGCGAAACAAGCAGCCAGCACTGAAGGGCGGACATTCAGGTGGATCTGTTTCCTCGGCAGCTCGCTGTGGCTCCCTTTTTCCAGAGCGGGAGAGACAACTCCGAACCCGTCCGAAAGACAAGTGCAGTGGATGAGACTGTACGCAGGCCGGTGTGCACGTCTGCGCCAGCCTTCAACAATCTTAACAGAGTTCTATCTCAAAGGCAACCATTTGCAGTAGTGTTCCAGCTTACTGAATATCCTAACTATTCAAAGCATTGATTGGTTTCTTACCAGTGAAACTACGTCACATATGTGCGAGTATAGTACTGAGAGTTTTAATTGATGAGACTTGTTCTGTAATAATTGTATTAGCTGATATTATTATTTTACAAAACACTATGCACATAAAGCATTTTTTGTGACTAAATTAGTAAATGCTTCAATAATTGGCACATTTATCACTGCTAATAGAGATATCACAGTGCACTGTGAGCTACCGCTACATTAAAGACTCATACCGCTACTGCTGAGGATGACAGTCTGTCCGGTTTGTCTGTTCGGCCAAGCCACCCTCACACTAGATGAAATCACTTTGGAGATGTTAAAGTCAAGATAACTATTTACTTCTTCTGTAAAATACTAGTAAGCAAGATATTTGATCATGTTCCTTTAATTTACTGAGGAGAAACAGTTGTTGTGGTCTTTGTGCATGCTCTTGCGTTCTGGTCTGTTGCTCTTGAAGCAGGCAGCCATGACTTGTGACCTGAAATGAAATGGAAGGAGCAACCGGACAAGAAATGTGTTCATACTGAAGAAAATGCCCCATCGACGAGCGTGGCAAAAACAGCCGAAGGAGGCACAGGATCTCGTCAGGCTTCACATCCCCAGAGCAGCGGTGCACAGTGCGACCGTTTCGTCAGCCGAGAGCTTCGGCGTAAAATCAAAGTTCAGTCAGACAGCCCAGAAAGCCCCTGTGCGCCTCAGACCACCGTACTGATGCCGCTGTGCTTGGGCTTGGTGCTGCTGGGGGCCTGGGAGGGTGCTGCCGGCGGGCCATGGTGGTGGGGGCCGTGGGTGGCATGGGAGGAGTGTGCCGCGTGGCTCCCGTGGCCGTGCTGCGCGTGAGGCGGGTAGGGCGGCTGCTGGCCGTGAGAAGGTGGCGGGTGGTACTGGTGCGGAGGGTGCTGCAAGTGGGCCGGCGGGTGGTAGTGGTGGTGGTGGTGGTAAGGCGGGGGGTTCTGGGTCATGTGGCAGAACTGGGCGTGGTGCGGGTGCATGGGGGCCGGCGGGTCTGTCTCCACCCGGGCCGTGTGGTGCAGGTTGGCGGGGTGAGGGGTGTGGGAGATGAGGGTGGGGTGCAGGGGCTGCGGGGTGGGGCTGGGGGACTTCACCCGCCTGGTGCCAAACAAAGATCCAAGCAGTGAAGAGGAGTTGGGCAGGGACTGGCCACTGTGGCGGGACGGGCAGTCTCGGCTGGAGGGGGTTCTCCGCCGCATGTGAGGACTGCTAATGATGGACCCCTGCAAGAGAGAGGACGGTCAGATCACAACAGAGACACAGCAGAAGCTCTGCTCTTGCTGTCCACTTGGAAACAGCAGAAAAAAAGGTATACTCGCTGTGGATTTCATTATTTTTTGGGGGGACCAAAAGACATTCGAAAAAACACATCACCCCACTGGTTTTGGCTTCTGCGGTGTGCGCAGGCTTGTCAAATTCTATCATGCATCTGTCCATGCTAACATCTCACGGTCGACTCTCTCTAAAGGGCTTGGAGGCTCAGCCTGCCGAGCTCGTCCGAGCCTGCGGTGTCTGCACTGTCATGGGCAGACGGACCGCTTCTGAGTCTTCAGACTCTCTCTCTGACTGCTGACGCTGTCGTGAGTTCCTGTCACCAATATGTCTGGTTTCCAAGGTTACAGTACCCTCTTTAATTTTCATGTGCCCCCACTTTCGGAGCCTTTACAGAACAGTCTGAAGCCGCAGCCTGTATACAGGGAACATTAGCATGCAGTCTCGTTTTTTAACTGTCACAGTCAGGTGCACTAGCAAGGCAAACAAAAAAGACTTCATAGGATGTTTTATAAGGGCACAGCAGCACAGTATAACAAGATAAGAACAGAACAACCAAAACAAAGCTTTATGTTAAAGAAATGAAGCAGATCTTTCAGAGCCATGCATAGCATGCAAACTGATCACGAATGAGTTATGATGTGCTCATGTCTTTTCATAAATTGTTACTTAGTGTGTTTTTTTCAGAGCAGCAATGACTTGTTCATAAACTTCTGAAGGATGTATGATACTGGTGGACTGTCAGACTGATTTTACAGAAGGGAGACGCAATGTTTTAAGGTTTCAATTGTATACCCTGCCGTGTCTTGTACCTGGATTATTTTTACGACAGGTTATTCTCTCTTTTTTTTTTTAAATGACCACAATGACTGAAACGATGAAAGTACATTTTTGTCAAATGGAAATGAGAAACCCCAGTCAATATGGAGGGCAGGTTATTCACCTTTGCACTCTGTGTGGGTGCTGTTGGGAGGATCAGTGAGTCTCATGTTATATATGAAATAGTGATAAATAAACCAGTCTCAAAAGCCAGATGACGCAGGGACCTGTGCCCCATTCTTCATAAGTGGCTAAACTGATCCAGGCAACCATGTTGTCCAGCTAACAGCTAACTTAATTAACCTGTTGTGATTACACCAGTCTTGGTGATTTCTAAATCACATTCAGCGCCCATTTGTTTCTGAAAATTACTTGATTTAAAAAAAAAGAGCCTATATGTGTGACCTGTTTTTTTAAGATTTATGTCTTCAGCGGGAACTAATGGGCTTCGGGCTGAGTGCCACAGACAGTGTGTAAAAAATTTAGGGATGGACTCACAATAATTCATGGGATTGGTTGACAATAAGAAAAAAATAGAATAATGACTTATCCTTAAAGGTCCTTGTTCTGGCACCGGCACAAACTAGTCAAACTCGCACTGAAGAACTAAAAAATGTAGGCTTGTGTAAAATCATCAACAATTAAATCAGGCTAACTCAGCTCCCCACATGCAAGTGGCCCTGATCACGCAGACTGTCCAGCTTGTGAGAGTATACCGTAATGTGCCTCCATGCTTGGATTCTTTCAACGCAGTACAGTGCTGGCTAAGTGCTATAATAAAAAAGGAAAGGCGGTGGGGGTGGGGGTAGGTGGGGGGGGGCGTCTTGTCAAGGTTAGGGGTCAGTGGAAGGAAGCAGTGCGAGTCGGGCGCTTCAAACGGTGTGAGCGTGCAGTAGCTGGAACTGGCAAAGCACAGCCAGGTTCACTTCGAGTGAACAAATAAATAAAAAGAAGGACAACATTCAGAGAAAATGGCTACAAATCTAACCCACTACACACAGGAGAGGATGACTCAAAGGTGCGACGCTAACATCATCACGGAGCAGCTCTAATGTGAGTCAGGAGTATTATTAGTCGTGTCATGCCGTGTACATCAAGGGTTAACATGTGTAAGCCACAGCGGATCATTCTGTTCAGCCCAATGCATGCACAGTGACCAAGGTGCACACGACAAAAACACCACCAAAACAGAAAAAAAACCCAAAAACTCAAACTACAAAGAAACAAAAACAGAGACTTGCGTGTTCCGAGTGAACAACATAAAGTCAGAGGACAGCTAGGCATCAGTTACATCCTACTTACTTCCATATTGCTGTCTAGTGATCCTGCACTGCTGCGTCTCCCACGCTTGCCTGCCCAGAACATGTAACATGACAGATAAGACACGCCTGGTTAACACGTGAAGGTGCACATATCCCTTCTGTCTAGTACAGGGGGGGGGGGGGATGCTAACACCCTAAGGTGACAAAAATGGCACATTACTAGATAGCAGCAGACTGTCAGTATGGCAGAGGGAGGCGAATAAGGACTAAAGGAAAGGGAAGAAACATGTCACTGCTACAACTGCACACAGCAACTTGAGGCACAGCTGGCAGGAGACCTTCCCATCAGTTCATTCGTGCTCTGCATTTATCCCATCTTAAGTATTAAGAGCAGTGGGCAGCGCCGACTCCAAGTGCCAGTGCCTTGGTCAAGGGCACTGACAGGAGAAGTAACCTTATAGGTGTTTTTGATGGTCGGGGGAATCCGGAGGAAACCCACGCAAACAGAGGGAGACCACGAAACCAATCTGTCTGCATTAAAGGGGCACTGCAGCAACTTAGCCTTTCACATCCATTAAGTTCCAAGACTCACAAGAAACAGATAAAAAAAAAGAAAAAAAAAAGGGGCCAATATCAAAGCAGCAGAGGCAGAGATATCCTGAATTTTAGTCCCGAGTCACAATCAAAAAAACACTGGATCCTACATTTCCCATAATGCAACCAATAATATTATTAGACCCTCTGTGCCTAGTAAAAACATCTTTCAGCAGTGTATAATGGAGGCTTTCTCATCACTATGACATCTTCAGGGTTATTTTCTTAGACTTGACAAAGCTCCTCCAGAGCCACAGAAGACATTAGAAAACTGTTTTCGCAGGCCGAGTAGCACTCCCCAATGACTGGTAGACAGACCTTATCTGTAAAATCCCCTTTAAGGGTAGAGGAAGTTGTATTAATATGAGTCACTTTAACGTGAACCAAAATGAACCTGAAATCTTGTACATTTAATTTGAACTGTGTGATGCACAAACAACTGCTACCGGAAATATAGGCCAAAGTCTAGTATGGGATGGGCCAACAGCTTACTTAATGCTTTGATGTTGCTTTACTAGTCAGATCCCTGTGTTGAGGTCACTGAGTGTTTGTGGAGAGAAGCTCTGCAGTGAGGCGGCGGCTCCCTACACTCTGCCTGAATCAACCGCCCAACATTAATTCCTCTTACCGCTAAGACGCTCAAATTGATCGCAGTGACCTACATAACGCAGCCGGTGACGCAGGATTATTAGTTGATAACGTCCAGCAAATCACACCTGGGCCCATTAGCAAACACCCATCTCTATTGCCTTGCTTCACTGGCTTCGTGGCTCAGGGGGTGTGTTCACTAAGAGACTCTGCTTTGGCAGGTCAGTTGCAGTGGCTACCACCCAAATAAAAAAAAACTGTATAGGAACAGGAAGTCAGATTCTTCCAAGTTGCCACATCGATTAACATCCAAAAGGAGTGCGTGGTATCGTGCCAGCATCCTGCTCAGGCATACACTCTAATTTGTCTAGCAGAGGGATGAGACATGAGATAGTATGTTTCCATGGCAACCCCTGCTTTTACCTGCATCTGAGAGGTCACGTAGGGAGCTGCTGAGGGCGCTCCTCTTCAAACCTTCACCAACGGCGTAGCTGTCATCGAGGCTTGCACGGCTCAGGTTGCCGTTGCCCGTTTCCTTCTTTAACCCCGAACTCTGGGACATGCTGGGCCTCACCACCCCCTTCTGTTTTTCGAGCTCAGCTGTTCAGGAGACACATATGCAACGTTAACAGGAATCCAGACTTCTCTCTTTTGTGATTTTCGATTTAAACTGACGTAAGACTATAGTGGAACACTGACAATGTAATGAAAAACATAAAACTTTTGCTCACATTCTATTCGGTACTTCTCCATCTCTTGGACTTCAGCGATAGATTCTCGCAGATCGTCAGTAAACTTTTTGCGGTCCTGAGGATTGGGTGCATTGAAGTTGATGAGGACTTTAATGTCAGCTCCAGGAATGGCCGAGGTCAGACGGACTCCATTGGGATAATCTAAAGAGTGACGACGTCAACACTTTAACCCGTGTCCACACAAAACAGACTGATCTCGACAGAAATTAGGGTTGTTTCAAGAACAGACAACATTGCAGCTACCATTAAGGTGTCAGTATGCTTCAAATGAAATGCTTGTTGGATCGCCGAACACTGCCTGAAACTCCCTCCCTCCTGTCAATTTTTGCAACTTCGCGAAACCAACAATTTGACAACCACGCCCACTTTATGCAGCGATTGGCCAGGTGTGCGGAAATGACCACCAAGACAACGTTAAGACTTCTCGCGCAAGCTCTTGTTTTCCATTCCTAACACAACTAGGCTACTTCAGACACTTTTTGTCCCTCTCTATGACGGCAGGGTTTTCACCCTTCCTTGGAGTGTGGTCATTCCGAACAGCCATAAACACTTCTGCCTTTAGACGTGTCCTCGTCCAAACTAGTTCGTTTGAAGCATACTCACGCCTTTAGAAAGGGCTTACACAGAAGTCTCCATGGCACTTACACTGATTCTCAAAGAGCAGCACTTGCATGCCATAAAGTGAGAAGGACTGCCGAAAGCTGTATGTCACAGAGTTCTTCTTCTTTTGGAATATTTTAGTAACCTATGAAAAAAACAATAGCATTTACTGGTTTAGACTCAGTGGAATGCACAAGTGTGTTCTCAATGTGGTGGGAGAATAATGTCTGCCGTACCACTAGCAGGTCATTAAAGAGGAAGATCTCCCTTTGGTGCAGGCCCAACTTTTGTGGTTTGTTGGGGTCGGGCACTTCAAAAAGTCTGCAGTAACAGACCAGTCTCCGGTGGGGTAGGGATAGTACCTGCGCACACAATATAGCATCCTTTCTGAGTTGGTCTCTTGCCTCACAGGAGGCTTTCAAGGTACTGACTGGCAAAATATTACTTTATACATTCCACAATGTTTACATCTGTTCCATAAAGCCTTTGGGTATTTTGCAAATATCTCCACTCAACCCTAGAAGACAGAAAGAGTAATACTTACACAGCCCAGACCATGGTGTAACGAGCCAATCTATATGAGAGATACATACAAGAGTCATTTTACAGGGACCATTGAGCTTTCAAATTCACAATACATCAGAGAAAAGACATAACACGTAATGTTCAGCAAAAAATATGGGCCAAATTTAAAATCAGGAAAACTAGTTTTATGGATCACAGAGCAAACATCTATGTGTTTTGTTTCCAGTTTGTGTCAACCGTTATGATCATCAACCTTTTTGATCGTCAAGGTCCCTTGGGATTCTGCTGATATGTGTCACTAAAGTTGATGAGTTAGTTTGATGGAAAGGGCATCATTGGACCGAAGAGAAGGGCGGGGGTTTCAAGTAATCACCTTCCACATCATTGGGGTGTTTATCTCATTTATTGTTACAGAGCTTGTCAGAATGCACTTTTCTTGGCCGGCACAAGACATATTTCAGTCATTCAGCATGAAGGTCTCCGGCCCTGAAGAATTGATGTGTCACACAGCGAAGAAAGTAGGCTCAGGTAAAGAATGCTCTTTCATTTCTGTTCGATTTTAGAGAATGTTGGCCATGAATAAGCTAGTGCTCCCTGTGACAGCTCAGAGGTACAGTGGGTAATTTGGTTCTGCATGTACCTGCTAGAGTCAGCTCTTGAATGGAGGGGAGGATAAAAGTGGTCACACACTGCTGTAAGGGCAAACTCGAACGTACCGGCTTTTTTCCAACAATGAGCTTTTCCACTTTCTGAACCTGGGACACATGGTCTTCATTAGTCTTGAGCTCTCGCTTGCGAATGCGCTCATATATCCCTACCAGCATATCTCGGGGGATGTCCTCCCCATCGTCCACTCCTGTCAGAGGAAGAGAAAAAAAAGAGAAGGATTAATGATTAATTCACAGATTTATGAGAGCTAATGAACCCATGAATTTACTTACATACTGCTGCGCTGCACATATTTCTCACGGTACAGACAGAAATGTCCTTCAGAGCTCTCTGAGGACGGGTATTTCTCCTCCACTCAATACTGTACTTTAATTACTGACACTCCAATAGGCAGAGAAATGAGTTAGCCATGCCACAAAGCCTCTGCTAATACCCTCAAAATCTGTTGAGAGCAACTAAAAAGTGCTTTGCCTCAACAGCAGAGCTTTCTTGGCCACGACTTTCAAAAAAAACCTTATTGACGGAGCCAAATGGATGCATAAAAGTCAATTTGAGGTGAATATTTATCCTTGGAGTTGCACAGTAGTGTCTGCAGATAATATTGGTTTTGTGACAGCAAGCTGGAAGGAAGAACAAAGTACCTCGAAGGTTCTTAACAAAGTCCTCCAGCTTCATCTTCCTCTCAGGCTTGACATTGGGGCTGTACATGTCTGTGTTGAGGAGGATGATGGCGAAGGCCAGGATGAAGATGGTGTCGGGGTTCCTGAACTGTCGCACCACACCAGGGTTGCAGATGCAGTAGCGTTGGCTGTGAAGAGGATATTGGACACAGAAACTTTAAAGACGAACTGAACTGAACTGAATGTGTGTTTGTTTTGACTTATGTACTTATTTGGTCAAAATTGTAATTACGAAAAAAAGGACATTTAATTATCGATCAACAATGTATGGTGATGTTATTTGATTGGTGAAATATCTGCGTCGGCGCGCCCACCACTGGAGGGTATGAAAAGGTTTTCTATCTGTTTGTTTTGGCTAATGGGACTCTGAAAAGGGGACCAAAAGTGTGACACAGTGCAAGCAAGAGATGGGAGTTGTTGCACCGAATGGACTCTTCTGTAACAGTTTAAACTGTTTGTTATATTGACTTTACAAACATACTTCTATGTTACTGAGAAGTTATTTAGCTGTAGGAGGTGGTTAAACAGCAATTGATCTGAGAAATTGACTCTAGACAACCTCAGAAAACAACAAAAACTCATTTGCAAGTGCCTTCCTCATTTCAAGGGGTATTTCTAAAAAAAATAAAAGGAATTTCTATCCACAAATGCTTGAGACAGACTCAACTCCAAGAACATTAGGACAGGACAGAAATTTTAAAGGCCTGAAAAAAAACCTTCTACACCATAATAAATCGTGTTGCCTCAAATGAACTAACTTTAATAATATTGTGACATTTGTTGTGTATGTTTTTGGCTTAAACTTTGTTTAACTGTTTTTTTGTTTGTTTTTAAGGCAACGGAGCGAAAGAAGCAAAGGTGTTAACAACATGCGAGTGAAGGATAAACTGACTGACTTATGGAGGTGCTGAGGATCGTCATAGAGACGATCATTGATCCCATTTCATGACAAAGAAATGGACGAGGTGGCCAGGTCGTCAAAGTGCAAGAAAGAAGAGGACAAGAAGAACGTGAACAAGCAGGCCCCAGAAGGCTGTCAGGACAAAAAAGCCGTCTTCGGTGAAGAGGATCCGGCTGTTCTTCGGCAGTCTTAGCGTGCTGTTACCATGATGATGGTATAGACTGAGTGGGACCCTTCCATCTGACTTAGACAACCTCATACCCTACTCTATTCGCTCTCTCTACTATCTGACCTTCTCTCTACTCCCCCACCAACCTCTTGTGCTTCATTTCACCCACTTATCCCCACTCTCCTCCTCCCTTTACTCTCCCAACGGGCAGCACGGTGGCTCAGTGGTTAGCACTGCATGTTTTCTCTGTGTTCGCGTGGGTTCTTTCCAGGTAATTCTGCTTTCCCCCACTGTCAAAACATAATTATTATTAATAATCCTTCTTCTCTCTTTCTCAACCCAACCGGCAGCGGCAGATGGCCGCCCACCCTTGAGTCTGGTTCTGCACGAGGTTTCTGCCTCTTAAAGGAAGTTTTTCCTCGCCACTGTCGTCAAGTGCTTGCTCTTGGTGGGATTTGTTGGGTCTCTGTAAATAATATTATAACGAGTACAGTCTAGACCTGCTCCATAGAAAAAGTTTAATGAGCTAACTTCTGTTATGAATTGGCGTTTAATGAATAAAACTGAATTGAATTCCTAATAATCCATAATTTAAGTATTAATTATTCTTAATAAATTACAATTATAAATTAATCTTGTGTTGTTTTATGTCTGTTTTATGGTAAATGATGGTGGTATGTTGGAAATAACTGGAACATTACAAGGTTAGACAACCAAAGCCAACATCCACAATTTAACAGAACTGTCTCAAGGACTTCTTGAAATTTAAAATGGATGAATAAAATAAAAAAACGGGAAAATGTAACATATACATTTCCATGACAACTGGACAAATTACATCTGCTGATGAAAATGTTGTGTTATGATTGAAAGCTACAGAACAGTTATTTAATGGACCTAAGATTGTTTTCTCAAGTGTTCTTTCCAAAGTAAAGAATTAACGTAAAACCTTAGCATGATCATTTAGTTATTCTTAGAAACTTGGGGGGCACTGGAGAAAAGTTTCTTCTCCACCAATTTATCGCTGCAATTCACTTTAAAATTGAATAAAACCTGAATAAATGAGTGGGGAAACAATGATTGCAGATGGTCCCTTACAGGTCACAAGGAGCAAAATTTTGATGACTATGAAAATGCTGTGAATTATAGGCTATGAGCTTTGCGGTTACTCGATCTCAACCCAAGTGAACACCTATGGGAGATTTTAACTGAAATGTCGGACAGGAAATGGCGACCTGCTGGGGCAGTGCTGCTGTGTCTATGGTGCAGGGGACGAGTGGCTCGGGTCCTGCTCGTTGGGCTCCACCTGGAGCTGCTCGGCTGTCCGTCTGGACCCATCATCTTCCCTTATGTTTTACCACCTAAACATTTCTAACATAATAATATATATATATATATATATACAACAATTTTGCCATCATGGCTATATATGTTATAGTTTTGATGCTATAAATCTATTCTGTACTTACGACATCTATTGCATGTCTGTCCGTCCTGGGAGAGGGATCCCTCCTCTGTTGCTCTTCCTGAGGTTTCTATCGTTTTTTTTCCCCTGTTAAAAGGGTTTTTTTGGGTAGTTTTTCCTTAATCGAATCGAGGGTCTAAGGACAGAGGGTGTCGTATGTTACAGATTGTGAAGCCCTTTGAGGCAAATGTGATTTGTGATACTGGGCTATATAAATAAAATTGAATTGAATTGAATTGAAATTGGAATGAGGAATGTTAAACCAAGGTCCGTGACGTCGCCCGGTGTGGCGCAACCGGGGCCCGGTTGGGGCTCGTATGCGAGCGCCTGGTGGCCCAGCCCGAAGGAGTGACGTGGGGCTGATCTCCTGTGGGCCCACCACCTGCAGGAGGAGCCGTAAGGGGCCGGTGCATTGTGGATTGGGTGGAGCTTGGGCTCTGGAACCCAGCTCCTCGAGAGAGGCTGGACTCTCTGCTACTCTGGAGTTGCCCGCGGTGAGAGGTGGCCGGTTGGTGTGGGCTTGCTCATAGCCCCCCCAGCTCAGCCGCCATGTGTTGGAGTGCACGCGCACAGGGGACGTTGTGGCTCGTTTTGTAGGTTATTTAACTGCTGTTCCTGCGGTTGCATGTTTAGAAATTAGTCAACTATAACTGACGACACGATCAAATGTTACTGACTTCATGAATAGTTTCATCATGTTGAGAATATTAAGCGGCTCTCAGCCAAACCTCTAGCTAAGTATTATCAGGTGATACCATAGATGTAGTAAGCAATAGGCAATAACTCATAGGAGAATGAACACACGTAGGTTGTGTTTTGAATGATTTCGTTTTCCCACTTGTGCCAAGCAAACAAAGTCGCATTGGAAACATCGGTTCTGATGAAAAGTTGCAGTGCAGCCAGAGGTCGAGCTAATTTAACAGTTTAACGTCAGGCTATGAAAATGGAGCTAAGCTATCTTTCATTTCCTGCAGGCGTTGTGGACGCAGCACAAGCTGGTTGAGATTAACAGAAGATGTCCGTCACATATATGGTTCTTTAATCTATTTGCATTTTTACTAAAATGCATTCATTTTCAATAGGCATATAATCTGTAAACAGGCAGCCTAGTGCTTCCCAACATTAACATTTTAATATAACATTATAGTCATTATGGTCTTTAGAAAAATGTTTTTTGACGAGGTGGGGTAGTACACTATAGGCCCCTGTGTCAGCTTAAGCTTTTGTCTTTAATGGCATTTTTTCCCTTACATTACTTTTACTTTTATACTTTAAGTAGTTTTGAAACCAGTACTTTTACACTTGAGTAATATGCTTGAGGTGATTCTTCAACTTCTACAGAAGTCTTTTTAAACCCTAGTATCTATGCTTCTATCTGAGTAATGAATGTGAATACTTTTGACACCTCTGGTCACTCAAAGCAGCCACGTCCTTAATTATGCAGAACTTTAAGACTTAATATTTTAAACGGGTGAGTTATAAAAAAAGTTCACGCCCCTCACAGTTGTCATGAAGGGGTATGTTAGCTATAGAGACCATAACCATTTTTTTGTACTTGGCTGTAAACATGATTATTTCTGGTTGGGCATTTTAAAATGGAGCTCTATGGGGAGTGACTCACTTTTGGAGGCAGCCTCGAGTGGCCATGCGAGGAACTTTTTGGCACTTGGGTGTCGGCTTCATTTTTCAGCCCTGGAGGTTGTCTTGGGGTCTCCACTAAAAATAGTTCATTATATCACTTCACTTCCAACAAACTAACACGCCGCTAAAAAGCTGAGGTCATTGTTGCCTGTTACATTGTTTCGTTGTTGCCTGTTTCTTTGCTCCATCTGTGATTTCAGCACTCCCTTAGTTACGCCTTGACTCTGTATGTTACTCTGGAACTGAAATCATGACACAATGTAATCAACAGAGTGCTGAGGTCCCAGGACGACCAGTTGCTGTGAGTTTGCTGCCATCAACTTATCTGGACCCCGACACAGTACTTGAGTGTGCAGGGACATTACCAAAAAGTAACATCTAGTAGGCGTCAGTGTTAATGTTATCAAGCTAGGCTGGCTAGCTTCATGGCATACAAACTGGCTTGTTGAATAGTGGGGAAATAATGCCTTGGATATTTCAAGTCGTCTTCCAGTCAATAGCCCCGCTTGAAAGTTGACAGTGTGGCTCCTAACAAAGCTGCCTGTCAGTTGTCACTCAACTAATCAATATAGATTACACTTTATTTCACAAAAAGTGAAGAGAAATAAAAATTTTGTTGGACTGGAACACAGCACAATCAATAGATTTGACTGAACATGAGAGACAGAACTTAAAGGAAGAAGTATCAGTATGAAGACTTTCCTTCAAGGGAATATAAATCAGTAAAATTCCCTGTTAGTTCCACTTATGGGCCGGAATATCAATACTGATATTGATATTACGCTTTGGTCATATACAGTTTATAAGGCTTCATAGCCCCAAGTCAAAAGAACAATGAGTCAGTACCACTGAAGGCTGTCAATACAGCCGGCAGCCATCAGACAGACTGTTTAACAGCTTTCTGAGTCACCATAAAGTGAGTTCATGATCATATCTGGACTGTGCTGCAGGCGAGTGCCAGATGATCAGTTATCGTTATCTCCCCAATTTAACACTGACTGCAGTGTTCACTGAGGCCGAAATGTCCTTGTCAGTGCTGATCGAAGCTAATTCTCTGTGGGCATGAGAACACATTTCTACCAGAGGTTTGGAGAAAATAAATGACGGAAAAACAACATCCATCAGTCGGCCTGAGGGAGGTTTTCCTCAACTTTGTGAACTAATTATAACAAATCTTCTGCAATGATCTGGTCAAACCAAGTCTGGATTTAATATGGCCTTGCACCTGTGCATTGATGCTCTTATGCCTGAGAGTGTAAAAGGAACTTTTAACACACCTTTTGGTGTCACCTCTGTTGTAGAGGGTAATAGTCTTTTGCTGTTTTGGTGGTAAATACTAGACATGGCAATGAACCTGGTAATGATCATCCTCTTACATAATCCTCAGATGGTCTAAGTTGATGTAAGCCCTTTTTGTAAAAAAGGTCACTTTCTTCCTCCTTGCTGTGGAAAAACGACATGACTCGGGGTGATTATTTTCATGATCCCGATATCATCGAGTCTGAGCTGTTTTGGGAGATGAAACCCTGCCATGTGTTGTGTCCCCAGCTTTTAGAGGAGTTTCTTACCTGTAGGCCTCTATAAGCCGCTCAACCTTCTGTGCTTCTCCCTGCACTCTGATGTGCGCCTGGAATTTCCTAAGTGCTTCGTCCAGCTCCATACCTGAGAAGTCCATTTCATCCACCACGCAGCTGGGGAAAGACACACAATTAGCAGTGGGAAGGACGCGGGAAGATCAGTTTGCATAGGAAATACACACGACCCTTTCAAATGGGAACAACTTGATTGTTCTAGAAGGCTGCATGGGATTCAGAAATGTATAACTGCCTTTACTGTGTGGAACTACATTCACCAGCTAGAGGCTACAGACGTCTATAGTTCCTTGCTAAATTTCACTTTCCATATGAGATAAATACAGCTGCTGCTGTTAGGTATAAATCTCCGAAATCTATACTTTTTCAGGAACACAGCCTTGTTTCCGCTCAATGACACAATTAATGTAGACATTATCTAAAACGTTTCAGTAAATTTTCTCAATCTGTCCTATAGAATCTTCCTTTTTTTTTTTTCCTTCCTGTTTCGAAAAATAATAATTCTTAGAAGTGGAAATACAAGATTTTCATCCCCACCAGTGAGAGTAGGTTTCACTGCTAACACATTTACTTTTACATAAAGCAGCCCTGATCACTTTTTTGGCCACCTGGGGCAAGAACTCCTCAAAAAGCTCAACATCACGCACACATTTGACATATTATCACCTAAAAAGTTAGCAAAGAGTCGCCTGTTTACCCAACCAGTAGACAGAAAGCAACATTTGCATTTTGGAATTGTGTCTATCAACTCAGGAGAAAAACGTCTCAACGCTAAATGCTCCATTCATTTCATCAGTTAGTCACTAACTTTGTCTGTCTGGTGTTGGACAAGTAGTACAGTGGGTTTATCAGAGCTTTTTAGCCAAAAACTGCAGCTGCCTGCTGCTGGTAATGAGGTGCATTAGAGCAGTGAGACTGAAACAAAACAGCAACAGTAAGTTGCGGGCTTTAAAACCAAAAACAATGACCTGAAAGATGTTACAAAGCTCTGTAACGCTGAGGATAACTGCAGAGCGTGGTGATAACTATTTGGGGGTTTGTCATCACAAGTGAGGCCTTTCAAATTACATATAATTTGCCCACTGTTCATTTAAAAAAAATAATTATTGAATATTGACTGAAAAATAAAATGCAGCTTTATTGGAGGACTTTTAAATGTAATGGAGTATTTTTGCACTGTGATATTGACACTTCCACTCAAATAAAGGATCCAAGAACCTTTTTTATTGACTGAAGTAAGGATTGTGACTCGGCTCTCTAGAGCCCTGATACCTTGATGCTTTGCATGTCAGGATTTATAGACGTTTTCTCAAGGCGCCCTTTAGATATGTCTGTCAAACGAACACTGTCAGACCTTTCCTGGCCTTATCCTCCACTGAATCTCAATGGGCTCTGATAGAGCTGGTGTGCTTCAAGTGTGTTTCAGATAAGTCTGCCCGATCTAAAGCATGAAGAAGTGGTGCTATTTGAATGATGTGAAGAATCACTACTGGAAAATACGAGAGCTTTACTACTTCCTTTCCCAATTAAAAGGACTGATGAATATAAATGGGGTACGTATGTTTATCTGAGCTATTTCCTGAGTGGATTCTATTTCTGTTTATTTCCTGGATGTACTGTTACTCAAGTCATTATGTAGTACTCAGAAGTGTAGATTGCAAACTGGCAACCGTATTTGCAACTAAATGATGAGTTATGTTCCTAGAAGGCAGATAAAATGGAATTCTGTGCACTGGCATTGTTGGAAAGTCAAATCAAAAGCCTGTTTATGGGAATCTTGAGGTTTTCAGGGTGGAAAGAAAATGATCCATCTGCACATACAAATGCATCAAAGATTACACAGACATTTCTCGCTGCAAACTCACTCGAGGACATCTCGGTTGAACTGTTTCTGTCTGTTACCCAGGAACTCGCCAATCATCTGCCTACTCAAGCCTTTCCGCTGGAGCAGGAAGTGGGCCACACCCACTGGAGTGTCTGGAACAAAGTTTCGCTCTATGAGATACTGGATGCCTTTTTCTGGTTTCCTGGAGACACAGGAGAGGGTAGAGAGAAAGACAGACAGACAGACAGACAGATAGACAAAAAAGGGAAAGAGTGAGGACACAATCCAAATCAATGATTATCCCACTGCACTTTTGCCCCTGACCAAAATGTGTGTCAGACGAGGGACAGGGAGGCAGGGAGGGAGGTGGTGGAACGGGATAAGGGCTGATAGTGGGGAGGAGGGAGCTAGTTTTCTCTGCGACGTTGATCACAACTGATCAAAATGAACTTCCCGGCTGGCTCTGAAAGAAACCAAATTCGCAATCATCTGTGATTAAATAGAATCACACAGGCTCAGATGAATTGCTCTGCATGAAGTAGAACAGACAGACAGTCGTGTTTCAAGCAACATCACTGCATATTTATCAAGAGTTTCATGTTGGGTTCTTAAACAAAAAACATTCATATATCATTAGTTATGGACTGAATCTAATTTACGTAACCTCTTCTGTCCCTCATTATGTAATGTGCATCAGATTGAGGCTGGCTCTGTGTGAGCAGTTTGTTAATGGATCTCGTGTAGTGGAGTGTACATACTTGTTGAAGAGGTTTAGGCCAATGCGGTAGTGCCTCTTGCGGATTATGTCATTGCTGAATGCGGGTGAGTCCCAGCTGTTGCGAGTCTCTTTGTGGTACGTCTGCTTGCTGAGCGTCTGCTCCCTCAGGCTGTCCCTGGACGAGGACTCAGAGCTGCAGTTGATGGTGTCATTGGAGTTGGATGTGCTGTTGATGCTGTCATTGTCGCCGTCAGAGAAATCGGACTCCGACTTGCTCTGCCGGTTTGCTGTGCCATTGATGGCCAGGTGGGCCTCCAGTTGTCGTGGCCGATGGCGGGTGGCCTCCTCTTCTCTGGAAGGCCCTCTGGGAGGCAGGCTGTGGCTGATGTGTTTGGGGCTGCTCTGCTGGTTGCTGAGGCTCCGGTCGTAGGCGTTCTGTCTCTTTAAAGAGCTGCGGTCAGAACGATCACTCAGCTCCACCGAGCTGTCACTCGGAGGCTCAATGGTCAGTAAGGGTAGGTGGTCTACCCGCAAGCGCTGCTCTTGGCACTCCAGAGATGGTGTACTGCGGCAGCTGGTGTCTGTGTCCCCTTTGTCATCCTTATGAGCCAGCGACCAGTAATCCTGGGAAGAGTTTATGGAACGCTGACGCAAGTCCGATTCTCTGCTGGAGGGCCGGTCTACAGATTGAGACAGGGGCAGTGGCGGTGACAGTTCCTCTTCATCGATGTAAAGGGTGACATCGCTGTAAGATGCCGTCATCTCGTCCAGTTTGCGGTGTTCTGAAGAGCTGTGGGAGGGTTTTACCTGGCAGCTGACCTCCCTGTCCACATCCTGGAGGCCTCTCCCTGGCTCCGACTGGTTGTCGTCACCATGCAGACTGCGACAGTTTAGAGCATCATCTATGGACTCAGCTAGAGATTTGACCTGCCTGGAGAAGGCATCTTCTAGTTCTGTGATAGCGTCTGTGAAATCGCTCTGTGTCGTGGGGGTCTTGGCCTGCATGCCCATCTCCCCACCATGCTCTGACTGCACCAGTGCGCCGATTTTGGTGCCGTCATCTGTTAGCGAGACCTGCTTTCCCTCGAAGTAGGAGCTGTGGACTTTTTCAGGTCCTTCGAAGGAAAACTGCATTCTCATATTGGATAGGACGATCCGTCTGGACATACGGTTTTCAGACATAGAACTTCTAAGACGCTCAAAGTTTTTGTTCATCTGGTACTGGCGGAAGGCTGTCTGGATGGTGCGGGCCGCATGCCGGGTTATGAAACGCCCACCATATTTACGCTCTAGCATCTCCACCTATAGGAAGAGAAGGGAAGTTGGCATCATAACTGCATGTGAGAAACAACTGGGAACAGTCTAACAGTCCCTTAGCTTTGAGCTTATGACCATCCAGCTTTGCAAAAGTTCTTTGTAATGGGACAATTGGTGATCCCAGGTGAAAACAGGGATGATAAACGCATACAGTATTCTAAAAGGTACTGTATTTTGGATTTCATGTTTTATGATTGTTAAAGTGTCTTATCTTTTTAGTATCAAGCGCACACACCCTGTAGGCTTCAAAGGTGGCTGAAAAATTGAGTGAGAAAGTTCATTTCTGACCTCGGAAAAAGAGATTTGACAAAACAATCGATACATTTTCCAGCACTTTCAACCACATCTCACAGTCTTCATCAGCACATGGAGTTTGCTAAGTTGTCATGGAGATGGGTCAGTTACTTCGTCGCGTGACGAATTGGATGGAATTTGGAATTGTGGAAATTTAGTCACGTCATACTTCGGTTATGTGATGATAACTGAGCCAGATAAAGAAAAAAGCTAGTTATCCAATTCCCTGCTTCCATTCATATTCTCATTATATTCCATGCAATCATAGTGTCACCAAAGTATGACTAAATGTGTTACTTCCGACTGAGCTTTGGAGCTTCGAAGAGGGTGATCACTGCTGTGAATCCAATCGTACCACAGCAATTTGTCATGGGAAGTATTAAACTACAAACTTTTAAAACGTTTTTCAAGCCTATAGAGGGTGAGTGTTTATGATGCAAAAGACAGATAAAATGGACTTAAAATAACTCTCTGCCTAGAAGTTTTACTGTGGAACAAAAGCCGTTTTTACCTGGTTACAAATGTAACACTATTACCTTGGAAACATGTATTTGACAGAATGAAGAATGGTACTGCTGTCTCATCTGCTTTTGTCATGGCTTGAAAAAGAATCAAGAAGAGTGGTGATGACATTTTAAAATGGCTAGAAATTTAGGGTTTATTAGACACAAATAGACCCCCAGGGAAGATGGATAATGTAGAATTGTGATGGGAACCCAGTTTGACTGATAAACTGGTAATGGCCCAAATAATGATGAGGAATTGCTCTTGGAAGAACTACCACATGATTATAGTTTACAGTGCTTTTGGACATGAAAAATGACCATACAGAGACCACAAATTAAGATGTAGTAAAGACTTACTAGAAAAGATAAATTGATTAATAGTGGGTGCTGCAGTGTTTAAATATCTTTCATTAAAAGGATGAAAATTACCATACTTGAAAAGAACCAATCAGGTGCATTTTACATAGTGTACATTAAATTGAAATGACTGAGAAATGGATCATTACACTAAAGTGATATACGTATAATTAGCGCCCTCTCAGCCCTGTGCCTTTTACACACTGACCCTGTGTGTCAATATGTGTAATACCAGAATGGATCTGAGTGGACTACGTGGTGGGTTATGATCATGATAGCAGAAAAATATGCTTTTTTTAAGCAGATGTGTGAACTTTGAAGTGCAAGAAAAATGACGTACTGCAGGTTTTTTCAGCTGTGCCTCTTCATTAATTGGTGGAGCATCTGGGCTTTTGGCCAGTTTGCACCATTTCACTGAAGCACATGACACTGTCGGTAATATGTAGATCAAAGATTTTATATTGGTATTGTGATATCTTGTGATTTGGGTAGCTCCCCTTTCATTTATTTAGTACTGGATTTTTTTGAAACTCTGTCCATCTATGCGGGTCAAGGAGGATGGTAGGAAGCAATTCATCGTGTGCTGTTTTGAACATGTGACAAAGCAACATTAGCATTTTTTTGGAGTCATGCATCTGCTGACCTGAGAAATGTAAGTCTACGTCACCATTCTTTTAGCTCTGTTATGGGGCCCACCAACCCTCTCTTTAGCTGCTAAATGCTCCACTATGTTAGCCAGCTACTGCAGTTACAAACTTTATTTGTCTGCTGTTTGGTGCTGCAGGCAGTGTACGGAGGTTGATGAGAGTGCTAACACTGAACCAAAACAGTAAAGTTGCGGGCTGGAAAGCCTAAACAATAAACTAAAATGCGTTTTGGTTTTGGCTCATGTCTGATTTCATGCATAAGATAATTGCCTTTTTATTTCATAATAAGCTGACTTTACGAGCTATGCACAATAATTCCAATGTACCTGTACTGCCCTGTACCTGTGCAAATGGCAATAAAATCTAATCTAATCTAAATTAATCAACCAGCTGCGACAGTGTGGCTGGTAATGTTTTCACCTCTGTGTGTGTGTGTGTGTGTGTGTGTGTGTGTGTGTCATCATGGCAAAACGTGGTCCTGGACACACCTACTGTAGCGGGAACTACCACAGAAGAGGTTTTGAATACTTTGCCAGGTGTTTATATGTCTGTGGACAGATTTTGTCAACGTGACAGGGTCACAACCGTGCCAGATGCAGTCACGAAACTTTACACATATGTAGCTGACATCAAAATCAAGGCCGAGTCTGAAGATGGGTGTGGTCCAAGCAAGGGCACCGGAAGTAGGGCGGTAGGCAGTAGGGAAGGGGCCACTGGCCCATATTCTTTGTAATCTACACATAACTATTAACGGCTGCAATAGCACCTACCCTGCAAGGACGGATAGGCATATAGAATAAATCTGGTACAGTTCACCTGTCTCGCCAAATACCTCTCTCATGTCAAGTGTTGCGCTGGCTCTGGCAGACAACATCTGGCCCCTCTCCCATTCAAACAGATTTCCAGGCTAATACGCAAATTGCCAGGCTAGTGTGATCCCATTGCAAGACGGTTTTCATCTAGTAAACATTTTCTGTATCATGATATACTGAGTATCTATTGTTCTTATTGTGATATTGTTTCAAACTAATTACCCAGCCCTATAAAAGGCGTTTACAGATCCCTGTTCCTGTCTTTGTGTATCCCCCCTCACCTGCTTGTCCTGTAGGTCTGATGAGAGCTCATAGCTCTCTGACAGCGAGCGGGAGCGCTTGATGGCCTCCTCCTCTGCCTGCTTGCGGAGGATGGATTGGGAGTGCTGGAGCTTATGTCGGCGAGGCCGCGGGTGGCCAGGCAGGAAGATGTGTGCGTAGAGCTGGCTGTCCAGGTGGTCGGAGCCGAGCCCGCCGCTGTGGGTCACTGGGACGCAACTGTAGCCGCTGATGGGGTCAACAGAGGCGCCCACCTCGCTGCCTGGAGCATCACCTTCCACACTACAACACACAGAAATACACACAGAGCACGCTGGGTGAGTTTGCTGAGTCATTTTCCTGAGGGCATGCACTGTTTTGTGTTTCAGCAAGAAGCGCGTGACCAATGGAAAAATTGAACTTTGACACTGCTGGCAGGGTATAAATATGCGGGAGAGAATTTATAGCAGCAGTCTGAGTGTTGCCTGTCATCTTAACACATTCCCTTCACAATGCAGAAAATACCTCAAATCATCCTAAGCAGCTATGAGACTGTCCCACTGTATCTTGAGTGGAAGAAATTAAATGCACATGAATAAATTATGAATACCAAAGAACCCACATAAAGCATGACAATGAAATCACTACAACATAATCATCGGCTCAATCTTTCAGTAAAAATAAAGCACAATGTCAAAAATGATTGAAACACTTGAAGCAGCACCTTTAATATTAAGACAAATGAGGATCTTCATCTGCTCCCAGCAGCACCACCACCAACCTGGACAGCTGATTGGGTAAACCCAACGACCGGCTGTGCCACGCCAGCCTGTAGCAGCTAAATGTCAACCACAGATCTGGTCATTTCCTCCACACCTCTCAGATTCTTGTGATTAGCTGAGAGGGCTAACGTGCACTGTGCTTTGGGACTTGGACTCACAATAATTACTACTTTGAGGAATCAAAGCCGTATTTACAGAAAGAAAAAACAGCAACCTGGTCTGACTGCTTTTTGAATGTGCGAAATAACAAGCTGTCCCTCTCCAGAGACAGATGCCCTGAATTTGAGAAGCTAAGCCTTTTTCTTTGTACATAGGCAGAACTGGATGCAAATGTAAGAAGACAGTATATATAGCCATATCAATGCAATGCATTAGAAGCCAGCTCAGCAAAGAGGTATCTGAATATGTACTAAACCAAAGTGGATACATATTGCCCACTCAAGATACATATTATGAGCACACAATCAAAGCAACAGCATCCTAGTGATAGAATTGAATCACGTTATAAACTGCTCAGATTACTTCTACAAATAGGCTTCACACCCAAAACACCTTTGGGCGTTACACATGCAACCCCGCAGATTAGATCGGAGATCATGGCAGAATCACTGCGGTCAATGATTCTAACGGTAGAGGCCTATTGTTGCCTGTGTACCATCTGACCTTGTATCAACAGCAGAGAAAAATGTCTCCAATTCATCAAACAAAGCCAGGAGGGAGGTGACACTGTTATGTAGTTATGAGCCCAGACTTTAAAAAATGACAGCTGATTTCCTGAACTTCACTTTGCCATTTACAATCTATGGTGGAAATGTCTGCTTTTCTACTTTAAAGCAACATTTTTTTAAATCAAAATCCGATCAATATCATTTCATTTTGTTTGTCATCAGCTGATGGATGAAGTGTAAAGGCTCAGAACAAGGACATCCATCTAGACGCATCTATAAACCTGTCAAATACCTCGATCTCTGTGGGAGAAAGTGTGATGGTTAGATAATAAAGGTTATTAAAAAGAAAACCTTTAATAGGACAGAGATGGTCAATGGTCAGTGAATTATCATTTCTAATGTATTTGGAAGGCACTGACAAACATTTTGCAAGGCCATGAGACCTATTTTATTCTGGGGGCCTATTTTATTCTGTAGGCTGAGGGTCCTCCTTCATGGGATAACATCTCTCAGAGAAAATCTCTTCTAACTCTGAGCTGGACACTCGATGCCCTTTATAAAACCCTTCTCTGCATCTTCATTCCAATCCCCATGCTAAAATGCTCTGTGTTCGTCAACACATTTTTAATTCTAAAAGGAACAAATCTAATCAGACAGAGAGAGTCCTTTAATTTGACTGAAGGGTGGGCTGTAATACGTCTGCACCGGCAGAGGATTTCTAATTGGAAAAATCCATTTGTTTAGATGGAAGGGAGGCTTAGCATTCTTGAAATGTGGCACTCAGCTTGAAGCAAGGCAAGCGCCTCTAGGAACTCAGACTGAAAGCATAGCACTAACGGCATGTTTATGTCTTCAGTTGGTTGGTTTTGTCGCATTAGAATTACTGAACAAGATGTTCTGCACGTAGTTACACAATAAAGAACCATGCAATGTGTTTAAGAAACTCAAAAAACAAACAGCCATGTGGCAAACAGCTTCACCAAAACAAGGATGGGTGGTTGAAGACTACCATTCCTTGCAAAATCTAAAAGACACTTTAAATTTCAATATGTATGAGGCCACTCTTCTTCCCGCAGCACAGTCAAAGCCTTACTGATCCAATTCCCTTAGATTGGGAGGAGAAAGAGATGACTTTGGTCAGACCTGTCGACTAACTGAGACTTCCACAGTCTCTGCCAAGCATTCATCCAGCCGCATTAAAATTAATATCCTTCCAAACTGCTTACCAACTCACTGAATACTGCAAGATTTACTTCAGGGGCTTTTTTAGAGATCTATCTTTCATCAATGTCCATCTTTTAGTCCCAGTTACAGATCAAAGCTTTATATCTCAAGTTCCTTGGCAAATAATGGCAGTAACTAATTTCCTACTCACTGAAAAAAAAAAAAATCTTGTTGGATTAGGGCAAGATGTATCAATTGCAGTGGTAAAATACATCCCATCCTTGCTAAATAAGATCCTATAGAGTCTGTTTGCCTGAATGACATTCAGGCGCTGGTTACAGTGACTTGAAGGAAATTGTTGGTATTATAATTGTTTCCATTGTCTTCCTCATACGTAAGTCGCTTTGGATAAAAGCGTCTGCTAAATGCTAAATGTAAATTCTGCCCTCCCAAAGAAGAGTGACCAATCCAAAACAGCGGCCTTTGAAAAAAGGTCTCACCATTGAAATACTGTGCCACTATAATCCAGGATGGGATCATTTTGTCGTTGCAGTATCTTGAATTTTAGTTTTTACTTTTTTTTGACTAGTCTTTCTGCAGTCTTAATCAACTTACAATCGACACAGGTTGGTGGAGGAATGTCTTGTGCAGACTACCGTAGTAAGTATTGTGACAATAACTACAAGGATCAGCATCACACAAACTTGTAATCTTACTTGGGTGTTGATTTTTCTTGCTATTAACCATATGAGTGTACAATAATAACCCCTCTCACTCAGATTTACTGGTTTGCCCTCTCTCTAATTACCCGCTGTGTGCTCTCAAACCCTTGGGACACTCGCTCATAGTGTCTGCCTCACTCTCCCTGCTCTGTGCGTTCTTAAACTTGACATACAGTGTAGTTGAATGTTAAGAGAGGCCTACGCACAGTCACTGGAGTATTGCCGTAGGCTTGGCCGTAGCTAATGTGCACCTCCTCAAAAATGAAACTACGCGTCAGGGGTACAGCAGCTACGACGGCTATGGAGAAGTGTGACTGTTCAGCATGGGCTGAATGTGTTTTCTCTCAAGTTCCGCGGGATGTAATCAAAGCGGATCACAGCAGGGCAGGATCAAGGAAGATGCATCACGGTGTCACGGTGAAAACGGAAGTCATCCAACAGTGAAATAAATAAATAAAACACAACCTGCGGTGTGGAGGTTTGTGGTGGGACTCTCTTTGACCTTGCGTCAAGAACAACTCCGGCATCAAGTTCGCCTTTGCACTTGCTCAACCTGACGGGAGTGTTTCAGTTTGCCCCAATTTCAGCCAACTTAAGGACCGGAATAGGTCATTTGTGATTGGCTGCTCTGTCTACAGTCTGCTCGCCAATAGGATTATTGGTCACAAGGGAAGTATGGACACACTGGGAAACAGATTGCGAAAGATAGAATTTTTAAAGAGATATCCTGACTTTCATAGTATGGATCACTTGACATAATGCAACTCAACAGCGTCCCTCCCTGGCTAGTAAATGTCCAAGTCATTCAAACTCCACATCCGTGATTTGTAACACTGGCTTTCAATTAAACGATTGTAGTCTCCGAGCCAAAATGGGGGATTACTTGAGTGATGTCACTCGAGTTATTTCCTATGACTCCTCCACATGCCACAGAAGACATTATTCAACTGTCTTCACAAGCTGCGTAGTACTCCCTGCGCCTGTAAATTAACTTCAAATTTCATACAGTCACCTCTCCCTGTCATTTTGAGGCTGTCAACAGACACTTGTTCCTTAACACTGGTATCAGCAAATTTTTACAAGGATTACACCCACATAAAGGTGTGCACCTCACCTTCCCTCTTGAGTTAGATTACAGTATTCAATTAAAAGACCCACAAAGGACCGCAGCATCCCATGACGGTGCATAAATTGCTGGCTGATAGAATTTTAATGATACGCTGGTAGCGGAAGGTGGCGTGAAGGATCCAGTGGAGGAGGTGGGTGATGTGAGGACAGCTCTGGTGTCAACACCTCCTCTGGAGACGCTCTCTTTGTGCCGCCGAGTGGCTTCTTCAAGTGGAGCGGCCTCTTGCTGGGTCACTCCGCAGTGATGAATAAATTACTCTGACCTGCCACTCACACACACACACACACACACACACAACCTGCCTCTCTTCTGGTTTTCTTTATTTTGCTATGCATTCACATTGACTGCCTCGCATGTTTTTTCATGAATAAGTCTTAGAATCAGTTTATGTTGATTAAATATGAGTTAGAGGGCACTGGATGAAGAACAGTATAATATGACTCAGCTGCATTCACTCGCTTGGCATGCAGCTGAGGAAAATCAACTACTGGCTCAACAATGAAGCGACAATCGTTCTTGTCCTTTTATGTCCATCACAAATGAAGCACACTTTATTTACACAAAGTGTGCTCCTTGTGTATTTCAGCAGCAGCTCTACTCTGGCACAAAACCATTTGAAGAGTAACAGCAATTTTGTTGGACATTAATAAAAGATTTCTCAATTGATCTCATTCGAGTCTGGCAGCGGGCCCTGAATAAAGGAGGCACCATTAGTGAAATGTACAACCGGCATCGTGAGACAAATTCAGAGCCAAATCCGAAAGTAAGTGCACGTTAAGCAACTACTTAAAGTATTGACTTCTACACACAGCATCAGCACAAACACACTCAAAGTTGGGCTTACCAGCTGTCTGATTCCAGCTCCAGTAAGGACTGAGTCCTGTCAGAGGCACACTGAAGACACCACATGTTGCCTTTGAGTCTCTACACCGGAGTTACAAACTCCATCCCTGGGCTAACTGTGGCTTTGCAGCCTAACCGCAAGGCTTCACTCTCGGACACCTCTCGATGGCTGTGGCCTTCCTTCAGAGCCTTACGAGGAGGGGCATTCACAGGAAGAGGGAGGGAATTCCTCCAGACGAAACTGGGTCGTGTGGCAGCAGGAGCACTGGTGCCCCACAGATGGGGAGGGTCTTGAACAGGAAGGGGCAACAAGTAAGAAGTAAAAATGGAAGAGAGATTGAGCAAGTGGTCACAGCATTAGAAGGGGGCTTTATTAATAACAAGAGGCTCTGGGCGGCAAGGATGAAGCCTGGGGAAACCCCTGAATATACCATTTTAGCTGCTGTGACTGTGGAGTACGGCTGCAGTAATGTGAGCTTTACCTCGGTACAAGTGTCCTCAGACGTCAACCTTCAGCTTCATATGGAAGACACATACAGCGTCTGATAACCACTGCTTTACAACTGCTGATCAAAGGTCTAAAAATAATGCTTTAAATGATCACTATCACTAACACGGTCTTCTAACAATGCAGAACGAGCAACAGCTGCTTGGCCAGTCGACCCGCAGAGCTATCCTTTAAACAAACAACCAAGTAAATAGGGAATGTTTGACTCACATCCCCTCCCATCTCTGTGCTGATGTTTAGGGTGATTTCCCCCCACTCCTATTCCCCTGCCTCGGCCCAAAAAGTGAGCAGCGAGGAGCCTATCCATTTCTGTATAATGACATCATTACCCAAACAACAGGCGTGTATCAAGTGGACCAAAGATGTTATCAAAGCAAGGCAACCATGCAGCGTAAAGCACTGAGATAACATAGCTAATAGCTTTGGTGTGGGTAGAGATTCGCCATGACTGTAAGGCCCTCAAAATGTCTGATTCCGCACTGGAACCTCTGATGAAGCACATACACCTTTGGTGTATACATACCTCAAGGAAACACATTCTTAATGACTCTATATAACGTGGAAAACAATCCTAATTACAGTATACAATAAGTGAGAGCAAAGAGGGAGTTGGTGCAGAATGCCTCTTATGGGCCATTACAGAGCCTAATAAAGAGGAGCAAAATATCCCCCATATGGTAAAGATTCATCTAAAGTACAGCAGAGAGAGATACTGAGAATGCAGAGTTCAGTATAGTTAACTATTAAGGGAATTAAGATGATCTTTGTGAGGACAAAATTTCCCCGACCCTCTATTCTGAAAGTGCAACTCTGGACAATGCTAACCATGGAGCGCTGGGAAATCTTGACTAGTGCCAGAAAACATGATCTCTGTATGGCCCATAGCTGAAGAAAAATCAAATAGAAAACCTGAGCTGAGCCCGAGTGATGCACAAACCTGAATAAGACCGCTACAAAGTCTTGAGCTCTGGCCCAATCAAATCTGAGTTTCGGTTAAAGCAGACACTAATTTCAACATTCAGCCCAGCCCAGCACTATCTAAGCCACTTGGTTCCCTTTAGCATTAATCGATGACCGTGAAGCTTATGGTAAAGCTGCAGCAGTTAACACCCACTACATCTGTTTGAATGCAGAGAGGGATAGTTTGAGGCAGCTGCCTTTGATCAGACCTTGGGTTATGTTTGTCCCTCTTGACAGTGAATAGCCAGACTATACACTAGTTAGGAGAGAAGTGATGTATTTTTACCTCACATGAGTCTCAATCTGTGCCACATGCTAAAGGGGGGGGGGCACTTGTCAACACACCATGACTCTGTAAATGACTTATGGACTCAACTGTGATTTTCCCTTTGCATTGATAAAATGAAATGGGCAGCATTAGTGGCTCCAAAATGGTCAAGGACATGGAAAACTGTTTGAACTGTAATGGCCAGAGATTATGTGTGATTATGATCACGAGGCCCGGTACTCATACTAAGAAAGGAAGATCAAGCCACGCTTTGCTCTCCTCGTCCACCTACATTACTGTCTAATTGGCGTACCGACTAAGTAAAACACAACGGCCAATTGTGGGGTTGGGCACAATAAGTGACAATCTGCCCAGGGGTCGCCTCCTACCTCACCAAGTGAGTAAATGCTGTGATAGTAGATTTGAAATTGTTCTGATGGTATATGTATTTATTTGTAGAAAATTAAGAGGCATGCATTGCTGTCTATGTAAAGTGTATTTTGTGATACCACCTCTGGGGAAGCCAAATGGCAGACATATTTCAGTTCTATACGTAGTGTCTTTGATGTGAATATTCCGATGTTTGATTTAGATGTTAACATGGCTCAAAAACAACAACTTACTTGGGCATTATACTGCTAATAATGTGTAGCAGTATACAGTGGTTTACACTGAAGCAATAGGTCAACATTTGGGGAAACATGCTTATTTGTATTCTTGAAGAGAAGACTGATACCACTCTCATGGCCGTGCATTAAGTGTGAAGCTGGAGCCTGGCGGCGATTAGCTTAGCTTAGCATAAAGACTGGAGGCAGGGGGAAACAGCTATCTCACTGGCTCTGTCCAAAACTCAAAAAACATAGCCGACTTAATTAACATGTTGTGTCTGGTTTGTTTAAGCCGTACATAACCAGCAATGTAAAAATAACAATTTGTGGTTTCAGGGGGAGTTACGTGACGAATAACAGTTTACGCGTCCACCCAGTACCTCTGAGCAACGTCTCCGCTGGCTGCCTGTAACCAATAGTGACAACCAGTTCAGGAAGCCACTGTGCCTGGCTTTTGTTCCTCAAGAAATGAAAATGTCAAACTAAAGTACAGAGCAGCCTTTTTTTTCCAGACGTACACCCCTTCATCGACACCAACATTCATTTACCCATTACTTACTTAACGCTGTCAACTGTTTGCTAACTAGTTTTCACACACTCTCAACATGGGATGTTAAGGTGTTGCAGCGACCGCCATATGTGGGCATATATTTTAGTTTTTTCAAATTGGTGGAGCTATACTACACAATCTTTCCACGTACCCCAAGTTGGGAATTACATGTATAGATACAAAAGGAAAATGGCAGGTCTTTGTTTCGGTGATAGATTTACATACATAGACTCTAACATAAACGTCGTTACTTAGTGCGTTATCTGTAAAAACTACTTTGTACTGTCTTATTATTCCACCACTGCTAACTATGCTGCTGGTTTTTTCAAACATACCCCATACCCCGCATGACCTTTGGAAGTGCGTGTGTAGAATGACAACACCTGAGGAAATCAGACTGGGGTGTACATGACAAGAATAACCAAAAAGATTACCTGGGTTATGTATACTGTCAATATGACCTTAAATCAAGTGAGGCTGGTAAGATGTTGAGTTAAATGCTTCTTTTATTAAAGTCAAGTTACATGTGTCTGTGTCAGTGCACTGATTTTTACGTGCTTCCTCGTGTGTTTATTGCTGTATCCATCGATCGCACATAAAAAGCCACTGAGGAATTCATAAAACAGCTGGTCCTTCTAGAGTAGCTGAATATTTCTGACCGAGTGCTTTCATAGTGCGTTTGCAGAGAGACAACTCAACGCCGGGCTTGTGTTACAGACACACCTGTCACACTCTGTCTAGACAACAAAGTGGAAACAGCAGGAACTGTCATCCTTGTATTAATCCCTACATCAGTCGTAGCTCCTCAGCAAGCCGGACAGAGGGTGTCACACAGCTCCGGTCCGGCTGTAGCCACCAGTAAAGACCGTACTCTCCGCTTACACACCCCTCTACCTCCATCTACATTGTCCAAATCTCTCCACCTCCTCCTACATTCAGGGTGACAACATGCCACTCCCACAGCGGTGATATATTTCACATATTGCATGACACTGGTTCTCATCCAGCAGGGACAAAAATAGAGTCATTGGCAGACACAGCATTTTCTGCTCTGCCTGGTAAGTAAATTCTGTGTGTGAGCGGGGGTACCTGGAGACAAATGTGTCTGCGCGTCCACCTCCCCAGATGCTACGGTCTGCGGCTGAAAACGACAGCATTGCTGATTAGAACCACAAGGAACTCGCCGATTTTCACCACCCCGAGGCACCGGGGAGAGGTACTTTCAACAGGGAGCTCTGGCAAATATGCACTTGCATGGCGCAGTTATCACACTGAGGCTGCCCCATGTACCTGTTTGATTGTGTCCGATTATGTTACGCCACACGATGGGACACAATCAGTCTTTAATCAGTGCTGTAGTGCTGAAACAGGCAATTGTCAAGCAAAAATGAAAAACTTTCATCATACTTCCAGCTTCACATACCAAGACTTGTTGCTTTTCTCTCTTTTTTGTAAGGGCAAAATAAATGTCTTTGGGTTTTAAACAATTCGTCTCACAAAACAAGAAATTTGAAGATGTCACGTGGAGCTGAAGGAACGCGAGTGCTATTTTTTAACAATTTATTTAGCATTTATAGATAAAATTTGTTCTAATTTTCCTAAAAAAAACAGTTTGGTACTATTTATGGGCACCATTTGTTCAGCAGTGATAGGCATAGAGCGTATTTACATTCTACCTCCCTATGTAGTAGTTTTCATTGTGAATGGAGAGGAAAATGATTCATGAATCAGCATGAAATCACATGGCTTTTTTTTCCTTCTACCGATAGTTCCCACATGAAACTGCTCGCAACAGGGTCTGTGGATTCTTCTTGAATAACCGTGTCGTGATTTCCGGAAAGAGACGTCGCTGTTGAGTTTTTCAAATGTAGTTTATTTGGCGCTTTGAGCACCAAAACCCGAGTGCCATAGAGTCCCATTATATTCAAGAAATGCAGACGTCTGTATGGATGATATCTCCAAAACTCAGCAACTCACACCAGAACAATCCAGATGGATACACAGCACCTCAGGTAAGAGGAGAAATATGTCCTTTTGATTTTGGGGTGAACTGTCCCTTTCAGATCTGTTTGAAATTACACAGATTTCCCCCACAGGGGACAGCAGGGTGGCTACAATAGAAATGCAACAAAAGGAGAGCCACTGGTTTATCTGTTTAACTGGAGGATTAATTGCCTGACTTTGTTTTAATAAAAGACGTATACATGCACGCATAATTTCCTGTAAATCTGCAATTTCGTACTGCGCAGGAAAGGCCGATTCTAACAAGAAAACCACTATATAGACTGGCAATTACAGAATGGCTATTGCTAAAACAAAATGCTGGCCATAAATACTACCAAATAAATATGGTTTGATATCATGAAATGAACTGACAAACAAAAAATAATAGAGAAACCGATCTATAATGAAAATACGCTATTTGTTGCAGCCTTAGTAAGCTGACACTGCTTTGTTTTAGCAACACTGTCTCCCAGAAGTTATGTTCATAAACTACTAATTTGCAGCAAGTACATGTCAAAAGTTGTGCATTAGGTTTTTTGTCAACACAAGGAGGGAACTACTTTAATGAACATGTCTGCTAAGTTTGTTTTGTCTGTTTCATTTGTTGTCCTATAAGATCTGCCCGTGGCAACTCAAGCATGACGAGTTTTATGGTAACTCAGTGCACTTGGTTAAAAGCTAATGAAAGATTGTGGTCTCTGGTTTAAAATTGAAAAGGCCAACGCTTACTTGCATGATTCATTTTTATTTCTTTATTGCTAATTCATAACTGAAATATCTCATTGTACTTGTCCTATAGAGCAAGTCTAGACCATATACTCTTTATAATATTATTTACAGAGACCTGACAGATCCCACCATGAGCAAGCACTTGGCGACAGTGGCAAGGAAAAACTTCCTTTTAAGAGGCAGAAACCTCGAGCAGAACCAGACTCAGGGTGGGCGCGCCATCCGCCACTGCCGTGTTGGGTTGATACCAGATACGAGATGTGTTTTCTTTTTCAATATTTAAGCAAAACCAAAAATCTTCCCATAACCATAACCAGTGTTTAAGTAGCCTAAAGCTAAATACACATAGGATGTAAACAAACTCTAAGACTTCAGTGGAGTATCACTTCCCAGACTGGAAAAAAAACATTGTCAGTGAACGTGATTCAGGCAACAATTATGTTTCCAGGGTTGGCTTTAGAGTGTGTTTGTTGTAGAAAAATTTTAATATATTTGACCTGATTCCTTTTTTTTTTTTTTTTAACAATCCACTCCATCTTAATCATGAGCCAAAACTAAATGTACCCAAACACACACAACAGGCACGCCATTAAAACAACAATTCAATGCTGTTCAATGTTTTCACAATGTGTAGGGCACACCAACCACATGCCAGCACATTTATAATTATCTCCTGTGTAAGCAGTATGTCCTGTTTACAGACACTGGGCAGTAAGTGAAACAACATGGAAACAAAGATCTCAGAACACTCGTGCTCTGTCCGGCCTCCAGCTGCACCACCCACACTCCAAACTGAGCGTGGCCCAGGCCCAGCCCGGCAGGCTGACTGTGTCTCTGACTGTGCACTGTAAAGCTGTTTGGCTCCAGTTCAACCCTGTAATCCCGGAGCTCAGGACCCACCCACGTGTAGGCCTTCAGTGGGAGGTGGTGGCCCGGCCCTCCTTAGCCTCAACAAGCCTCTCCACCAGAGAGCGAGAGAACGAGTGGGGAGAGGGAGGAATAATTTCACCAACCACTGGCTCCCATGATGCACATGCATGTTACTCCTGAGTACATAGAAGACGAACCACACATTGCTGAGTTAAAGACAAATGCCAACCGCATGCAAGCATCTATACATTTGTGCACCATTTACGTGCAGTCATACACACACACACAATATAAAACTAGCAAGGTGCAGTCAGGAGCTGGCATATGAAAACACAGTTGTTGATAACCATATGGCATTAAATCTGTTCAATGTCGATGCTCTGCTGTGGTAGTCCTTCTGACCAGGGTGCAGTTATTCAGCTTATCTCTGCTAATCCTCCTGCCGTAACTCTTAGATGGAGGCTGAGGTAGGTTTAGAGGATAGTTTCAGTTATTACACTATCCGCTATGATAGTATTGTACTCATTTAAGTGATAGCTGAAACTTGGTGACATACAACAAAGTCTGATGGGGCCAAACACCTGTGTGAGGCGTGACCTCGTGGCGACATGGTGTGTGACGATGCAGGGGCTGAGGGGGACACAGGGGACACGGAGCGTAGCCTGCATAGTGACGTGCGTGGCCACGGTGCTGGTAGTCAGGGCTAACCAGCCATGAGCAGCTGCTGTCATGTGTCTCTGCTGGAAAGACAGCGAGTCTGCTGGAGCGTTGACGATCACCAGAAGCACATTTATGGTCACTGTGTGGGTACCTGCCAGGGTAAGAGAGCCCCCCCCCCCCTGTTTGTGTGGGGGAGGGTCTGTGCATAGTCGTTACAGTGCTGTTCCTCAGCCCTGAATATGTTGTGAAGGGGGTTGTTTGAAGCCTGTCTGACTGACTGCTGCTCGTCTTTCTTGGCCCATCTGACTAGTATTTAGTGATGTCACCTCATTCCCAGATCTCAGCAATTAACCTTGTGCGTACAATGTTATCATTACTGACAGGAATGGTGCCCAAAATGATGAAAAGAAGACCCAAGTTGTGGTAAACCAGATTTATCGTTTAAGTAATCCAATCGGATTTAATCTCAGGTAGAGAAAATAAGGTAGAGCTCTGCATCTGACACAAAAATCAATCAATGTCATCCCCAGGCATAAATCCTTCTATGGCGCGTGGTTTTGCTGCCTGTATTTGTGCTCCACAGCAGGGTTGAGCCTTTATCAACGATTCCTATTTTCAGTGTTTGTTATTGTCAGGCCTGAAATGCTGTGCAGACAGTCTGAGCTACCCCGATGCTATCGGATGTTTCGAGACAGGAAGCGTTTTTCAGATGTCCTCCATAGATACACGGTGTGACACTGCATCATGGGCCGGCTCAGGAAGTTTAACTAACTGAGACTTTGCCCATAAAAAACTCCCTCATATATTGGATTTTAGCCTACCAAGTTATACCAGATAAAGTTCCGTGAAGCAGAAGCTTACAGTCACAAACAACTCATCACCCTCATCACGTGCAGTCGAGACGTCCCTTTGCCTCTCACAGGACACACAACAGATCCTGACATGTTTGGTTTGCACTGAAATCTGATGAGAGCCTCGCAGTGACGTAGACCTGAGGCGCTGGTGGATGAGCTGCTGCTTCATTAGTATTCATAAACATTTCGCTATTCCAGGAAGAGCAGCTTCGGCTAAGCGTGCTCAGACTGTGTCTGAGAATGGCTGGACACCGGCTATGTGTGGAGGAGGAGAAGACAAAACCCAGGCAAGTTGAACTCAAAGAGGACAGCTTTCTGCATCTTCATGACATGAAGACTAAAAATACCACTGCATCATCACTGTGATAGAATTTTGATCTCCTCCCTGGTTCTTTGCACAGTTCACTGCTGCATGAAGGCAGCTTTTTTTCTTTTTTTTTTAACAAAGTCAGGATTTTACTTATATTAACAATGCAATCAATTATTATTCATCTTTGATCCAAACCAAAGAGGACACATTTAGTTCATTTACTGGTAAGAGTTTCGCTGTACTGGCATCTCAAAAAGACACGGTTGTCAGTCTGAAACAAATCTGATTCCAAGCCCAGTCATTTTGTGGGCCTATCCTCATTATTTACCTGTTTTGTTTAAAAGTCTTACATGAAAATTTGATGTCATGCGTTAGAACAGTCTTGGTCCTTTCCTGCCCTTTTCATTGCACTGAACTTTCCAGGAATACAAAGATGCTGTTTATCAATTTCCCCTTCTGCCTTGGAGATTGTGGTTATTTCATGACGTTGCACTGATTTTTTTCTCCTCTCATTCCTAACAAGCAGTTTTGGAAGTTTACTTGTCATTTGTGGATCCCTGTGGTTATTTGGTGACACCCGATTTTTGCCCACATGACCCAAACTAAAGGAGTTGACGCTCAAGTTCAAACACATTGTTGATACAACTATTTCAACTCAATTTCCACATACTGTATTGAAGCTTATGGCTGTTTCACACAGCTTTCATCAGCTGAGCTGAGTTTGCTCATTTGACGTGGATCTGTAGGTGTTCAAACCTCTGCGACTTTTCATGTTGAAAGAGGGGCAGTTACTTGACCACGGAAACAGCAGTTGACGAAACTATTTCAACGCAAGGTCCACTTACTCGCTGGTTTAGGAGCTTCTGACTCCAGTTCTTCACTTTTAGTTCAACCTTAAAGCCAGTACGGCTGCAGAATGGAAGTTTGAATGAACTGTTAAGCTAAAATTCAAATAGTATGAGTCTGAGTAATCCAAACCAAAACAGGCTTGGTGTGATCACCCCCACATTTTCAGCTTACAACTACAAGTTCTGCTCTAGTGAAACGACATGGTAAACTGACTTAAACTGAGTAATAGAATATTCACTGAAGGTGGCTGAGGTGGTTACTTGCAGTAGTAGGACAGCATTGTTGGATCCTGTGCACATTTGCAGGAGTTTCTAAATGTGGTTTGAGGTTGTCATGTGATTGTCATTCTTGTTGTTATTCAGGGTCCAAGGCTGTGAGTCAACAGCTAGCTACGCAAATACCCCGAACCTGAGGGTCTGTCTCTGGTCCGTATGGGAAATGGTTTGTTCCTGGCACCAGGGACGCCAAACTATTTGAATATTCCACACACTTATGAAGAAACTGTGGGCCTCTGATCTGTTTTCTTCTTCTTGTAGCTTTTACAGTCTGCACATTTACACCCCCTAGAGGTGAAATTAAAATTTCAGTTGGCAAAAATAATTTGGTGAAACCACTGAATTGTTTATACAAGTCAATATTGCAGGTACAAAACGGTACTGAAGTAGTTCTTGAATTCAACTTTTTGTGTTTTAACAAGAAGCCTGACTACATCACCACCAGCAGACTGTACGATGGACTGACCAGGTCAGCGGTGAACAGGGAAAGAAGGGAGAAATGAAGGAAGGCTGAATTTGCTGCACAACCCCACAGGTCCTCCCCACCTCCTCTATGTTCCTGTCTCTCCCCTTTACATCCATTCACTGCCATGCATTGCTCATCTCTGGCACCAAGTGGGCAGTGCCGCTGCCAAAGTGACTGATGGGCAGTACCCTCTGCTGTCCGCTCTGAGCAGGACCATCAGGGCGAAAATTATGCAGTCTGAGATCCTAGCTGAGTGGTCATGACAGGCTATGGATCTGCCTGCTGCCCCTGTTGCTTTCAAGGGCATTTCATCCAAATGAGGGAGAGGAATGGGGAGCTCAGGAGGAGCAGCTGTACCTCATCTGCTGTGAGGCACAGGACTGAAAAAAACGTCATCTATTCTCTACCACAAGGGCAAGAGCCGATACCCATCTGGTTCAGGCCTAACAAGATAGTCTCCAAAATGTCAGAGGCAGGATAGGAAAAGAAATTAGACTAAAAGAAAATGAAATGTCATCCTGTGCAGTACATCACTGGAATGAAGGAGAGACCAGCGATGCCAGAGGTTTAAAAACCAAATTGACCCACAGAGAGATTGCAGTGAACATGACAAACGTGAACCCACCTTCATTGTACAGAAGCTGACTCCAGGCCTGTCTCAATCTAGCAAAACCGGACTGCAGCTGTAAACTTTGAATTCCAGAAAGGTGTCCAAACAGGCAGCAGACAGCAGAGCTGCTCTCTTTCACACTGATGGATTTCCAGAGGAGCGTGGGTCTAGTTCTGGTTGGTGTGGCTGGTAGGCACCACCCTGCCTGGCTTTCCTCTGCCAGCTCCCGTCCCTTTTTTTCCTGTGGTGTAGAACACACACTGAGGCTATTGAAGGACAGGCAGCACCTCTGTCTGCTCGCTGGCTCTGCGCGCTGTTGATGTTGGCATCTGCAATAAAGGCTGCCTTTCTCTTTCATGCATGTCCCCCTGCCCTCCTGCTGGACGTCTCACCTCTGCCAAGGAGAGCTGTGAGGCTGAAATGGAAGTGACGGCGTTGTGCCGGCTGTGTGTGCCTGTCTCTCAGGGGAAGGGAGTGGCAGCCTGGTGTGACACACTTGATTACCCTGGCTGATTGGGGATTATCTTTGGCTTCCAATCGCGCCCTCCTAAAACTGAAACTCTATGCTGTGTTTTCTCCTGCAATTATCTTTTTCCGTCGTCACATCAGTTTGGCCGTCATTCATCTGACACGAAATACTTGTCTATTTCATTTACTGCAAAACACGCTATGACATAACCAGTCTAAAAGTGCATCGCACGACACCTGGAGCTCCCCACTCTTCCTGTCAGTTGACACCCTGGGTAGTAATAGGGAAGAAGTTCAGTGTGGGCCCCTCCCACTGAGTTATAGTTAAATACTGAAGGAGCAAATATAGCTCAGTGTTCATGAGACAATGAGCAATGAGCACAAAAGTGTCTCATGGTTCTTCCATTTTGAATGCTCTAAAAGTACTGAGATGGAGAAAGACAAAGCAGTTTTTCTGCTGGTTTCTAGCATGATCTATGCTACAAAGAAAGCACAAAACCATACATTCCTTGAAGCTCACCTTAATATGTTTAATATAAATTCATTTTTTTAATTACTTTAATTTTGTCACATTCATCTCTCAAAAACCTACACTATGTGTAATGTGATGGGTTTCACTTGGACCAACCACCGGAGAATTGTAACCCGGCTGCAGTTCCCCTCAGCTATAGGAAGCTGTTTAGATACTGTTAGCACATGTGTTTGGTTTATGTTACAGCACATTTACTGTATGGCTCATTTACGCAACTTTCATCAACATCGTTTGCTGTGTGACAGCAGGGAGCGATGTTCAGTGAACAGAACCTCCACTGTACTCTACTTGCCCAGCTCCAAAATGGATAACAGACACAGTTTGCAACTAGCAAGTGAAGAAAGTTGCGCGTCAAGCAGCTGAAGAGGCAGATAATTTTCTCAGGAGCTGCTGGTGACGAAACAAATGGAGCTAAAAGGAGAGTGAATATGGGACTTACATTCACCACCAGGCCGGAGACGAGGCTCAGATGAATGCTACTGTTGCGTCATGTCTGCTGGACGTGTAAATAAGCAATTGTTTGCAGAAACGTTGGCGAGAGAAATATTATAAGGTATTAAAATTTGTGGTTTTAGCTCCTTCTGCTGTCTCGAAATGGTCAAAAATGAACTTTAGAGTGGAAGAAATTCTTACTTTTACTGTTCAATATCTGTTGTTGTTTCCACCCCGAGGGATTATCAGCAAACAGTTTACAAGTCATTACATGATCTACAGACTCATGAAACTAATGCTGTAGCCTAATGCTGTAGCCTGATCATCTGACTCCTATTCACAGCCTATATTGAGTGTAATCCCTAATACTGCAAAAAGAGTTCTCTACCATATGTTAAAGTCAATCTGCATAATTCACATCACATAAAATTGCTGACCCAGGCTGAGAAATGGCCACCTTAAATGGTGCTCAGCACCATAAAATGGTTGCTAAGCCAGTGAACACTACATTGGCATTTCTGATCCAAGCGTATTCTGTCCTCTAGGTCCATGCAGCATTTGTAATTACTTATTGTGACTTATTGTGGCTCCTATCTGGCGGAGCTGTCAACATTCATCTTTATGAGCAACCCAAACATGTCCAGGTCCACAAACAGTTCTGTTAAAGACACACACATGCTTAACATGCTGAATAGGAAGATGTTAAAGATGCTTACTGTGTGTCTTAATATATCCTTAGACCTTGAGATGAATCGACCTCTTGTTGACTCTTCCTGCCCTTAGAGATCTATTTTCCTCCCGTTGAACACTTCCTCTTCATATGTGACCTCTGCTAACCTTTTTGAACCAGTACTTCCTCTAAATATATCCGGACAGAGGGGCCCTGCTGCTCCCCAATCCACTGCGTAGACAGCTCGTGTCAGCTTGTTGTGCTCCTGTCTAGGACGTTCCCGCAGTCTATAAACAAGCCTCTGTTAAACCTCCAAAACGTGACAAATCTGAGCAGACAAGCAGGGTGGTGTTCGAACATGCAAGTCATACAAAATAAATGTTTACTCAGGAAGAATAGTAAATGATCTGAAGTAACAGGGTGTGGAGGTGTGTCTGCCGCTTTTCCGAGAAAGAGAAGCTAAATAATTCTGCCTCATTTGCCTGACAATGACTCTCATGGTGATGAAATGGCTGACAGAATATCTACAGTATGTGCCTTATCTGCAAATCTAGTCAAAACTACAAGTGCTTGTTTTTGCCACTGACAGGCTGAGATTGTTATTCTAAGTGCCTGACAACATTATGGAAAGGATCCCTACAGAGATAGACCTTTTTGTTAAAGAGTAAGATCCATTTTGTTTAGCCAGAAACAGACGAGTCGCTTAAGGAGAAATTCAATCCAATTTTATTTATGTAGCGCCAATTAATAACAGAAGTTCTCTCATTGCACTTAGTGAGATTGTGTCGCTCTGAAATAGGGCCCAGGTTTAAAAATACTGCAATTACCCATTAACCTACTTCATCCATGTGTCAGTGTTGTAACCCTGTAAGTAACCCTGAAAGACCTCAAATATACAGCCTCAGCAAGGTTGGAAGGATCAGTTTCATTTAGGTGTCTAGGAAGGACACTAAAATCTCAGCAACTTTCCATTCCGGTGAAATGTGGTTTGGACAGTCAGCAGAAGTTATTTCTAAAGCTAAAAAAAATATGGATGTCATGAAGAGGAAGGAGTGGTAATTGTTTTCGAGGATGAGAATGTGAACAGTAAAATATATCAGAAAGAACAGGAAGGAACATTTCTGTGCTCCATTCCTGCCATTATTATCCAGAAACTACTTTTGAGGGCTTCCATTTAACCATTTGTCAACAGCTTTTTAGTGAGCTGAGCTCCACATGTCCCTAACATCTGTCTATCTGTGAACCTGAGTTCGGCAATGGGAGGTGGAGGGAGTGGACTGGGAAGCACCGATTACTAATGTACCTGTGGCAGTTTTTTGAAGACTCGAGTCGGTGTATCAGCCAGACTCCAACAGCGAGAATTTCCCCAAGACAATAATGTTTTTCTAAAGAAGAGTTACAGGAGTTCCTGTGTCCTGGGGGAAGGAATGTGGCGTCTGAAGCCTGACTGGGCCTGCTGTGTTAACGTAATTGCCCGGTAGAGACGCCCCCTCTCTACTGAATCGCACTTCCCTTCCCTGCGGTTACCTGTACACCACGGAAAGAGATTATCTCCAGAATGGAATGTTACCGAACTGTAGCCATTTAAATTTGTCATGCATATGTCAGTCGAGTTCAAATACTGGTGTTCATCATGGGGCAGCTCTTGGTTGTGACAAGCCTTGGTAGTGCATGTCTGACACTGCAGGTTGCACCCTCAAACAAAACTGAGAAAATTGCACCCACTCCCCATGTATTCTTTTTTTTTTTGTGCCAGTATTTGTTAACATTTTGGCAAATTGGCACCATTAAAAGTATGTGGAATTAGCTATTAGTAGTTCATGTTTGCTATGTATCCATGGATGTACAGAGAACTATCACTGGATACTTTGATACTGAAGCAATCTTAATAATGTAATGATACTATGATTTGTTGGAGAATTTATGAACATGTATTCACGATGGACATCGTTGATAGTGATGTCCTCAAGAAGTGACACTCACATTGAATCTAAAATTACGTGTATCATGTCTGTGTGCTCAAATTTGACTGAGTTATGCCTTCATGAAGGAGTGCGATTTTGATGCAAACTGCGGCAGTCAGGCGCCTCCATGAGCTGCGTGTCCACTTCTGCTACAGCTCCAACTGCTGACGGTGTTGGCAAGCGTGGCAAATACAATACAAGGGCCAAATACAATAACTAACGTCCCAATGGTTTTAGAACACTGGCATGCACCGGCCTGTTTCACCTCACGTCTGTGCCTCTGCACCCCAGCTGTAAGTCTCCCGCACCGCATGGGGAGGCGTGCCTCACAGTTTGAAAAACCTTTGGTCCACGCAATTCTTTACATTTCTGCGGTCCGCTGCCATCAGTACAGTAAATCACTTTTATACGTCTACATTTTTAACGTGCAATTTTGTTGGAAAGTACTTTCTCTGAAGTATTACGGTCATATCCCAACTACATCAGATTCAAAAGGAATTCCGTGTTGTAACTGCAATTCAGTCCCCCTACATTTAGTTAAATCCACCCATAGGAATTGTAGTGCCATTAGCTATTTAAGACCTCACTTTGCAAATATTTCTCATTGTTGTTCAAGTTGCTTAGGTGCCAGCTGGGAGGGGATTGCACAGCAAAAACATTTCTAATTTCGAGCTCATTTAGTATTCTTGTTTGTAGGTGTGAATCATCCCGGATTGGCTTGTTGTAGTGAACCCACCCATCTGGAGTGTAGTATATAATATACTCCAGAAATGATTTGCCAATCTGACCCCAGTCTGCTGTGGTCGAATCAAACGCTCATCTGTTTGACTGGAATGAGTCCAGAAAGAAGCGGTTCTTTGCTCATTATGATATCCAAACAGCTCTAATCAGCGACTCTGGTATCCATACATCCTGCGGTGCGACCCCTCTCTTCACATTCCAGTGCTTGGAAGATGGATCACCTGAAACTCTGGAAGTGTTTTCCTTCTGTAGGAACACAGCAGTCAAGCCACAATCTTCTTGGGCCATCTGGCTACGAACGCAAGCGTCTACCACAAGTGGAAAAACACAACTCCAACTTGTTTCCAATACCATGTGCTCCATACCTCTAAAAGGGTTACTTAATTTAGGCTATGTTGTTCAAAAGACCCCTTTGAAAGCACAGGGGATATTTCACTGAACAATGAGCAACTATTTCTTTTCCTTGGTCAACAGCAGAGAGGTGACAGGAAATGAGGGCAAAAGGATGGGGGAATGACATGCAACAAAGACCTGGCAAACGTTGCAATTCAGTCAGTGCCTTCACCCCCTCGGTCAGTAAAGACCTATCATTCAGCTCTGCAGCAGCTAAAATTTGCGTCAACTGGTCATGCTACAGTGAGAGCAGCTATTGGATAGATGTCTGACTGTCTCTATAGTTCTTTCTCTGTTAAGTAGAAACTGTAGTTTAGGAAACTAGCAGCCTAAACTTATACCCTAATGTTCACTACAGCCATAACTTGTAATAACGCGTGGAATATTCTCCTGTGCAGTGTCTTTGCTACAGCTTTGTTGTAACAAACTAACAATATGACACATCATTGTTCACAATGTACAGCCTCTCCAGAACGCCTGCTATGTCTGCTGACAGGAATTGTGGTAATAATTGGAAGAGACAGCGTGCGCACCAGCAGAATAATCCCCTGCAGCTTTTCCCTGCCACGTTACCGGGCCTTATGGCAACTTGTTGACATCCCAGAGACCCAGCGGGCCAATGCTGGCCATGCATAAACAGATTGTAATCCGCATCGCACAACGGCTGAACCATGCATCTTATCACTGGGCAGAGAGAGCCAGAGGACTGTGTCCTATACTAGCTAAATAATCACGCTCACATCTGGTTCGTTTAGTGCAGTTCATTTGGCCGGATGCAAAAATGCTGTGGTACTGACATGCCTGAAAATGCGAAAACATGTGAAGTTCATTTATCATTCACCTTATATCTAAATGACTAAATAGTTCAAAGATTTGTTGTTGCTGACTACGTAGTTTTTTCATTTATTTCTACTGTTAGCTAAGTGATCGCATTGCCAGTTTATTTCAATCACCACATTTTGCAGATTTTGCGTGGTGCTTTCTTATAGAGTTAAAATTGTGTGACCTTGGACATGTGAATTTGTGCCATTGAACTGCAAACTGTACGAACAGCGTTGACCTTTGAGGGGACACAACATGGAGGAAACTATTATTTTAGCTGTATGGCTGGGTATAGTTTGTCTTGTGATATTTAAACAAACCATCCGTCAACAGGGAAATAAAACCCTTTTTTGTATGAGACTGGTCACTTGAGAGAGCTCACAGCGGGGCCCGTGAGCGGCTGGCTAGCTAGCGACAGTCGGAGCAGCTTGCGGAGCTTCGCTCTGCTGCTTTGGTGCTACAGGAACAAAAAAGGTGAGCTGCCGTGGCTGAGGCACTCTCCTGCTGGGCCTGTCTAGGTCACTCCGCCGGTTAGAGTCATAGCTAGGCTAGCGTGGGGGCGGGTCTACGGATGACTCTTCCGCCAGTGCGGACTGTAGTTGCGTCAGCTCACGTGCTGGTGTTGCTAGTAACTGCAGCTCACATTGCAGATTCCTTTTTACAGAGCTGCTGCGCAACGAATGTGGCCCACAAGCTGACAGGAAGCAACCTGCACATGCGCAAAACCTGTTGAACATGAAAAAAATTGATCCACAAATGCGGAAATATCACGTTGCATGTATTTGCTGTGGTGAAACTATTTACATTTGTAAAACCTATATCATGTTTACATTAAATTAACATACATTTACAGAGTGAGTTATGCTTATTTGCAAATCGTTCTCTATTTTTGCGGCTATGACTTTACACAACACAAATAAAACATGTTTGTGCATAGTGAAATATTTGTGGGTCATGTTACACATTTGTGGATTGTCTTCTGTGGGTTACAACTAATAAAGTCCAATATAAAACTTCCATATACTGGGAGCTAACAACCTCATGCTACTTTCTCATGAAGTAGTGTGAAAGTCCTCATTCACATGGTCACAGGGTCACTAGGTTGTTTGTAGCTTTTCAGCAAACATAGAATGTCTGACTGAATGACTTTTAGTTGAGGGAAATGTCACTTTGTTAGGAATGAGAATGTAATCAGTCCAGAGAAAAGAGAAAACAAATGCTAAATGCCAAGGTCTTATGGGTAGACAGCGGTAGGTAGCAGACATTCCATCATGCTTACAACGTTTAGCATGGCAAAAGGATGCCCGTACTGATGCTCATATTCTGTGAGTTCTTCAAACAAATCTGAGAGCTGGATTATCCATCGACACTGAGCATATGTGGAGTAAGGCAGTTGTTCATTCTCTGTTTCAAATGAGCCCCATAAAGTTCACTTCTCCAAACACAATGACGATGACTCACTTTTGTAGATGAAAACAAATGAGTCAGTGTCTTAAATTTGGATTCCTTTGCAACTCAGCAAACTCCAATCCCAATCATTATCTTGGAGTCTCCTTGGTGCGATAATGAATGACCGGCCAGCAGAGCAAGCCTCTGTCCAGCTGGCCGGTCTTTACCTACTGCCTGTGAGAGGGAACGCGAGATGACTCATCAGACGCTTGTCACAGCTTCCTGGCTCCCTCTCGGCTGCTCTGAACACTGCTCCTGAAAACTCCTCCGATGGGCCCATGATTTATTTAACACACGCCAATGTATTTTGCATTAAAACAGCCTAAATGCTTCAGTGCACTTTGCTGGTGGATAAGGCTCCTCTAGCAGAGATTTGGATGTGTTATCCTCTCCAGACACTTTTTGCATCATCAGTTTTGTTTTGCTGAGGACGGCGGAGTTGCAGATTCAAAGCAGGCGGGAAATGTTTTGGTAAATGATGGACAAGAAAACAACTTTCCTCCTTCCTGACAGCTGTGACATAAGATCTAAGATCATTAAAAAGGTACATTCAGTGAACTACACATGAATTGTCGTGAGCATAAAACAACAACAGCAGAGCTCAGCCCATTTTAATTCATAACCACAGAGGATTTCATCATTGTAGAATTATCTGATACCAAGCAGCTTAACGCTGCATAATCTACCCAACCTGAAAATCCTGCCCCTGAGGATATGAACCAAGAACTGAAAAAAACAGATCAGGCCTCGGAGATGGAATTATATCCACCAAGATCACACAAGTCACACATAATCCTGTGCCGCGGGCCCGAGCCCCAAACTCATTATTGATGAATTAATGTGTGCTTTGCTTAAACCTATTAAAACTGTATTAAGATATGCACGATGAAGGGAAATGTTGCAAGGCAGCGGAGTGACTGCTAGTGACCCTCCATTTCATTTGCAGTAATGGGGCATATGGCACAGGAGCCCATCCACTTTGTAAGTGGAATGCTGTCTAGGTCAGCAGAGAGCTGCCTGATGTAATGAACTATTCCTGGGTCTGTTTAAAGGATCAATAGGGATTCATCACACAGCCGTCCTGTGCTCAGCAAAAGAGCACAAGGATCAGGATGCAGCAAAAAAGGCAACAACAAAAAAAAAACGAACAACAATCAATTTGCAAAGCTGCTTGGAGGACCCAACCGCCTCCGCACGAGCAGAGAGG
>CM022473.1:5226573-5236762 GCA_011952105.1 Coreoperca whiteheadi | reverse complement strand
GGAGGGGGGCAGGGGCGGAGAGACAGAAAGGACAACAACAACAGTCCAGGCACTGTCTGAGAAGTTGAAACTGTCCCTTCAGCTCTAGTTTGCTGCGAGCTGTGGGTGTCCTCCAGCACAAACAGCAGCTGCCATGACATCAGACTACAGGAGAGAGATGAGAAGAGGGAATGGGTGGAGGGGGACATGCCAGTGCAGCTGCTGCAGTCAGCTCTGCCAGACACCTGCCGGGGCGGCGGGCGTGAACAGAGCACATGCAGCCCCGCACCACTCTGCGCTCCTATCCTCACCTCGCACAGGACACACACACACCCGGTAGATGACACTGGGAAAATAAAAATAATAGAGCTGAAAACATGGAAAGTGAAAGCAGCAGCCCTACCGGCAGACAGAGACAGTGAGCAGCCCGGGGCACCGTCGACACTGGCGGGATGAAATGGAGGGACCATCCTTACACATTCACCTCCAGCTTCCGAGAGACACGGCTCGGGCCCTCTCCACCCTCTCTCCATCCGCCTCCTGTGCTCTGAGCCTCTCTCTGCCTCCCCTCTGTCACTCTCTCCACACAAGTCTCTCGGCCCCTCCCCTCTTCACTCTCTCTCTCTCTCTCTCCCCCTCCCCTCCCTCTCGGGCGGAGTTGTGTCCAGTCTGATGCAGCCCGGCGAGTCCTTGCCTCTGCCAGCAGTGCTGCAAGGTCGAGGTTTTGTTTCTGTTTCACCCAAGAGTCACAACACAGTCACTGAAACCTGTGTGAGTGTTTCGGGGCTTTTAGCTCAGTCATTTCACAGACTGGCTTTTTCCTCCCCGGGTGAGGGCCTGGTAATTAATGAGATGAGCTGCTTTGAGTGTGACTGCAGGGACAATGCTCAGACGTCGTTGGCAGTGTAAAATAAAAGGAGGGTAAATTATGATGATGGGGACAAACAAGCGCCAGTGCAGACAAAAATCAATCAGACTTCTGAAGAAAGATTTACTATCTGGTTTTCTTCTTCCATAAAAAGGCCCAGTCATCAGATAGCAGAAGAATGAGTCTACTGATTATTGGACATTTAAGATATGAGCACAAATGGTGGTGATTGTAATTATTTTGATACGACTAAATCAAATAGTATTGTGATTTAAAATCAGAAGTCTTTGGCTTTTTCCAGGACGACTCTGCAGTTTGTTCTTTACCTATTTCGTCATATGTATGTCTCATCCATACTATTGCACATGTGGCGATTTACACAAGCGTTTTCTGGTCTGGCCCCTCTATGATTACAGTGGCAACTAAAACTATTTGGTATAACACCATCATGGTTTTGAAAAAAATGTTGAGCGCTAGGAGGACAGGACACGAGCTTCAATCTCCAATGTCGATTCTTTTTAGGCCCGACCATCCAGTCACACCACAGGCTCAACACGATGTTTAGTGGTGGAATATGGGCTCAGTCACACAAGCACACTGTGGAATTTTGGGCAAAAATCCGTTGAATCGCTGTTGTCTGTAATGCATTTGTTTAAAGCTTTTGCCGAGAGTTCAAATTTAGTGAACTTAACTTACATGCAAGCTACAAACCGTCTTGACACTGCTGACCTCTGAGGGAACAGAGAGACCCAGAAGGACTCCTGAAGTTTGGTACCAATTATAGTTGATACCTCGCTTTTCTGCTACAAAAACCTTTTTAGCCACGCAAACGGCATGGCTTTAGTCTGTTGGTAATGTCTGTTGGTCGGTTGGTCCACCACTTGGTCCAAGGCTGGAATATTGCAACAGCTATTGGATGGAATGCCATAACATTCTGTGCAGACATTCATTGTCCCCTCAGAATCAATTGTAACAACTTCACTTCAACTGTTTATGACCAAACAGCCTCAGCTGTACTTTGTGTTTAGTGTTAATTAGCAAATGTCAGTACGCTAACATGCTCAACTAAGATGGTGAACATGGGAAACATTATACCTGCTAAACATTTGCATATTAGCATTGTCACTGTAAGCATGTTGATGTCGGCATTTGGCTCAAATCACAGCGGTGCACAAGTAGCAGCCTCACAGAGCTCCAGCGTGGCTGCACACTATGTTTCCATTCACAAGCGTTAAGTGTTGTCCACACAAACACTTGTAGATATACGGTATAAACAAACAAAAATTACAAGTCTAACCAGACATTCAATGGTAACTTTTGGTACTTGGCAGTTTTTGATTTTCAGGGCTACAGACACATGTTGCTCGGCACCAAAAAAGTACATTGAGGTCTACGTGGCCCATATACTGACTGAGACCTATTGCTAACGCAGCAGCACAGCATTGGTATGAAGGTCTAAGCTTCACGTTAGTGATCTGGCACATTGTTGAAACAAGCACACAGAGAATAGCATTCTACGTGACGAAAAGCAGGACCTCGGAGGATAAGACTTACTGTTGCGACTGTAAACTGCAGCTGGCATGGAGCGGCATTAATATCCTGAGGGCGCCTCTCTAGCCACCTCGGAGGAAGTTTGCCAGGGGCCGTGCCCCCTTACAACCCTGGCACTCACGAGCCTGTCGCCACGACGACAGACGGTGTAGCACGACTGTCGCCGGTGCCAGGAGGGACAAGCAGAGACAGAGGGAGAGAGTGGAGACTAGTTGCTGTACTCTTACCACTGTGCATATAGGATTACTGATAATGGGATTTCCCACTAATGGCTCCTTCTAACAGGTGGCGTCCCCGTTTAGCTCTCAAGTTCAGCTTTGGCAAAAAAAATAAATAAAACATTGATGCGGTTTAAAGCTTTGCCCGCTGGTCGCTGTGCTGTGAGAAAATAGCCATCTTAGCAAGCTGTTAGCAAGTCTTTTGCTCCACAGCGAGCACAAAAATAGCTACTAGTTTCAGATGATTTCACTTTCTGCAAACATGTGATAACACCTTGAAGTAAAACAGATGACTTAATTCTTCTCAGGAGTATTTTATCCAACAGCGTTGTTGTAAGCAAGTAACTTGTGTTTTTGTTTTACAATTGTTTAAAATTCAGTTTGAAGCTAAAATGAGCGTTGAAACCCCATCAATGACCGTTTTTCTTTTGTTTTGTTTTTTGCCAATTGTGGAAATAACGGTTTTCCACCTACTTAAAGTTTTCCCGGGCTTTCAGTTACATCTCATGGCCTTCATGGCCTCGTGGCCTTCATGGTCTAATATCTGTCAAACTCATTTTAACAGAAAACAATGGGTGAGGGTGTTCTGCCGCCTGTGATGTCCCTTGAGTATTTTCTCATACTTGAAATTTCCTCCGGAGCCACACCAGACATTATATTATACAACTACATAATGAAGTAGTGTTAGTACAAGTACTCCCCATGACTAGTCATTTGACTTTGACATGTAAAATGCAACCCTATTGTTTGTGTTTGATCAAAATTGTGCCTTCGACACTAAACACGAACGACTGCAGTGAACAGAGCGTGCTGTAACCTTCCTAAAAATGATAATCCTATAAGTTCACTATCTAAAAAAAAACTGTCTATATTTTAAAGAGGAACCAATATTCAGATGCAAATTGTCATAAGTTACCATCTCTGATGGACGCAAACAAAACCTGACCTGTGTCACCATCTCTGATGGTAACTGATATGAAGGCCGCACTTGTCAAAGACAGGAGCGTGTTCCTGAGCAGAACGGCTGATGATGATGATGATAACAGCTCTTTGCTGTGTTTAAAACATTTATGCACCTTGGGCAGGCTTTCAGCAGCGGTCGGTTTTCGACCCTGCAGCCACTGCTGGCCTCACTGGACCAACTGGTGTTAAGCACCTTGCTCAAGAGCATCTGAATGGTGGTTTTTTGTGGTTGCACCACTTCTAGTGGGACGAGGATACAGTGAGGGAAACTCCTAAAAGGGTGGCTTTACCACGCGTGCATCACCTTGTCTCTCCTCACCTGCATCTCTCTCACAAAGTCAGTGACATACACATCGTCTAGCAACCACTGATGTGAAGTCAGAGTTAGGGAAGGGCAGAAAAACAAGGGAGGGCTGGAGACAGAGAAAGACAACAATAGCTGGAGGCACGTCAGAATGTAATGATGCTAATGAGGATAAAGCAGCTTGTTACCTTTTCTCCATAAGCCTCTGAAAGCAGGACAGCTTGTGACATCGCAGGGATCAGCAGCACAGTTTCACGCACTGCAACATGAAGCAGTTGCACAAACAAAACCTGACCCGAGTGCCAGAGGAAAGTTGCGGGAAGCCTTAGGCCCTTTCGAATTTTGAAGGGTGGATAGGAATTAAAGCAGGATTAAAGAAATGCTGTTAAGTTCCTTCTGGTTTGAAATTGGTGGTTATCACGTTTTACCAGAGAGGCATTTCCAAAATGTTTGCAGTTATATTTGAATTTTTTAATTGAGTATACAAAAAAAATACATAATCCTTAATAACTAAAACGCTGAACATTCCTCAGAATATTATTACGGGATATTGTTCTGCTCCCAACACTTTTTTGGGGTGCTGCATTCCTCCTTGAACAGTCATCATCATCGCTACAGTTTGGCAAAGCATACATGTCAGCCTCAGATAAACTACGCACTCACACGCCACTTCAAAACATCTAATCATTATATCATACATACATTATATCTATAACTATCTATCTATATCTATAAATATCTATATCTCTATATAGAGAGAGATATAGATATCTTTATATAGATATAGATGTAGAAAGAATGGAAAAAACAACTACATGTAAATGTAAAGAATAGTATAGTAGCTTGTGCACTCTTGCAATCAAGTACATAAAAATGAAAGAAAAGAGCAAATAATCAGCCAAAGTCATGATATCATGAGGTAGTTGCTGTCCAGATGCCCGTTTGTTAGTTTTTCTCTGGCTGTGGCGATGTCTGACCAGTAGAGGACGTCATTATTCCAGTCTTAAGGCCCTTTCAAGCTCAGGCGCATGAAGAAGACTCTGACTTTCAGAGCCAACAGTATGATCAAAATTAGGTGAAAAGCGAGGCAGAAATCTTCCAAAAAGAACACCTGACACCTCTCACTTCACACATGTCCTTCTCCTCAGGCTCAGGACATATCGGCTGATGTAATCCTCAGGCCTGTGCTAGAAATTATAATTGGGGTGAAGAGGCTTGCATTCACATAAGGCGGAAATAGATTTTTTTCCCCCTCTTTTGACCAAAGCATTGTCTCCTGTAATTCTGAAGTCCCTCTTTCTTCTCCCACCAATTAGATCTGGGCACGCTGAGCGAGGGGGAGGAGAGAGGACGGGCCATCTCCATCAGCCTGCTAACCACTCAGGGGAGCTCATTAGAACAGCCCGCAGCCCAGAGGCTTGGTGTTGTGTTGGCACTACTTCTGACACCACGTCAGTGCCAATGCCAGGGAGAGAAATAGCCGGAGTGAGAAAGCAAGAGCAGCTTTCAACTGCATCTCCTGACAGCCTGTCACGACACTAAAGGTGTCCAGATGTAATGTGTAACTACTGTCCTAAAAACGGAGTTGACGCGAGATGTCTCAGGAAACAGCTTTCTTTTGAGCGGCCACTAATTGAATCAAGGTTTTTCATTCAAAGAATAAAGCAGCTCAGGCTGATAGCGGCTGCCCATATCTGAGAAGACCGTGTGTTTCAGCGTCAGGAGACGCTTCACACACAGCAGGTTGATGTAATCACCCCGACACTGATAGAGCTAAAAATTGTCACTTCTTCAGAAGAACACCTCTGTACGCCCTGTACAGATTCAGATTCTGCTCCACAGAAACCAGAATCTGAGGGGGATCCTAGACAGACTGAAGCCTGTGATGTCAGGCCGGGATGCCCCTGCGGGGGGAAGACGAGAGCCCTTCTCTGCTTCGCCAGGGCTTTTGTCAAAACATTTAAATATATGCTCTCTCATATGTGTGCTGGACCCTTAGCTCAGCCCCTATCACACGCCAGCCCTCTTTCACTTCAGGAAGAGGTGTGCGCTTGTTTTGGTACCAGATTCGCCAGGGATGGCTGGCGTGGCGAGCAGTGGAGCATGGTGTACAAAGAGCTGGCATGCCATGGTGCCTACGCTGAGTGATGCCGCAGTGGATGACTACACGAGGTGTTGGATCGGGTCCACTGACTCACCACGGCAACAGACGGCAGATGTTTGTGTGCACAGGCAGAGCTGGATTTAATGAGTGTCTACCGTCTTGTGCGGAGAGAGATGTTGGCCGCATCCTGCTGTCGGGCTGCTGAGTGCAACCTCATGGGCCAGACATGATGCATCACTTGAAGGATAACTCTGGCTTATTACAACCTGGGTCTTATGGCAGAATTTTGCCATATTTGCTATTAGTAATAATAAAATTGTACTTGGCACGGCAACTTTGTTAAAAAGAGGTCCGATGGGGCGAAAAAAAATATCAGACAAGTTTAAAACATACCTTCAATTAACCAAAGCAAAGGCGAATGAATGATCTGTCTGTTGTAAACATCTGACTTCCTGGCTCAACTTTGACCTGCTGTATTTGTTGTTGTTACCAATATTTCTGTGTATATATGTAATATTTTGTGCTCACTTTCTGTTTTACATCCAAATAAAATGGTTTAATAATCTGGCTACACTTTTGGGGTTGTTTTCAAAACCAGTCTGATCGTCTGAATGCTTGTATTTCTTGCTTGATGGTACTGATGTTGCCATGTTGCAGTCAGTGCCTCGCATGTACCACCATTACAGAGCTCATTGAGTCACAGAGCTAAGCATCTGTGAGAGATAAGCAACCTTTTTGTGAGAGATAAGTACCAGGCGAGCTTTGAAAAAAACCAGGAGGCTGTTTAACCACACTTAATGCTAGGGCTGAGAGGCACATGGTAGAAGTTTGCCCTCAGGCTTTCTGCCGGAAAGCCTTTTCAAGGCAAACAATCAGTCGTTTAACCATTTAGTAAATTTATTAATTATCAACTATTTTGACAATTTACGAATTGCTGAACGGTGCAGTGTGTAGGACTTAGAGGCATCTAGCGGTGACACTGCAGTTTGCAAACATTTGAATACGCTCGCCTCACCCTCCTCCTTCCCAGCGTGTCAAACTAAGGTGGGCACGTAACCACTGTTTGGTTTGTCCATTTTGGGCTCCTGTAGAAACATGGCGGTGCAACATGGCGACCTCTGTGGAAGAGGACCCGCTCCCTCTGTAGATACAAAGGGCTTATTCTAAGGCAATGAGAAAAAAAAAAAGTTGTGAAGTTCACAATTCTATTTCCCAACCAGATAGCTGGAAATGACATCTGCTTGCTAGGTTGTATGTAAGATATAAGTTCTTTTAAAATATATATTATATATATATATATAAAAATATATAAAATAATAGAATAACACCAATCTAGGCACGTATACCTTACAATAGACCATTTTAATTTTGGTTCCACAAATATATTCAGAAGACGTAAACACTTTTTGGTTTTGGGTTTTGGTATTGATGCTTAGCTCTGTGGCAAGTGTGTAATGGAAAACACCTGAGACGCACAACACTGGGGCTACCGCGTTTCTAGATTTCAGCAATTGCTTTAGCGAGTACGTAAATATAACCGAACTCCAAAAATAAGACCCACGGTGTAATAAACGAGAAAGTCCTTGAAGTTTTAGCACTCGCCTGGCAGTTTCCTCTGAAATGGCTTCCACTTCTGCTCAACAAACACAGAGAACCAACCATAACAGCTGGTGTTTATTTACAACACATTTCACTCAGCACATGTCAGACTTCAGCACAGATGAAGCTGGCGGAGCATCACCTAACCGTTTACCAGATGCTCCAAAAACAGACACCGTGACTTATTTTAGGCCTTGACAAAATGATAAACTTGTACAGTCAGATATTAGACAATTTCCCTGCGTGCCATGTCACACAAAAACACAAAACAAGTTAGCTTTTGACCACTTCACCAAGAATACTTCTAGACTTCCAAGGCATCTCATTGCAAAACATCTTTCAAATATGTTGTCTTTGGTGAAAAATACCACGAAAGGCTCACTGACATTTCTGGTGACATGCTTGTCGAACAGTGGAAAACTGTGAGAAACTGCAAAGCTTAGAAATCACTGAAAAAAGCCAAAGAATTGTTTTGATGGAGAAAGATTTTCTTCAAAGGGAACTCATATTGATACAGTATCAGAGCTCATTTCTACCGAGCCACTTCTCCTGGATCGCTGTTCCTGGATAGAGGGGATCGGATGAAAGGAGAAGCACAACAATGTGATTGTTAGCAGCTCTTTGAGCAATTGTTGTTTTCAAGCCGGAAGCGAAAGAGAGGACGAGCAGGGTAAAGTCATGTTAAAATAAAGCAAAACATATCACAAGTAACTTATGGAAACCGCCAACGACAGCCATTTATGTCCCTGATGTCCATTATCATTTCAGTTGTGAGGATAATCTGCTATGAATTGCTAATAGGCCTCGTCCCGCCTGTGTCATCAAACACGTTATCTGCACAATCCATCAAACACACAACCCTTGTGGCGTGGAATGGAGACAAGAAAGAAACGCACCCCCAAAATGACCCATATAAACATGCAAACGCACACTTATGAAATCATTACAGACCTCCAGCGCAATTCTCTACACCTGGATCACACGGCTCCTCAATAAAAACAAATATACATCTGCATGCAGGGCACTCATATCCAAACCACACCCACAGAGTGTCATTAAAAGCCAATCAGATGTTAAAAGGCTTTTCATTAGGGCCAGAAGAAGACAGATTGGTGTATGGGGACCACTGGCTGTGCAGCGGCACTGCCCAGTAATTACCAGTGGTCCACCACCTGCCCCCCATTCATACTGCCATCTCATCTTACTGCTCAAAAAACTGTGCTTCCACACAGCTGTGTACATACCACCCTACTAATCTGCTAGCTCAGTTCACCGTCCGGTTCCCTTCATTCCCAATATCTGTACAGGCTTTATTTGGATGCACCTTTTGAAGAGGAAGGGAAGGGACTTGGTGAGGGGCTATCCCTGTTTTAGGTCGACAGGTGATGAACTCACAGAGAATCATCCCCCAACTCCGTAGCTCTCCTCAGTTCTCGAGAGCTTTATACCATCGGTCAGTTCACCGCTTTGGTTCTACAGCCGGCGACTTTGCTGTTCTGCGTACGGCCTCACCGCTCTCAGCAACCAGCTGCAGCAGGCCGCTTTCAGAGAAAAGCTCTCACGAGCCCACTGCACGCAAGCAGCAAGCGCATTTTTTGCCCTGGCTTAGGCCTCAGACTTCAATATTATATATGTGGACTTGTGTTATAACAATATAACCATGTCTTATAATGTTTTACAACTTCTGCATGATTCCAACCTAACTGCACTTCTAAAAACTAAACCAATGAGTTTTGTAATATTGGAAAATATCGTCATTCTTATTCTGATATTGATTTCAGCCATATTTTTCCTTCTTGCTTAAATCTTAAACACAGCACTGCCCATCATTCCACTAAGTGTGAGGAACACAATTTTATCATTATGCAGAACAGTGTGTGATGTCCTCAAGCAACTTATACTGACATTGTGGACAGCTTGTCCTTGGAGGAGAGTTAGCGACATTGGTTATCTGAGTTCACTCTTCTGCATTTACGTATGTTTTTTGAAAAGAAAAATAATTTTTGAATACAATTATGTCTCCACAACAATGTATTCCCTGAACACGGAGCCATATTTCGAGAGGACTGCAAAGCCTCTATGTCCATTTATTCCTTCACTGTAGAGACTAATGAAACATGTATGTGTAGCATGGCCCATAAAAATAAATCTGATTCAGTGGTGTTGTTGTGTGTACTGGGTGACTTTCTGCATTTGCATAAGTCGATAAAGGCAGGGAGCAAATAAATGATAACTAACACACACACACACACACACACACACACACACACACACTCGCCCAAATACCTCCCCTGCCAACTTCCTCCTCCCTCTTCTGAGTCCTCTCCCTCCTCCCTCCCGTCCTCCCAACCACCTCTGGATTAATTATGACATTGGTAATAAAGGAAGGTGTTTAACGGGGAGAAATTGCAAATGAGCAGGAATTGATTGCGCCTTCTCTCGTACTAATTGATTGCAGACTTCAGCCACGGTTAATAAAAGAGGAGGAAGAGGAGGAGGCGAGGGAGAGGGGAAAAGAATTAAAGAAGGGGGGGGGGGGGGGGGTTAAAGTGGGGGTGTTTTTTATAAACATCAACATTATTAAAAAAACAGGGAGGAAAAGA
>CM022473.1:5175556-5226548 GCA_011952105.1 Coreoperca whiteheadi | reverse complement strand
AAAAGGAGGGGGGGAGGAGGGGGGGGGGGGGGGGGGGGGGGGTTAAAGGATGGTCCAACAGAGCAAGGTAGGACAGTAGGGGGAGAACAGGAAAAGAAGAGGCTAAAGGGGGTAATACCTTGTTGGCATTTCGGCTGTAATTGGCAAAAGCCGACAAATAAAGAACTATAATTACTGGACTGATACCATATTAAAGTGCTTTTTCACAGACCTGCACCTAGAATTAATTGGCTAGATGCAATTAGCTACACCGAACTGGATGCTGTTACTATTCTAAACATACAGGAGTTGACCTTGGTAACCGGTTCGGAGACATGCTGAGTCCCTATCCCAGGAGCCCCGTCACCCTTTGTGAAAAACAAAATCGAAAATCACCACCAACAACTTGCCTTTCCTCCAGTAGCAGGAACAATAATGTTCATCTACTGGCTGTATACGGTAGCTCCTGCCTGATGCCATTAATACACAGTGAGAACAAAAACCCAGAGTAAATACTGGCAGTGATGGATATTTTCCCAGAATGTTAGGCCAAAGGGCATGGCCGGGTAGCAGGAGGTGTTCCAGGAGCCATTAGCCCCCCACTGATCGAGCTATGAGACTGCACATTATAAACAACATTGTTGTGATATTAACTGAGCTGGTCTTGAAGTAAATAGCTGGCAAACAAGCCTGACTTATGTTAGTCATTCTAAAGCAGCTTGCAGTTATTTTCTTTATACAAAATTCAAGTGATGAAAAACACTGTTCCCTATAAAGTAATTCGATTTAGTTGTATTTGGGAAACTTGTAATGACCTTTATGTGTTTTCTTTGGATCAAATTGCCAAAAGCTTTAGAAAGCAGTTTGTATAACCACACATATTTGGGGATGCTATAAAAAAAAAACCTACATTTTAAAGGCTACAACACACTGTTTTGATTTTAAATTAAAGACAGAGACTAACTAACTCATTTTTAAATTTGAAAAACACCATCTCGTGTTTCCTTCCCTAACCCCTCCACTTGATTTGCCTGTGGTTTAGGGTAATGATTTGAGTCAAACAAGGATGGTTTTAGGAATTACGCATGTGACCAGCCAAATGTTGGCAGCAGTCTGTTCTGTGCTGACACAACGCTAAAAACCCTCATTCACACTGCATTTCAGCGGAAATCCACACATGTTGTGTTTGGGGTTAGTTATGCATACACACAGCCCCAATCTGGCAAATGCTACCTCCAGCTGTTAGGTGGAACTCAACAATCCTTTCTGAATTTACAAAGGTGGAGGCAGAACTCTTCCTGAGGAGAAAATAATGGACTTTCTGATGCCATACTGGGAGAAGCACTTTGGAAGGAGAAAGGTCATGCTGAATATGGCCAATAGCTTAGGTTTTAAGTGGTTGCAGGATCCTGTGAGAGCACTGCTGTGCCTCTAATCCGTCAGAGTGCCATTAGCAGATGGCACATTGCTGTTATCAGAGTCAGGGTGAAGTCAGGCTTCAGTGCGCCTCACAGGGCCGGGCCAGAGGTAGTCCCTGGACCGCTGACAGTCCAGGGAGCATGGCTGAGAAAGAGTGATCGGTGCTCAGGGCCACTGCAGCCATTAATGTTGGATGAGCTCTGCCTCATTGAAATGTATAAAAGATGGAGGAGGACCCCAGGTGGCGACTGCTTCCCTGACCACCCCAGCCCCTGTCCGGTCATTATTGACCAAGCCAGAGGTCACCCCTGATGCTAGGACTGGGTCAATTATAGCACCTGACAGTGGTGAAACAGGACTCAAAGTGCAGCAGTTGCCTGAGTGACATCTAAGTTATCACGGTGACATTTATTCATCATTATGGCAATTTAAATCCATTACAATTCCATCCAAGCATGTACTGAGAGCAATAAACGGAATCTAACGGAAACATTATGGCTCCTGATCCTGCAGAAATAAAAGTGGACTCCAAATTCCATACTGGTGTTACGTCAGACCGAGATTCACATTTAGAAAACTTTACTGTAAACTAAGCACAACTAAACGCGCTAGAAACCTACTGGGAGTCCGGGAAGGGGAACTCGATTCCAATTACAGGTGGAAATAAGACACTGCGACGCTGAAATATTTAGAACTGCTAGTTACGTCACTGGCATACAGTCAAGCACCAAGCCACATTAAAGCACTACCTTCTGCAGAGCTCACGGCATCCTCTTTGTGTGTTTGAACTCTCCAAAAGCACGAGAAATTCATTCAACGGTAGACAAAGCAAAGAGAGGGACTGACAGATACAATCTCTGAGAGCAGATAGCAGGTCAGGTAAGCTGAGGTTACAGGAAAGTCCTGTGTCGGTCACTGCAAAGACACATAATCAAGGTAAATTAGCTTTTACATAATAAGACCAGATCTGACAAGCCTAATCGGTATTAAAAGAATTCCTCACATACTAAAGACAGAACGTGTGAAATTGCTGAGGAATGCCAGTTAAAATTGACCTTGAAAATCAATTGAACAGGGATGCCAGGTTCCATGATAGATGTCCCAACATAAAGCATGAGAGAACACCGCATGCAGTCTCCACAGCAAGCATAAAACGTCATTCACATGATTTTTAGAGCACGAGCCAGTAAAGGTCTTTCCTTGCATAACCTGTCCAGCTGGCCACCAGTGAGTCGGACCCACACTCACCGTACGCCTTCAACTCTCCCCTTTGCCTCTGCGTTGTGCTAAACAGCCTCTCCGCCTCCTGTCAGTGCGCCTCAGGTGTGCTACAGCAGAGCAGGGGAGCAGGAGGCTCCTCCTGAGATACTGCTGCAGCGCCTTACCAGCTACAGCACAGAGGGAGGTGCTGTCAGAGGGCGCCCTGCCGACCGCTGACCGACTGCTCTCTTCTGTTTACACAAGGCACACAGGCTCTCTAATTCCACTCCCTGCTGGAGCGCTGGGCAGAAATGACTTTACCTTTAAAGCACAGCCTTGTTGGAAGGTCAGGTCAGCCCTACTTCACAACACAGACGGAATCGCGGAGTAGATCTGGCTATGATGCACCGGACATATGCTCGCTGACAAACCGCCAGCTCTGATCTGCTGCGTTCGCTCGCTTGCCAGGAAGCTGTGGAATAGTCGTCGAGGCGTTTCGTTGCCGAATTCAGCAGAGATACTGTCCGTCCTCTCCTCTGGGAGGCCGCGAGCACAGGATACAGACAAACAGACACGTAGGTCACCTTCAACTGGCAGCTTCAACTCCAGTCTGAGTCCCTAAGTTAAATAAATAATACCCTGTGCTCCTTTGGCTTGCGGTAGAAACGGCCAGATCAGGTTCCCTGGCCTCTACTGTTTCACTGGCAAACCTTTTTAAAGGGCCTGCATGCACACAGCCTTTGAAAACACACAGTCTGCTAAGAGTTCAAACAGAGCACGGGCCAGTCTCTGCTGTAAAGCCAAACTCGTTAAAAGGAATTTATAAAAAAACGGCTCCAGCAAAACAGGTGAAACATTCCCTACAGATAATGAATAGTGAAGGAAAACCACTCACACACACACGGAGAGAGAGAGAGAGAGATGGTGTTGGTATGTAGTCAAGAATTAGCTGGGAAAAATAACAGAGTAGCAGAGTCAGAGGAGAGTGAGAGCAGCATGTGAGAAGAGGAGAGTCATTGAGGTATGACTCCTGTCTTTAGGAATGTACTGCAGGCAGACAACACCGCCGTCTTCTCTCGCTCAGAGAGGAGTGCCCGCAAAGGGTCGATCTGTCAGTGTCAACAATAACACTGTGAGAGGCCTTCGATGTGTAAAGCAGTGGGAGAACAGGTGGCCCTGCTTCCCTGAGATGCCTATGTGCGACGGGGGCCGACATGGACGAGACCAAAGTTTAAGCAGTGCTGGTTACTTCCCAAGCGAGATTTCTGAATTTGTGTTTTTTCTCCGTGCGCTTCTCAATGGTTTCAAGGATCGGAAACCTGAATCTGGCGGCAGTTGTGGGGTTGTTTGCCCACGTTGCCAGAGAGACGCCGCCGTCAGTCACGTCTGATCAGACCACACCCACACAGCCCGGTTGCAGACGGCTGAATCACTGCCCCCATGTGTGATTTGTTATTCAAATAGGAATTGGAATTGTAGCCATTATTGGAGAAAGTTGACAAATCAGAGCTCTGTAGGCGGGATAATGAACGGGTATGTCATCTTTCTACATAGCTAGCGAGGTTTCCAGCTAACATGAACACAATGTCAGGCGTGATCGAAGGCATGTTTTTAGGGGCTTTAAATGAGAACGTATACTTTCGCAAAAATCAATCATTTTATGTTAATAATGGATCGAATGTCTATGCAGCCGAGTATCACGCAAAAGCGTGTAAGACACCCGCCAATCCCCTTGAGGATGCCGTGTCAGTGTCACGTTTTGCCTCGTCCAGGCGTGAAAAGTACAAGCGTGTATGAAGGAGCAGTACCAGCAGGGGGCGATAATGACGCGAGCAAAGGAAGAATGTAGCATGAAGATCGACAAAGTCCACGTTAGAGCTTAAGATCTTTGCCCGAACCCGATGGGACCTGACGGGTTCGGTCTTAATTTCTTTAATTTTACAGGTGCTCGGGCCAGGCCGGGCTCGGGCTTGTGCGTTAAATGAGCAGTCAGACGATGGGTTTTGATTAGCGTGAAAATGGATGCCTGGCCTCTGGCGATTACGTTTTGGTTGCACCGGCAAAGCGCGCGCACAGACCGGTATAATATCTAGAATATAATTTCTTGTTTATTTATTTATTTTTTTGGTGTTAAAAAGTCATGATGTTACAAACTCCGATAGAGTAGGTGGCGGCATACACCTTTACAGTTTATTTGTAGCCCGCCAGTAAACTCAAAGAAGAAGATGGCTCGGGCCGAATTCTGTCGGGCTCGGCCCTTGTCGGGCCTACCTTTTAAGGCCCGATTACAGCTCTAGTCCACGTAGGGAGAGCTTCTTCACCTGAGTTCTGCAGGTCCCCTCAGCTCTAAGGAACGTTTTAGCCTCTTATACCTCACTGTTTTGGTTGTGCGTCCCGCAACCTTGTTTCCAGCCACAGCAAGGGAATGCGGTTTTTAACTAAAAAGGTCGGTTAAACGCACTGCACACTACATGGCCGGTACCAAACAGAAGACAGACAAGGTTAGTGATTAGCCAGTGGACATAGTGGAGCATTTAGCAGCTAAAGGGAGTCGGTGAAGACCAAAACAGAACTAAAAGCAGAGTGAATATAGGACTACTGGACAAAATTGTGACTCCAAATGAATGCTTAAGTGTGTCTGCTGAATGTATCAATAGGTGACTGCTTTCTAACATGATGGTGGTGGTAAGGTGATAATATCTCACCATTGTGTTTACAGCTTGTTCTGCAATTCATGAAAATCAATGAATGCTGCTTTAGCCTCTTCTGCTGCCATTGTTACAACCATGCAGTGACAAAAAGTGTGGATAGTGAGTGACACTACGTACTGTAACTATGGACACGGATAACTTACGCTGGCTATTTAAAAAACACCTCACATTTGACTTCAGCCTCTAGGTGCTGTGCGAATGAGCGAGTGACTGTGTGGTAATTTTTAGCAGAGCAGACAGAAGGGACTCCAAGCCAAGGGGAAAAACCATGTAACTGTGGCATTCATGAGAAATCAGCAGAGACGGAAAATGTCTGATGGCCAAGTTACACAAGACGGTGTGCGTGTGCTGTACCAGACAGGGAACGGTAATTCAATAAAACGACAGGACTTGCTGGGAGGGAGGAACATTTCTGTATTAAAGCATGAACTCCAAGCTGTGGCTGGCCGACCCATGGAGGCTGGAATTACAGACCATAGGAGTTTATGAATGGTGATTGGCTACTGCTGACTCAGGCTGCTCTAGCCACACTGGCCACTAATTTTAGCCTTGCTGTGGTGAAATCACTGTGTGGAACCATTAATGCTTTAACCCGTCCCCTACAACATTTCTCATGGCCTGTTTCAACTGGTATACTCTTCTCAAAAACACAGATAGAACAGTTTGTTACTGAACGCCACATTGAAATAAGAAGAGTGGGGAGTAACAAGCAAAAATACGTACATGGTTGAACTGCTCACAACTGGTAGAGGGGTCTTCAGTAGACATATGTTGTAAACATTTGCTGACGGTGTGAAACTTTTCTCCATTTCATTTTATTGTAAGTTGAATACATTTGGGTTGGTTGACTCTTAGTCAACATCAACTTGGGCTCTGAGAAGTTGTGACGGGCATTTTTCACTATTCCCTGACATTTTATTGAGTAATGATTAATTGCAAACAAAACTGTTTGAAACAACTTTTCAGGTTTGACCTTGACTCATAAGTTGATAAACTATATCACAGCTGTCACACAAATGAGCGAAATGAACATTTTCACAACTTCTGCAAACTCAAAAATGAAAAGCATTTTAACAGTCAGCTAGAAATAACCTCTGACAGCAAAGTATTCCATGTAAGAAATGCGGCATCCAGATATAGTACAGGTGTCCAGATACATTAAAAACAGAGTGAGTATTCCCCCAGCACACTAACCAGCAAAAGCCTGATGGCTTTCCCAGCAGTGCACCATCATGCTTTGGAGCGCTGTAACAGGATCGCCCTACCTTATCGTCCGCACTGAAATGCAGTACTTCCACATTAGATTCCACATGCCCCTGACATTGTCACGCTGGAAACCTGAGATTTGGATTGGATACGTTCTCTGAAGAGAGGCCGAGAGTTAAAAAAGACCCAAATGTTTTTAGGCAACTCGGGGCTACAAAACAGTCTGCACGAGAGAGGAGCAGCAGTCCTCCTACCAACATCCACCCATTTCCACTCCTTCCCTCTCTCTTCACTTGGCCACAACACATGAACTATTCTTTTCTTGCTCCTGAGGAAAAATGACTAATTCTCCCTCCTGGAGTCTGGGTGACTTCAGTCACTGCTCCTTTTCAGTTCCTCTTTCCCCTTTTATTTTCTCTTTGTACAAGCTGTACGAGCAGAGCAGAGACTTATCCAGCATTACCAAGTAAGGCCAGCTGCAAAGTGGACCAGACAGGGAACCCTCCTTGCTTCAGTGTGTGACGCTAGCGCATGTTCACATTCCACCAGCCGGCTGCAGCCCCTTCCTCAGCAGCCTTTCACTTACGCTGCCACGCAATTCCGCCTAAATCATCTCTGTAGATGTTTGACTATTGTTTGCTCTCACTGTACCGCTCACCTTTTCTTCAGAAACTCTTAATAGATGGTATCTGATCTAGGGGGTGTGAAACACACTGCTGCAGAATGGGTGCAGTAGGTTTTGGATAAGCTAGACTGCCTTTGATGCGTCACTTCTCAACCATTTCAAAACAAAGTCGAGGAGAATAAAACATCGCAGGCTGAGGATTAAAATCATTTCCCTGAGTCAGCAGAGTGGAATGTAAAGTAAAAGTTCAGTTAACTTGGGAGACGTGAAATATGTGATGTGTGTGGAAAAGAAAAGATATGCTGGCGAGTAAAGCAGCGTTGGCTGTGAACAGCTGTGCAGCCTGAAGATCATCTGCCAAAAGCTTAGTGAAAGGAGCAGTGGTCTTCATTACAATCCGCGTTCTGTGTTATTCCTCCAGATCACAAGCAGTAACCACAGATGTCTGCTTGGACTGCCGTCTGATTGGCCGTCAGGATCCCAGTCACTGCTCACCAACACTGCACTGGAACTGAGGATGCTACATTGACATGGGTACAACGAAGTCACTAGATGACGCCAAAGAGTTAAAAGATGCTCGCATTACTTTTGATTCATGCTCAACAGAACAACTGTTGGTCTGTATTAAGTTGCATTAACATGGAGACAAATGCTACACAGCAACAAAACTTGCTTCCCCCCCACCCCCATTAAGGAGAGCCTCACTCGGATTTTAGTCCGCTCGTATATTCAATGTGCAGGGTAATCAGGGTCGTGCAGAGCATAGTAGTGGCTATAGTGGGTCAAGCTACTTGATTTCTGGCCAAAGAAATAAATAAAAATTATTGTTATTATAAATATTAATAGTTTTGTTGTTGCCACTGATTTGGCTATTGTCTGTCCTTCTTGTAGCCAATTTACTCAGCAGTTTCCCTAAAGTTGCGGAAGAAGTATTCAGATCCTTCACTTAAGAAAAGAAACATTAGCACCAATGGAGTAAAGCTACAATATTCCCCTTAGAAATGTGATGGAGTACAATTAAAAAGTAGCATAAAATGGAAATTCTCAAGTAAAGTACAGAATTACACAACAACTATACTGTACTTGAGTAAGCCTTTCACCACTGGCCTAAATAAACGTTATAGTGGCATGTTCTCAATTGGTTCTCATTAGACAGTTTGTTCGTTTAGTTTACAATATATTTACACTTTGGTTTTGTGGTCAGTGTGCATGTCCATGTTGGTAACATAACATTTAGTTACATTTCGCCTGACCCCTGATACTTCATGTTGCCTACAAAAACATTGACTGTGCTTCCTCAGTCCTAATTAAGTAATTGGTAATTGTTGGCCGTGCCAAATGTCCCAAACAAACTTTAGCTGCATGTAAAGGATATGCTGACACATAGTAATGCAAATACTTACAGTGACCATGTGAGAGGTTTGCCTTTGTTATTTTAGACGTTTAAGAATAGCCAAGTATTTTCACTCCCCGTTGGCCTTCCTCTGAGCAGCTGCCAAACATTTCTCTCTCTGTCAGTCTCTCTATTCGTCGGCCTGTCTGTCTCTTGTTGACCTCCACTCTCATGGCAGGGTCAACTATAAGCAGTTAGGAAGACTACAGTCAGTATTGTGGTGAAATATCAGAGAACTGAATTCTCTAAAGTTTGTGCCTTCTTTGAATCATCTCAATTCAGTCTGAATAGAGAGAAGAAACATGATCGAAAGCAGATGACATACGACGTATATAATTAATACTTAATAACAGCTAATCAACAAGGGGAGCATCAGTATCACTCTGCACATTATACAAGCTCTGATTTACAGTGACTGCAGGTTGTGAGTGGCACCTCCACACTTGTACACATTCACAGAGCAGATCGATTTGACAGGGGCTTTAGACTTTGATGTTTCCATTTCACGGCCTGAAGAAAATCACAGAGAGTGGCCGATATCAAACTGACCGCTACAAGGCATATCTGCCACGGTGTAGTGGAGAATGGGCTGGCAGTCTGAGCACCCTGCAGCATTCGGTGTGAACAAGCTGCTGGCAGCATATGATAGAGCTCAGTGTCTGTTCATGCTCTGAGGACCAACACATTCACAGGCCTGCGCACGGTTTGGTCCATAAATGAATGCAATTAGCACCCTATTAAAAGGTGCCATAGTCTTTTTAACACAACATTTCACATTACTCAATTCACTAGACCAAGCTACTACTGCACTCTATTAACAAACGTATTATACAGTGGCCTTCTCTGAGCATGAATACACAAATCAAGGTCATTCCCATTATTTGGGTGAGCTGTTGCGAATCCTGAAAGCCTCTGGAGATTTATTTAAGATTCACCTGCATTTGCAAAGACTGCTAGGATCAGTCTGTGAAAGACCACGGCCCTGCTTCATGCCTTTAGACAGTCGCTTGATGTCCTGAATTTGGTCCTCAGCGGAGACTGCTCCCACCAGTCCACAATGAGTGTGGAAAATTGAAGGCCATGGCCATGAAGTCTGTTAACTTCAGATAAAAACACTGTAATCAGATGAATCCTTGAGGAAAAAAGGCAAAGCCTTGATCTTTGTGTGGGGAATTGAAATGCATAAAGGAGCCACTTTTATGTGCAATTACTCTGTCAAGAGTTAGTGGTGGTCCACTGAGGGGTTCAGGTCATGTCTGCCTGGGGAAAAGTGGATGAGGAGGAAATGTAAGACAGAATGGAGTCAGTGGGTGTGAATGATAAAGGGGTGGGCAGTTCTTCAGCGCTGATGAACTACCGTGTTTGGACTGTTTGATGTGGGCCAGTGACCCACAACAGCAGAGAGGGTAGAGCTCTATCGAAGAATTTTTCACCTCACTGCCTTTACTCCAGCTCTACGTATGGCACCATCACAAGTTCTCCTCACGCCCCGTCAACAAAATAGCTAATTATTCTCAAACCCAGCTATTGACACTGGTGAATCCATTAGCAGACAAACAGTGGGGGCTGACAGATTACCAATAAGGTTATGGATTTACTGGAGTCAAGAGGAAAACAGAGATATGTTACTACAAAAAACCCCACTAAGGAGCTATTACAGGGTCGGTTCACCTAAATTACAAATACTTATTTGTTGTGATCATTTCAATTTCAAACCCTTGAGCAGTTGAGATCTTAGGAACATTAGATGTTAACTGTTTGCCATATAAAAATAGCATGGATTTAGATTTGCTTGAATTTAACACCAACTTAAGTTGAGTTAAATGGGAGTGAACAACATCAAAGGCAGACTGCTGGAATTTAAGGGTTTGTACTACTGAAGGGGATGAGCAATAGGTAACTGTATCATCTGCAGTAGTCCTAGTATAGAACCCTGGGGAACACTTTTTAATTCAGGGAGGAAGAGGAAGACCAAGTGAACTGGACACATTGTGTTCTAGTTTACAAGTAATTTGAAAACCAACTTAGCAACCAACCCAGATAAACCAGTGTTGTCTATCCACTAAGGTGACATGGTCAACTGTGTCAAAAGACTTGGACAATATTTTTTGCAGTCCAGTGCCTCAGTAATGTCATTCACCACTTTAAAGGCAGCAGTTATGGTGCTGTGTTGTTTTCTGAAGCCTGACTGATGTTGTGATAGAGTACCATTTGTGTGTAAGTTGTTCACTAACAAACGTTAGCTAAAACACATAATTTAGAGATTGGCCTGTAGCTATTAACAAATGAGGTATCCCCTCCTTTAGCAAAAGGAGAGCATAACCAGATTTCCATATATTAGGAATCTCATTGTTGGAAAGGGTAAGATTAAAAATATGAGTCAGAGCTTCTGCTATAATCTTACTTGATAAAGTAAGGATCAAGCTTGTCAGGACCTGTAGATTTGCTCGGGTCTATCACATCAAGAAAGGTATAATCAATTGCGGGCGGTGAAGAGTGAGCCCTCTGCTCATTAGGCTATTTAAGCAGTTAAGAATGTCTGATTTATGAGTACATGAGTCTTGAGGAGTCTTGACATGAGGATTACTTTCCAAAATTTCTTAGGATCATTTAACTTACTAGTTACTAGTAATTTTAGAAAGGTAGAACTCAGATTTAGCCTGCTTGATGAGAGAGGTAAAACGGTTTCCGAGCTGTCTAAAAAGCAGCCAGTCAGCCATAAACTGAGTCCTCATTACTGTGGATATTCCACAGACTCCACCATCAACAGTTTTCATAGGGACTATTTCTCCGGTATAAAGTAGTTCCATTAAACAAAATTCCATTCACTTCTATTTTCAAATCTGGGCAAATAAAATGTCAAAACTATCTGCATGGCTAGGGGTTCTTTTCTACTGCCATTTTTACTCTCCATGCATGTATATCCACAAGTTATTAAGTTTCTTACCAAATTATATATAACATGGTTTGTATTTGACTCATATAAAATCAAAAAAGTCCAATTAAATCTTGAATAATTATTAATGGTGAAAATGAATAGTGAAAATATAGCAGGTGTTCTAACACAGTGGGAAAATGTAAGGGAAATATGCATCAGGCCATCCATCCATCCACCCGGGCCAAGGCCCGCTTGGCCCTCCGGTACCCATCAGCTGCCTCCGGAGTCCCCCGAGCCAACCAGGCTCGATAGGACTCTTTCTTCAGCTTGACGGCATCCCTTACTTCCGGGGTCCACCACCGGGTTCGGGGATTGCCGCCACGACAGGCACCGGAGACCCTGCGGCCACAGCTCCGAGCGGCCGCGTCGACAATGGAGGTGGAGAACATGGTCCACTCGGATGCATCAGGCCATACTACATGATTTTAAAAAAAAGCTGTGCATACAATTGGAGGAGGCCCAGATGAAAATGATGTTGGTCTTAAGTGTTTATGATGAAACAAGACTAAGAGTCTACACCTGCAGCTCTGCAAGGCAGTACTTAGGCACGGTGGAGCTTTGAGCTAAATGCTAATGTAAACACGCTAACATGCTCACAAACATTGCTAACATGTTGATGATAAGCAGGAAATGTTTACCATTTTCACCATCTTACTTTAGCATGTTAGCTTGCCAATATTAGTAGCATTAGTATTTGGTATTTGGTCATAAATGAAAGTATTGGACACGCACTTTTGATATTAATATGCCGCAAGATAAAAATTTAGAGGTTCACCAGAGTCATTAAAATTCATCCTGATGTCTGTGCAAAATTTCACGGCAATCCATCCAATTGTGGGTTGAGAAATGTCCCTCAAAACCACAAATATCAACCTTATGGTGGCGCTACGGGAAAATTCAGGGGATCATTAATATGAATAGAATTCATACTCTGGGAATGAATTTCATGGCAATCCATCAGTTACTTGATGAGATATTTGAGTCTGGAGCGAAGTGGTGGAACGACCAACAGACCAACATTGCCATCCCTAGAGCCATGCCACTAGTAAAGAGAAAGCTGCCAAAACAAACTGCCCAAAATAGGTCATTAGGCCTTTGTGTACCTAATGAGAGGAGCAGTAATGTTTGTGTGTTTCAATTTGACTGTGTTAAGACTAAGTCTAATTTGGATGTTAAAATTGGATGTTGTTCAGTACGCATTATCTCCTCATATTTTAATAATGTACTCTTAGGCACCACTACAGGAATTTTGATGAACTGACTCTTTAAAAACGTATTTAAAAAAGTGCTAGATAGAGCATGCTGACAGCTGTTGATTTTCCAGTTGAAGAGACCAAACACTATTACGAGCAGGTCTGTCCTTTGAGTACAAGCTCATTCTGATCCAAGCACAGAACTGAAGCTGATTAACGTCTGGCTCCCGAAACAGAGCCCCGCAGCAAAATGAACACTTTCCAGTTCCACCACTCTCCAAAACAACACAAAAATGTGGCTCATCTTCAAGCTTAATGAAATGGGTCTACACCATCCAATCACTGACTGGTATTTAAATGGAAACACATGAGCATTTGGCCATGTCGTGGGCCCCCCCCACCCCCAGAGACAATGCTGTGTGGCAAGAAGTTGGGGGGATGGGTGGACTCGTAAATAAATGTGGCCTGGAGGTGTGTGACAATTCACACTCTGAGATGCTCTTCTCCACATCACATATTCCTCTGTTTGATGACCATTTTCTGAACCAGACCAAGAGTTTGTTCTCTTCAGCTGACCCCACGGATGTCTCTGTCATTACGCGGAGAAAATTAGACAAAACAGAGACCTAAAATTAAAAGCTAAAATTTGCTTTCAAGCTGAGAGTGGCTCTTATTTTGGCTGTAGCCTATACTCCTTCACTGCAAAACTCATTTTAATGTTTTACAGAAAACTCTCGTAATAAATGTCTTTCACTTGACCTAATGGACCATTGTGCAGCCCTTAAGCAACAATAACTTAGCTGCCTTCAGTTGGCATAATTACATTATAAGTTGTTACAGGAAATTGATCATTTCCCATTCAGGCATCTAGTTTTGTATTTTGCTTAAAGACAGTGAAATAAAAAATTAAATTTCCATGTTCTAATCATATGTCCTGTGTTAATTGTTCAGTTATCTCTGTCATATGTCCAAAAAAAAAAAATCATTTTTGAGTGTTTTCATATTAAAATCTCCCTCTTTTCACATGCTGGAAATGATAAATGTATCCCATCAAATGTATTTTTGGTCGATTAGCTAACCAAAACTGCACTTGAGCGTTTGTGGGTCGTGAGCCAGAGGTGTGTGTTTGGATGTCAGTTGGCAAAAACCTGTCCAAAGAATGCGTTTGTGCACTAATTTATTAATTTCTCCCTCATCCTCTTCCTCCTGATCCAGGCAGCTGATGGGCTAGCGTCAGCCACCTGGCAACATGGCAGGAACAGACCGAACTAATAAAAATCCACACACTGTTCAGTCGACTCCCATGTCTGCGCCATTGGGAAGAGATAATATCTCATCAACAAACACAAACCAAGGATGCAAATCAATGCGCAAAGTCATATTCCAGTCTTTCCATCTTGTAATTCCATTGCTGTTCGCCACAAGATAGCCAGCTAGCCACCTGGAGACGACATTCGCGTAAACTCCAGCGAGTGCCCTTATAATGTAACTGTACATATCACTGTTTAGAAAAGTGTTGTGATTTGTGACAGCTAATGTAGCCAGCACATCTATGTTATTTTTTATAACCTTTTTTATAATATGGACATTTTACACATTGTGCAAAAAAATTCTAATGAATCCTAATCATTTCCATTTATCACCCAGCCCAAGCTAAAAGGGGTACTCCATCAGTTTAGTATTGCACTTCCATAAAGATGGGGGACTCACAAGAAACAGATACAGAAAAAAGAATGGCCAGAATCAGAGCCGCAGAGACAGAGATACCTGGACTTTTAGTCCCTAGCATGGGTCAAGCATGCCGGATCCCACAGTTCCCATAATGCAATTCTATTGGATCCTTTGTTTGTCTGGTAAACACCAATATTTTTCTGCAGTTTGTAACACTTTCTGTTAAGAATTTGAATTCTTAACAGAATAATGGCCCAAGCCCAAGCTAAGATGACATCATCAGGGTTATTTTTTCAGACTTAACAAAGCTCCTCCACAGCCACAGAAGACATTATACCACTGTTTGCACTGGCTGAGTGGTGTAAAGTCTGTCAAGTGCCACTTTAAATTGTAGGTAACTATCATTGTATTGTAACAATAATCCCCTGTTCACATTTGCTAACACATGTACGTACACATGAACACACGTCACATGATCAGATCTCAAGAGTTGAATACAGACTGCGGACGCTTTAGTGCTGGACGGAACAACACTGATAGGAAGAGTGGACTACAGAGCACGTGTCGCCTCATGCTGCCGAGTCAATAACTATGAGTGGGACCACACACACAATAGACTGAATACTGCGCTGGAGCTTGTCAGGGGCAAGCCACAACAACAGCACTTCCATTCAGACCAGCTGACCTCGCTGACACGTGGGCCTCATACCCCATTTCGACACAGGAGTAAAAAATAAAAAGCACAGGGGCTGGAACGGGGCGACTGTCTGTCACTCAAGTCAGATTCAAAGATGACACTTTACGACACAAGGGAGCAGAAGAAGTCTGTTCACACTAAGGACCACAAGCCTATGCTGATTAACTAAGCCATGTGTCTTTTCTCTAGGCTTGGAAAAAGACAACATTTTAAAGTTTAGAAGCAACAGACATTACACACACACACACATATATATATATATATATATATATATAGAGAGAGAGAGAGAGAGAGAGAGAGAGAGAGTGAGTGCACCTTACCTCTTATAAAAACCATGCAGAGGCTGGAGACAGAGGAACTGCCAGTAATCCAAACAAAAAGCTTTGAACTTCAACATTTTGTCAGTAAGCTACAATGGCTTAGATTAAAAATGTCATTGTGCACTGGGTCCAGAGGAGAAAAAAAAAACCTGTCTAAAAGCTTACATTTAGAAGAACAAAGCAAATCCTGCACAGTTTAGGCTGTATGGCCATTACAGTCCCACCTCAGCATCTGCCTGCGTGTATCTGGGCCACTCGGAGGGGGCTGAATCTGCATCCCTTTGCTCCCTTTGTTAATGCTGAGCAGTCCTGTGCTGCCCTGTACTCCCTGTATGTCCAGGCATAAGCTCCTAGTGCCTTGATGTCAGCCACTGGACACCATGGCGTGTCCTGGAGTTGCTGGGCAAAAGGTTTGGCCCAACACAAGCCCCTGTCATACAAAAACCTGCTCCTTGTCCTGCTCCTTCTCTCCACGCTCACTCTTTCCCAGTCATTCAGTAGAAGAGGAGGTTCTTGTCTCCATCATTGCTGCTGCTCAGAGTTGAGTTACAGCTGCTCCTATTGTCTAAGCGGCCCCACTGACAAGGTCTGACTCTGCTGCGACTCGCCGGGCCAGCAAAGCACACAAAGGCCTCCCTCGGTGGCCGTATCAATTAGGGTTTATCAGATGCTGCACAGCCCCTGCCAGCCCGGGCTGCTCAGAGACGAGCTAATCAGCAGCAGCACATGGTGCGCAGAGGGGAGAAGCCGGCACCCGTGAGGGCCAGCCTCACACACACACACACACACACACACACACACACACACACACACGCGTGCACACAAAGCCTGGGCTGGTTGCCAGGACAACCTTAAACACAGCAATAAAAGACAGTGATGGACCCTGGATGTGACTCTTGCTGATTGGTTGAAGAGGAGAGCTCAGGATCAGGGTGAGGGGAACCAAACGGCAATTTGATCTTAATTTTGTTGCAGAGGAATCACTTCCAGAAATCCTCTTCATATTTACATAATTTAATAAATTCACATTTTAGTCAGGAGCCCGGGTTCAATGAAAAAAAAAACATGCTCCATCAGCAGAAGCGCATTGTGAAACTTGTAAAAGTAATGCTGCATAAAGTGGAACAGACGGGTACAGATGCAAGAATGAATTAATAATGAATATAGAAACACAGCTCATCAATAGTTTATGATTACTTATGTTCCAAAAGTATAAATATGTGCAACAAATCATAGTGCTGAAAAATCACTTGCTTTTACACAGGTTTTACATGAAAAAAAGAAAATAAACTATACCTAAGGGCCAGACTTGTCTTGGATAAAAAATAAAAAAGAATGCTTATGCAGAGGGGATAATATCAAAGACAAAACTCCATTCAGCTGAAATCTGTGAATCAATTTTAACGTCAACAATGTTACAGTGCAAAAACAAACCCTATCACAGCAGAGTGCCATGCTCACTCTGTTTAATACAGAGACCAGTGTTGGGATGGGTGTCGTGGCTCTCTACCACGATGATTCAGCTGTCAGTACACATTCTGGCAGAGATGCTGAAACGGAGGCTGGACGCGATACCAGCTTTCAGCTCTGGCTCCGTCAGCTCACAGTGCCACGGAGCAGGTTCGGGTGGGGAGCGGCGTGAAGCGATACGACAATTATTCAGCCTGGCGCGCAGCTTTGAAGTGAGAACAGACAGCATTTGGTGAAAGGCTGTGAGTCACGACAACAGGGAAGTTTACAGTATTGAACAGTACACAGTGGGATGATGCTGCAGACCAGCACACAGAATCCCATCTCATTCTATATGTTATATGACTGAACCAGTTGACTGAAGGCATACACTAATTAACCTGAAGCAATATAGCACTCCATATTAAAGTCAACAGAAAACTAAAATAGCATCCTTCAATAAAAGAATACAAGCTGCATAGTTTGATGGAAATATTAAAGGGGCTCTACAGCACTTAAGTACTTCACTTCCTTAAAGCTGAGTGATTTCCAAGAAATAGATTTAAAAAAGAACCATCAAAATCAAAGCAGCAGAGGCAGAGAGGTCTCAGCTTTTGATCTAAAGCATAGACAAATAAGAAACAGAAAATTAAAGCCACAAGCCTCTGCTCCATGAAGTCAGTTTTACTTTCTTACATTTTTTATTAAAAACCCTCATCAAAGGACCGACCAGAGGGTGGCAAAGGACGGAGCAATCTGGCTATACGGGGCCAACAGCGAGCCGCCACCCCGCATATCTCTAGCTAGCTTGGTGCTATGGTTCCTGGCGGACATTCCACTTCCACAACACTGCACGTCCATATTCAGGCTGTGGAAGTCAGACAGCAGTGGTATGTTGGTGTTATTTTTCCCCCCAAAGCCTTTGTCATAACGCATTTCAGACTAGTGGTGAGAGACCGAATAAGTTCCACGTTCACAGAGACTACCTTCCTCTCTGCTTCCACTGTCAGTTCAAAGCCACTCTGCCACCGCAGCAATGGCGGTGGCGCTTGAGAGTGCAACACATAAATCACGCTGGATTTGTCTATATATTTGTCTACAGGCCAAGCCCCCAACACACTGGATCCTACATTTCCCATAATGCCGCTCAATAGCATCTTTCAGCCTGGAAAATGCCAGGGTCTTTAAAATGTCCCCAATTTGCAACATAGGCATCCTGATGTGTAGTTTCCAAGTCCAAGCCGAAATAAACCCCAATGACATCATCAGGGGTATATTTTCAAACTTTGGAAAGTGCCTCCAGAGCCACATCTTACACTACTGTTTTCACAGGCTGAATAGTACTCCTTGCTCTGAACTTGATGAGTAAAATAAGGGAGAGTCCCATTAAAAAATTGTATGCTTTCTCAACACAGATGGCTGTAATATTGTAAATGGATTGTTTGAATACACGCTGCAGTTCAGGACGGTGCAGTAAAGGTAATTTCCTTTTCATTCATTTAGTGTCACAAGAGGACAGGTTACGGACTTGGGCACAAATGTTCCTCTAGGCTCATTAAGGCCCAGTGAAAGCACTTTCCTTTGTCTCTGTGACAGTTTTTTTTCTTTTTTTTGGTGGGGGGGGTCAGCAGCACATTACTGAGCAGACGGTGGAGCCAAATGGGAGACCATCTATCATGTGGTTCCCTGCACGCAGGCAGAGTGAGACATCGTCCATGCCTGATCACCTCTTTACCCCGGGGTAGACAAAGGAAATCCCATGTCAGAAATGATCATTAATTACTACTGCTTCATCCCTATTCCTTGAGCCACATTATGGGAACCCCCATCATGGATTCAATTGTAAAAGATGATGAGAAAAAAATACATATTGTGACGTCATGCTGATACTACAGACTGACATCTTATAGCAACTATTAAGCTACGGTGGTCAAGGATGTCAAGTAGGAGCTGTTTTGTTGGCTGTACCAGGTGCAGCTCTTCGTACGTGGGCTGGAGCTTAATGAGCTGGAGGAAAGCGTTATGGTAATAACTGCAGAATCCATTTGGCACCCGGGGAGGGACAAGGCCTCCACTCCAGCTGAGCTTTGCTGTAATACACAGGCTTCGACTGGCTTAGGTCTCGGAATCAACACACCCGATGGTACAACTAACAGCAAACTAACAACCAGCACTATGTTCAATTCATTTTGTAACAAAAATGACGACTCCCGAGGTACACTGTAAGTTCAGGGACACCACACAGTGTTAACGTGGTATTCAGCGGGTAGTGCAGTGTGTCAAATCTCTGTTTGGTTGAAGGGAAAATCCAACCGAGGTCTTGCTCTCGAAAGTGTGTTTATTAGGACTATTGCTTAAGACAACGCTTTACTCACCACTTCTGTTGTAGGAGTTACAGACTCCAGCTAGAACTATGTAATTTGGAGCACTGGGAGCGTGAGCCTCTTACAGCTCTCTAAAAAAAAAACTTGGATTTAACATTTTATTCAACCCTCTGCTGGGCCAATGAAATGGTGTTTAGGATGTTGCCGGTGATTAGTTTGTGAGCGTTCCCTCCAGAGGGCACAGAGAGGCTTTCTTCGAGAAAAAGTCTGAACATTGGAATTATTTGTTGCATTTACTTTGATCATAAACGTTTCACTGCTTCTAAATGCGAGCCGTTCCCGATCTCATCCAGGGACAGAAAAAGACGTAGAACATCATGCGCTTACATGCTAGTCCCCGTTTGTGGAACACCATTTCCTTCCCACCCCAGCAGGAAGTGATTATTGGAAAAAACACAGTGGTTTGTACAGTATTTCCTCGAGAAAACCAGCGGCGGCAACAAACCTCCGCCAGCAGCCACCTTGCTCTGCTGACTTAGTTGGCAGAACAGATCCCATTATCTTGTTTATCCTCATGGAAATTTAACAGTTTACGATGTGACCTACATTTTCTCAGGCAGGCACTGACGAAAACAGCTTGTCGGTTGAGAGGGAGTCAGAAATTTGCATATGATCAAGATAAGGGTTTGATGCCTTGCTCCCTCTGGAACGCAAAGCTTTACAGGCATGACCGAGAAAGTATGAGTGAGGAAGACACATTGGTGCCATTATCTGAGGGCGGCGTTTCACCCTGACCTGCTCTCCTCAGCGCTCATTAAAGGCCTCGCTCGCCTGCATCATACAGTCAGATGTGCTCCCTCGTCACCTGCTGTGCCTGGGTGCTGTGTCAATTCACCGCTAGGAATAAGAGCCACAGAGATGGTACAGAGAGCTGATAAATGGCCAGCACTGGTCTTATCATCACCTGTACACGTCGAGCTCAGGAAATCGATAAAGATGGCCCGCGGCGGCCCTGCTCGGCCCTAACAGCCCCCACGAGCCCGCCGCCACCCGGGGGACCGCCGCCCGTGTAATTGCAGCTATTGTGAGGCCACGCGGAGCCAGCTGGGGTCTGAGCGGGAGTGATGAGTTGAAAGAGGAGGGTGTCCTGTACATTCTGTCCTCACATGGCTCACATTAGACACTGACTGATGGCTACGTCCCTCAGCTTCAGGCTCAGGCTCTGCCCAGAGGACTGAGCTCTTTCCTGAAGGCCTCTCTGACTGAAGACAGAAGCTCCCTGCAGAGCTCCAGGTGATACTCCCAACAGCTCTCTGAGCCTGTCTCGACACGCCTGGTCAAGGAAGAACTGTCACATACTGGTAGATGATACAAAAGGCAAAATTCTACATCATCGCCCTGCAACTCCAAACAACATTTTTATTTGAATCGACAATGTTTCAATCCTAATTCTATCAACCCGAAATCGACTGATTCTTTTTTATTTAATAGATTAACTGAATTTAAAATGTCTTGTTTTGTCCGACCAACAGTCCAAAACCCAAGATATTCCGGTAACTATCATAAAGGATTAAGAAAACTAGAAAATATTGTCATTTCTGTGGCTGGAACCTGTGAGCTTTTGCTTAAAAAAATCATTTAAACCAGTCTTTAATAATCAAAATGGTTGCAGATTAATTTTCTGTCGATTGACTAAGCGACTCATCGAGTAGTCGTTTCAGCTCTAATCCTAATCAGATCTTCATCAAGTGAAATCTTGCAATGATGCGGTTTTCCTCTAGCCCTGCACTCACATGCGATTTGCCTACAAGGGCTGTAACTAACAGCTCTTTTCATCATCAAGTAAGCTGTCGATTAGGTTTTCTATTGATCGAGTGTTCAATTGTCTATCAAGGGTGAGAAAATAGTGAGAGCTCATCACAACTTCCCAGAGTGCAAAGAGAGCATCTAGAGATAGCACGTGTCGTCCAACCAATAGTCCAAACCCCCAGAGTATTCAGTTTACAATGATATAAAGAGAAAGGCAAAGCTGGAGCCAAACACATCAGACACATTCCTTAAATGATTAATCAGTTATCAAAATAGCCGCAGTGTTAGTCACTGAATTCAACTAATTGTTGTAACGCTAATGCTACACTAATTATGCTCCTTCCAACAGGTGACAACTTATATCAGTTAGGATCTGTTTTAACAAAATGATGCAAGTAGCACTTAATGAAAAATATGGAGCTATTCAATGTTAACATATTGGAAAGCAGAAGAAATCTGTACTTTTGTTATGATGGAAAGACTGGACCAGTCACCATATTGCTTTTCTACCATGATTAACACTGTTAATGTCTAAGTATAGGGAGAGTTAGCAGCTTATCTCCGTCAACCACTGCAGCCTCCCAGTCATCTGGACTGAGGATTAATCTGCTCTGAGGAGCCCACTAGTAAAGCCTTACAGCTGTGCTCCCTCTAGTGGACTCCGGCCGGTAAGACTCACACTGGTGAGGGAACGCTTCAGCAGAGGTGCAGTCATGCCCGTCAGTGTGCTTCACCTCATGCGAGCCTCTCTGAGACACCGGTGACAGACGGCGTTTAGTCAGGTTTCACACACATGCTCTTCAAATGAATGATGCCATTAATCAAATGCAATAAATACTGTAACTGAGTGCAACTGATATATCAGCAGGTCGATAGTATCAGCGGATATTAAGTTATGACAGATATGTTGTTACTGGGGAAGATTGTGGCTGAAATTGCAGTGCAGTAAATTGCAGCAATTTTATAAGCTGCACCTCATGTGTATTTACACGAGTTTGTGACCTTTGTTTCAAGTTTAATATATTTGTCTTTTTACAGTAATTTATTAAGAAGTTAACATCCAGATAATTTGACGGTTTGATTCTGTTTCTTCCATTCACTGTTACTGTTATCTTTGTATGTTGACGGTTAGTGTTCAACTGTAAATGAGCCCCAGACATTTTTCACCACCCATCTTGAATAACAAACACATCTGAGGGATACGTGGCAAAGCTATTATGCTGATGCCATGTGGTTTTGTAAAAACTAACAGAAAAGAATATTCAGTGTTATCAGATTTGTGTTAGTTTCAATTATTGCCCACTAAAGTCCGGGTTGACCTATAGAGTGCAGCCTCTTCATATCATGGTACATTAAAAACTAAAATCTGATTTTGTGGCTTTTGCAAAGCACTGGATCAAACACAAATCGAATGTACATGGAGCCATCCTAAATGCACGGTCAATTAACTGATAAAAGGCATTGAAACATCAGATTTTGTTTTGATAGGGTCTTTCCCAATTGAAATAATTTACTACGAACTCTTTTGTTATGGCTTTTTAGAAAAACTGAAAAGGCCACACCTGAACATCTTAACCGTTTTGTAAAGGTTGACTTGGAGTATATCCAAATCCTCAAGAGAAATCCAGTTTTTTAATTATTTAACTGAACACACACCAATAGGTGGTATTTAAGCACAGAATTTGAATAAATTACTAAAAAACACTAGAAAATAGTGATTGGTTACTTCCCATCACTGTACACTAAATAGTATACAGCGGGAAAACTCACAGGTTGCACACCAGACTATCACAGTGCAGGCTAGGTTGAAGTTTAATTTTCAAGATTGAGCTCAAGTGTTGTACTAAGCAGAGATACAGTAACCTTTAGCGTATTTCACTGTTTTCATTGCCTCAGGCAGGAAGAACAGCAGCCTCACTGGTCTGATCCTGTCTTTGAAGCACTTTTGAGTGGCAAGTGTGTTAGGCGATGCCGCAAACAAGATGAAAGGTGAAGCAAAATGTCAGTGGAGCCACACTGTTCCTCTCATCTGCACCCAGTACAGAATTTCAAGAGTGTGCTTCAAAACAAATAGAGAATATCGTGTTGTGGCTGTCAAATGAAGAAGGTTAACAAAACATTAATTAGGCACGATGGAGTCCTTTGAGATTGTGTAAATCAGAAGACACAAGCAGGTTAAAAGGGCAACGATGGTGCTATCTATCTATCTATTTATCACACTGCTGTTTTATCAATCATGTCTCGCAGTTGAGGCCAGAGAAAACTGCAGAGCCATGTTGCATGGCGTATTTTCGCCGGGATGCCCTGACTCAGGCCAGCCATGTCCTGCAGGCACAAAATACGCCCACAACAGTAAAGTCAGAACCCTTCCTGACCATACACAAAGCCCTGTGTGAAGCTGTGTGAAGGTGGTCACTCCTAGCGATGATTTATGATTTATCACCCGAATGTGCAGCTCCCTTCGGCTTTATGGAGCTTTATAGTGAGTTTCAGCGCACTGTTTAGCTCCAGAGGAATGACAATGCTGCTCCGTGTCTGCTGCATATGTAAATAAGCAACTGTGCGCTAACAAGTTCTGCACATCGGTTTACAAGGTGATGTTATGTCAACGTTGTGTTCACAACTTGTTCACGCTGCCCCCAAGTGGCTGAAAAAAAAAATCAGCTGTTACAGGTTTAAGGAAATGAAGTCCATTCATTATATTTATTTTCAAGTTGGATAACAATGCTCGTATATCATGCCAATCAATTAAGTAAAGGCTAATTCACAGCAGACACGTATGATATTCTGAGACCCAAGTGTGTAATTTCCACTGGATTCAAAATCCTAGTTTTGTCGCACAGCACTTTTACAGTTTCAGTTTGATTTACTGACTAAAATCTCTCTAAACAGTGAGAGTGTTGAGTCACTCATCTAGGTTGCCTTAGTTATTCCCACGATTCTACGGCAGTAAGGCTTGAGGCACGGATACAGTCCAAAAACAGACACAGATGCGGACAACGGACCCACACATGGTTCTGGCAGTTCTGTTTATGCACATTGCGTGTTCAACAGATAGACGTGTTCACACGTGCCCATTGGCCCATATGGTCTGCTGCAGATGCAGAAACTATATGCTTTATGGGAATTACTGAGTGCTCTGTGCATCTTTAGATTCTGAGCATCTTTTATATTTTTTATGGGAAAAAGCTGCAGTTCTGAAAAGATTGCTGCTACCTCCTCCTCATTCGACTTTGAAATGCAGTCAAACTAAATGTGGTATTTTATTGGGTATTATTGGGTTTTCAGGCCACAGTTCTACAGGAGCAACAGAAACTTTACTCCTTATGTCAGTCTGGGCAGGTCAACTACACATGCGCCCAGACAGATTTCACGGTACTTATTTTATGTACATAGTGTTTTGTGTGCAGAACAAGATTTTGTGTCAGGCCCAGAGAAAACTGCCTTACAGCAACTCAGCAGCAGCAAGGCAGCACTCTTCTAGATTCCTCCACATACACCAGCATTTGATAGGACCCAAGTTCCTGTGCGAAAATATGTTAGTACACAAGTGTGTTTCTCTGTGATTTTATGCTGACAAAATCAATTTATTTCAGCACGATTTTTGAGTGTGATAACGATTTGAATCAGTTTTAATCTCCAAGACATCCTGGCTGCTCAGCGGGGAGAGCCATATACCATGCGCTATAAACACTGGCTTCATCTCAACTCGTCTGTTTTGTTATTCCTCCCATTCTCCAATGCACAAACTATTTTAGAAATCAGGGGCTGTATTGTTTACACCCCTGAGAGAAAAAGGAGAGACGGTGCAGTCAGTAGGCCACAAGCTTGAGGTTACCATGGCATTGGACAACGCTGCACAGCAGAGTATGCAGATAGCAAACCTTTTCACATTAATATATAGTTTGGCCTTTTGGAGATCCCAAACTTGCAAAGCCTCAGTGAGCAGCCAAACTGAAAGTCCCAAATGTCAGGTGTTCCCCACCAGCACCTGGGAGCAGCATCACAGCCAGTGCTAATCATCAGATAGTAGAAAACCCACGACGAGATTAGCTGCAAAATCTAATCAAGCAGAGGTCTGTCTTCCTGCCAAGTTTCCCCGAAATCTGATTGCAACTTTTAGCGATGTGATGAGAATATACTATTGCCCACCTTAAACGCTGTATTAATCCCCCCTTACACACACACACACACACACACACACACACACACACACATTAAGTAAGCACGGAGAAGCAGGAGAAAGGGAGCTTCTCCCAGGCGTGGGAGGAACAGTCAACGGAAGATAAGAACTACAAGGCTGAGTCAAACTAGCTGCTCCCACATTATCTGCTGTGTAACCTTGAGATGTATCTTGTTTTTCATCTGTATAAAAGACTACTGCTGACTGCTCTCAGTCAGTCAACCATGTACTGTTGATGTGCATGTATTGACTCCTTGCTGCAAGTAAATACTTTGAATCGAGATCCCAGTGACTCGCTCGTCTTTGAGTAAGACGTTTCTAATAAGATGAAAGACAAACACAGGCAAAAACAGGGACAAAAACAGAGGAAAATATGGCAACTTTGAGCTACGGTCACAAAGGTCTACTCATATCTGCAATTGAGGACTGTTTTCATTATTGATTTGAGTAATCATTTAGTCCGTAAAATGGCAGAAAAGAGTGAAAAGTCTTTGTCAGAATCTAGCAGAGCTTCACATATAGGTCCACTTGTGGCCCACGGCCATAATTATGTGCCATCAGCAGTGCTGAGGTGACGTCTTCCAAGTGTTCCAGACCAACAATCCATAAAGACATTCAATTTGCAACTATATAAAACAGACAAAGACGGTGAATCCCCAAATTTGAGACGCAGGAACTGGTGAAAGTTTGGGATTTGTGTTTGACAAATGACTTGATAATAAAATGGTTGTGATTAAAATTTCTATTGATTGACTAATTGATTAATAATATTCACGTTTCAGACCTAAATAAGCATAATTTAAGCGGGAAACCCAGAGATCTTGGTTCTTCTGTCAAAGAGCAGAGCAATGATACCTCAAGATGCTAACCAGTCATTTGAAGCAGACAGCCTGGTCTGTGACAGTGAGCTGCAAGAAACAGCAAAGGCCATCACATTATCCCCTGCATGCAAGTACAGCCAATACATGACAGTGCCAGCCCGACTGTAGAGCCAACAGAGAGTGCGCCACTGTAACCGTGAGATGTGTGTGTGTGCTGTATAGGTACAGCTAGTGTGCTTAGCATGGCACCGGCAGCTGCCTGAATTTGCCTCCGCGCAGATTTATGGGAGAAGCGAGGCGGCTTTGATCTCTGATACTCTCAGCTGTGCTCTGCAGTGCTGCCATGAAAGAGACTTTACAATTAGATCAATTCAACACAAACAGTGGTGGCAGGAGAGCGAATAAAAAGCCTGATCTATTTATGGCTTCTTCACACATGATGACAACGCTTATATGAGGATACTCTTAATGAGCTGGAATGTCACTACTTTTATGTACCATCTGACAATTTCCAGCTGTAATTACTACTGCCTACTAAAGACGGCCATGGCCCCATGTGCTGCAGAGCTCTTATATCACTGTGGCCAACAACAACTGTGACGCTGCTGCATACTAAATACACACAGATCTCTCTCTGCAACACACCGAGGCTAAAACACGGGGGCTAATTTGAGCTTGTTTTAGCCCCTCTAAGGCTCTTTGCCTTTGTTTACGGAGCATTCAAACAACAGTGAGGATGGCACCTGAAGAAGAGCAGCATTTAAGATTACATTAACACTTAGCTCATGGTTTAGTCATTTTCCTCGACAGTTTAAAGCAATCCACAAAGGCTGTTTGACACTGCCACAGTCATCTTTCAAGATGTAAAGGTGCACAGTAAGGCATTACGCTTTAACCAGGAGGGCTCCCTAAATATTTTAGTGACCCATTTATCATAGAAAAGTGGGCAGACATCTCTGGATAGATTAACCTTTGTGATAACAGTACATTGGGAACAATGTTGATACCCAAAGGTCCCGTAATTTGCTCTGTGGAAATATGCTGACAAAGACCTTTCCAATGAAGTCCAATCATTCAATCGATCAATCTAGAACACAGTGGTTCAGCAATAGCTGCTTTTATTAGATATTGCTATCATAAAGAGTGATACATGTGGCCTTACTAAACTACTATATATACACACACACACACACACACACAGTTAAGACTGACAGGAAGATAAATGAGAGTGTAACCACATCAACCACAGCCCTACCGTTCACTGTCTGGCAGCATAGTTTCTCAATAATTAACAGCCATTTGAATCTAATTGTTAAGCACTTCTCTGAAGAGTCCTTATGCATTAATTACTTCGTCGCTTAGTTTGGAAACGTGTTGCCTTTTTATGACTGCTTGGCTCCATTGGCATCCAGAGATAAATGTGGACTGAAATCACCAAGTGACTGCACCATAACTCCGCAAAACACACCCAGTGGAAACTTTGTATCACAAATGATCAACATGAGAAAGTCCATTTATTCAAAAGTCGAGTTAAAGCTACAGTAATCAATGTTTCTATATTAACAATAGATTGAATGACTATGTATAATTTGAAAGGGTTTGATCATAGTGACGAACCACAAAAGAGTTATCACCTGCCTTTGCAGCTCTATGCAGCCTCATGTGTAAGCTTATAGCTCATTTTAGCTCATTGTTTTGGTTTTCCAGCGGGCAAACTCTGGCTTCATCAACCTTTACCAGGCACTGCAAGCAGCTGTTTGTTGGCAAAAAAAAAATGCCCTGAAAACCTATTTTATGCTACCTGCACAGCACCTAACGGCAGACAGACAGAAGCTGAGGAGCTGGGGAAAAAGATGCATAGTCTAGAAGCTAAACAATTAGATATTTTTTTCCCAATAAGTTGGTGGAGGCCAAAACAGACTTAGATTTGTTGGGTGGCCAGAACATTTGAATGCTAATGTTGCTCCGTGGCAAGTAGCAGTTTCAGAACAATGGCAACTGCTAAAACATAGCAGTAGCCTAAGTACAGAAGAATTTCAGTCAGCAAACTGACTCAGTAAAAGTTACACAGCAATGTCTATCTAAAGATGGCCAACATTAGCCACTATTAACTACTGGTCATACCAGACCAAGTAAGACTTATAGCAACACAGCACCCCATAGCACACCAAGCGTGTTGAATTGCGCAAAGGTGCGTTTTATTGTTGAGAAATTCAACTTTTCATTTTAAAGAGGAAGACTGTTATTTCTTCTTTCAGAAAGTTACATGGTCTCACTTTAAGTACAATTTCTACTTTTCCTCCACTGCAAGGGAGAAGAGCATTTTTAATCACATTTCACATGAATCGCATGGTCGTATTCCTGTACTTTATAGATTCAAATTTCCCATTCATCATCAGCCTAGGCAATGTTTCTTAATTTCTTCATGTCTTTCCCTTTTTTTCTCCCTTCTCTTTGGTGTCCCTTCTTTCCCTCTGAAAGCTTGAAAAGCCCCTACGTGTAGAAACTGAATTTCCAACTTTGGAGCCTATCAGTGGAAGTCTCAAAGAAGACACGGTCGCAGATGGCAGACAGCATTGCATGCCACAACCCCACAGCCCCACCTCCTGGGAATCTGTTGTTCCCCAAGAAAGCCAGACGAGTGGGCTGAAACTAGGCTAGTGTTGCTTTTGGCAACGAAAATTATGACTAAGTATCGTCGTCAACGAACCTTTATCACGTGACGAAAACGAGACGAGACGTAACGTAAATGCGGGCCTTGTGATGATGACTATAACTAAATGTTTAAAAATGGACTGCATTTATATAGCGCTTTTTCTTCCACCTTAGCGGACCAAACCGCTTTACAGGCTGCCTCTCATTCACCCATTCACACACCAATGACGGCGCAGCTGCCATGCAAGGCGCTGGCCTGACCCATCGGGAGCAACTCGGGGGGTCAGCGTCTTGCTCAAGGAAAACCTCGACGTGGGCTGGCGGAAGCCGGGATCGAGCCGCCGACTTTCTGATCGGAGGACGACCCGCTCTGCCACTAAGCCACAGTCGCCCCCACGACTAACAACGAGACGACTAAATGTGGTTAAAAAAATAAAACCTATGCTAAGATCTCTCTTCATTTTCACTGACCAACACGGGACGAGACGAAATGTTATAACGCTATTTCATCACGGTCAGTCGCGTTGCTATTATTTTGCGGTATTTCTGTTTCCTGTGTCTCACTTCAGGTGCTGCATCAGGTCACACTGCGCAGATGCAGGCGACGTCCCTCTCTTCAAGCGCGACTCGCCATATTATTTAAAAGAGGCAGCTGCGGTGAACCACAACAAACTGAGTCTGACACAGAGAGAGGGACAGATTGGCCGTCTTTGGGAGAAAAAGAAGAAACGACATTTGGAAACATTTTCTTTACATAGAAGTGGAAAAGAAAACGGAATGTGTCATTCAACATGTTTGGTTGTAAATTCTTGTAAATTCCGTGTCTGGAATGCATGTATTCTTGAGTTTATAAGGTAACAATAATATAATAAGATAACCTTGTTTGAAATGAGTTTGGCTAAAAAACAATTTTGGTTTTGTTTATACTTCTAGGTACTTATACTATATTGACTGGGTTTAATAGAATTGCATTACTAAAAAGAGATTAAAATACAATTTTCATTGGCTAAAATTAGACTAAGTTTCATCAGTTTTCGTCGACTAAAACTAGACGATAATAGTTATGGATAATTCTGACTAAAATAAGACTAAAATGCTCAGACTTTTAGTCGACTGAAACTTGACTAGACTAAAAAGGGCATGAACGTGACTAAAACTAATAAAAACTAAAATGGCCGCTTGACACAAAGACTAGACTAAAACTAAAATGAAAACAGGCCGCCAAAAACACCACTAGCTGAAAGCAACACAAATAGGCACAAACACTCAGAATAATTTGAAGCAGGCTATAATAACAAAAATATTATGGACCCACGGCGTCTCCAGTAGGCTCAGCGGTGCGTTTCTGGCGTCCCAGAACCACCCCCCTCTGCAACTGCCTAGCCGGCTTACTTGGGAGTCTAGCTGGGGTCTTTCCTCTTCAGACAGAGCCACTGGCTGCTCCACCCTGCCACACCTGAAATATCCTTGATGGCCTGGCATCTGATTTCCACAATTACTTGTGATTAGCTCTAGCTTGCTCTTCCACGCAAATGCAAACAGGACGAGAAGTTGATTACATCCATTCAAAGCTCCCCTTATTCTCCAGAATCAAGACCACTGGAACCACTGCTGGCATCAATGGTGAGCTCTGAAGTCAGCTTTCAGTCAAGAGTGTCTTATTAGCATTTGCTTATGTTTGGCTCTTCAGAACCACGTATGCATGTGTCTTCATGAGAGACACAGTGGCGAACATGTCACGATGAGCACATTTGGAGCAGCAGAATATTACACACATGCACTTGGCCCTGCCCACCATTTGTGAGAAAAGAGCCATCTGCTTTTATGCACCTGCAACTATTGAGTGAATGAAAGGTCATGAACGGAAGCCCTCCGGGTTTGCGTCAAACCAGACAGGAAAATACTACCAATAAGCCAAACCAATGCTCATTATGACACACTGTCTTGCTAAATGTGTTTCTTGGCTAAATATGTGATTAGTCAGGGCAATTTAGGAAACTCAGCATTGTGAAACAGTCTCATCAACGACCTTGAGCTTGGCTGGATCACATGTTCAGCCATCGGAGTCGATCCCTGGCTCTGAACAAGCCCCGGTTTTGCGGCAGTGCCCTGACCTGGGAGGGGAGGGGCTGCTTGGTAATGTGATGAAAACCCTGCTTAGCGCAGGCAAGCCCTGCGTGGAACAGATGGAGGCTCCTTCTTTCTTATGCAATCCAGCACCAGCGAAGCAGAAAATATTACTTTTATGTGACTCCCTGGACGTCAGATAAAATAAAGAGCTTAATGACCGTCCTGGGACTAATACAGTAGATGAGCTTTGTAGACAGACGGGCAGAGGGATTAACAAGAAGCCAACATGGCCCCCCCAGAAAGCCTACTGGCTGATACAGCTGAGATTGATACAGCACATTTTAGTCTGCTTCACAACATGGTCATTTTAAAGGATGTGCAACATTTATCACGTAAGCCTGAAGAATGAAATCACATTACAAATTCTTTAGTATAGTAAGTGCAGTGCAGTTTGCAGATTCCTCATTAATACTGATCACCTTCATTAATCCCTTATGTCTGTTTCAGCAAAATGTTTATGCGTTGCTATACTGCAGGAAAGTCAGATTAAAAACAGATTGAAAAATATTGTAGAAAAGCAAGGATTTGGCTTATTTCATTGTCTCTTACTGTTTTCTCTCTGGATCCTCTAATTACAGCTTCTAAAATGGTATTGTGTTTGTGTGTGTTTGGGGGGAAACAGCCGTAAAGTGGCTTCGTGTATTAAACGAGTGGTCCAACTACCGTGAGAGGCGACAATTGGAGGATCCAAATTGACCAAATCAGAGACTGAGACAAGAGGACGCACCGGTAAAAGGCTGTGAATGATAATAACTAGGAAGGGGGGGGGGGGGGGAAGCCTGCCTTCTCCAGACACCTTTCTAAAAATAGCTCAGCTGGCGTGACATCATCAGTGCTACACAATTACCGTCCACCTTAACTTCTGTCGGTGCAGCAGAAAAGTCTGCGTGGAGTCTGTTTTAGCATACGGTAGCATCTCTGGCTGTTTCGGGTTGACAACATGCACATACACATGCACAGAGCAGCAAAACTACACTGGGTCCCTATACATTATGAATTATTTCTACTTTTTTCTAAATCACTTCACTCCATAAATGTATAAGAAATAGTATCACACCAAATATAAATATTTGATTCCCATTATTCCAATAAAAAGTACTCAATCAAGTAAGTAATCAAGCACTATAGCAAGCGAGCCTGTTCCACTCTTACAGCGCAGATTTCCTCGAAAACCACCCCATCCCTCAAAACAGCCCGGCATGCAACATTTACACAAGTACTCACAAGGGACGGTGGCGTCTGTGAGTCATGGCGGAGCTGGGGACCTCTGTGTCTGGTCTGGGGGAGCAGGAGAGCGGAAAGCCGAGGCACACACTGACTAGCATGCAGTTACAGCTCCCTGGGTCACCCACCTACTCACACACACACACGCACACACACCCACACCCACCCTGACTTGACGTGGTGCTCATGCATGCTTGGTCACAGTGGGGATGATGGCTCAAGTACACCAGTCTCATGATGTAACCAGTGCAACACACATCTCATTAGCAGCAGCCAAAGCACACACTCTCTACTGTATTTAACCTACTTAATCTATATTCATGTGCGTAGACTGGTGCTGTATATCCATTAAGTCTACTTAATCCTATCTATATACTGTATATCAATATTTATTAGTGATTGTACAAAACTGTACAAAACAACAATAAATTACATCCCAAAAGAATCTGTTATGTATCTTATGTGCGTCACACCTGCACCATCAACCGTATGTCTGCTCTCACATGTGTGTGTATTTGCACGGCAAGGGTGTTGACCAAGCAAGGATTATCTCACTGTAAAGGGGCCGACATAACACACTATGCAACGGCTCACTGTACTACTGTACTGAGAAGGGGAGAGGGGATTGGTCTGATGGTCTCCATGGATACCGCTGGCTGCGTTGAGGACAGGTCCACAGAGGGAACGGCATAAGGGAATCAAATCCTTTCCCGTGCTTCTCATCCAGAGCTGATGAGTCCTCTGTAGCTAATGGACCACTGTACAAATGACTGGGCAGGTACAGGCCTTAATCACATTTAATATTGCTGCATATGAGCTATTCTGGCAAACACGGTAATAGAGTTTCAGTGAGCAGAGACTACATTAAGCAAATGCTGCTTAAACTGCTATGTGCTCATATAGGAGAGTGTGAGGACTGCTAACTCTACTGATGGCCTATTTTCTTTCTACCTATAGTTCCCACATGAAACAGCAGGCAACAAGGTCTGTGGATTATCTCAAGTAAACGGAGTCATGATTTCTGGAAAGAGTCGTCGCTTTTGAGTTTTTCAAATGCATTGTTTTTGGCGCTTTGAGCACCACAAAACTCTCGACGGCCGATATCTCCAAAACTCGGCAACTCACACCAAAACAATCTAGCACTACAGGTAAGAGGAGACATATGGGTTTTTGATTTTGAAGTGAACTGTTCCATTAAAAAGGAACCCCTCATCACAGATTATGGCATCACTCACTGGACATGAGTTGTGAGCAGTTCAACCAATGGGTGATTTCGCCTTCTTGGATTTATTTTATTTATGGGATTTTCAGCAGACTGAAGAGGGGAAAGTATCAAGCATTTCACAAGAAAAGGCTAAATTCAAGAAAAAAATCTAAACGTTACTTTGTGTAAACGGAAATGTTTTTAGCTATGAGTGTCAGCGTTGGTGCGGCGCAGCAAGGAGGAGTGAGATGAGGACTTCTGATCAAATGAAGGGAACCAGGAATCAAACATCATACCCAACATAACTACCAAACTATACCTAAATATTGATGGATTGTCATGACAATTGTAGAGGTATTCATGGTCCTCAGAGGAACCGTCCTGCTGACTTTGGTGAGCCCCTGACTTTCCATCCGGCGCCATGATCAGGCCAAACTTTCAGTTTGCCCAGTCCCTTGGTTTATGACCAAATACCTGCCAAACTCAACTTCCCATCAGCCTCAACTGTACTTTGTGTTTAGTGCTAATTAACAAATGTTAGCATGCTAGCATGCTAAGCTAAGCTGGTGAACATGATAAACATTGTAACAGCTAAACGTCGTTAGCATTGTCATTGTGAGCATGTGAGCATGTTAGCATGCTGACATTAGCATTTAGCTCAAAGCTCCACTGTGTCTAAGTACAGCCTCACAGAGCTGCTAGTGTGGCTACAGGCTTGTATCTTTCTCATCCCTTTAAGTGTGCTGGGGCCCCTTGGGTGGTCATGACCCCCAGGTTGGGAACCACTTACGTAGGTAGTTCATCTGTTTGCAGGTGCCCCAGCCGACCATCACGGTTGACAGTCCAGTGGCAAGAACAGGGATCATGTCCACCGGCTTCCCACCCTTGAACACTGCCAATGTTGTTTGTTGGAAATTCAACCAAGCCAAACGTACCGCTATTGGGAACTGAACTCTGGCGGCAGAGTTGAGCGAAAAAGTTACCCCTGTGCATTACGTACATCCCTTAATTTCATATCATCACTGATTTGTTCTGGAGTAAAACAGTCCAGTTCCAATCATTTAGACAACAACTACTGAATGAAATTTACGATTACATGGATGTTTTTCTGCAGAGGTTCAGCTCAGTAGCTCTTCGGTGACACACAATTGTTTCATTTAACAGGAGTTGTTCAAGTGCCATATTACATCAGCTGCCTGTAAAGTTTGGTAATGTCAGCTTAAACAGCAACACACAGGCCAACAGCCCCATATTAAGTAGTGAAAGTGCCACAGCATCTATTAATGGACCTGTCTGAGGGGAAAGAAACTGGTGGCACCTTGTCACCTGTAAAAAAGGGCTTTCAAGGAGGAGCAATTCAGCAGAATGACACTACAGAGCATGTCAGGAAGAGAGGGTCTAGCAGTTTCTTAGTTTGCAGTGCGATGACCTTTTCTCTCTTAAGTTAAAACGTTTCAAGCCAGCAGATGAGCTGGTTTTTAGCATGGATGCACCGGTAGCATTTCAGCCATACCATCCATTTAACTGCAGCACACGAGTCAAGTTGTGTAGCCTCCTGGAAGATGTACGCGAGGGAAGGATAGGGTGGAGCAATCATGCTATTATGGGATACAAAAGAAGGCTGGAAATGGGAAAGGGGGCAGGCAAATTGCTTAACAACAAAACAAGAAGCTGCACCATCACTCCGCAGATAACATGACTGGCGAATATTATTTGCATGTATCACACTCAGCCGCACATGGCTCACAGGAATACACAATGTGCAGAAATGACAGGACAAGAGGCGAGGCGGAAGGAAGCGCTGAAACATCAATCGCAGACGAGGCCTTTACAGCAGTTGTCATGACAATAGCGCCGAGTGAAAGATCCTCTCCTTTCCCTCTCCGGAGACTTGCTGACATTCTGTCCCACTCTACTTACACACGCACTGGAGAGATCACCGCCATGGCTGCAGGTCCGCGAGTCCCTCCCCCCATGGTCCCCTGTCTAGCCTTAGCCAATGCGGCTGATCCAGACGGGAGATGTTTTCAGTCGAGCCAGGGAGAAAATGTACGGGGGAGTTTGTGAAAATAGTGCTGGATCAGTCGCTGCACGTACTCTCTACGTGGTGTACATTTTATTTGCTAAACCCCTCCCTTGTCAGCAAGAGATGAGTAAAACCCCTGGGGGCCATCGCCTTGCTTTTACAGTACAAACACCATGCATCTTTTGAGACATACAGACTGGAGCGACACTGACAGCCACATCTTCGGTTTGAGTCATCATCAATAATTGGTCTCCGGGGGAACCAGACCGGCTTCAGGGACTTTTTTCCCCGTTCTGTGCATTAAGCGCCTATGGCTGTCCGCCACCGAACAAAAAGGAGCCTTGGGTCAACAGTACTGAGGACGATATCATCAATTCGGCCCGGTCTGGACTCCAGCAGACGCCTTCGAGTGTGGGATCCTACCAGTCGTTAGAGACATGAGGCCTTAGCAACAACTGCTCAGATCGGACAGGAAGAAAAAAAAGAAAACAGGTTTGATCCAGCAAACCCGTGGCCATTCCTATGATCTTGAGCAAATATTTGGGCAGTGAAATATGCCGCACTTTGTTTCCAAGGAGAAACACCGTCACCATGAGACAGCACTGTCAGGAGGCGAGGGATGTCTCTGTCCTCCTGTCTCTTGCTGAGATTTCCTCACTGCTTCTAATCCTTGGGCAGAATGAGCCTTATGGTTGGTTATGTAACAGGCTTATAGCGAGTTTATGAAGAGTACTGCTGGACATAACGTCAGTCAACTAAAACAACAAGGGGTACATCTATTGTGTGCAATGGAACGACTGTGCTATCAATTCCACATAAAAAAAAATTAATTAAGAGTTTGTTCTCTTATTTTCGGGCACTTTTCTTAGCAGAAACAACTTCAGACCAAGTTTACCTCACAGCATAAAGTGCTTTAGAGCTATGGCACATCAAGGCCTGTCTTCAATCTTCTTCTCTGCCACTGGGGAATCTGGTGAAGGGTGTAGGGTGGGAGGAGGCGTATGGTTCTGTAGGTAGCTCGAGGTTCTGTGGAGCCATATTGCAGCAGCATCAAATGAAAAGCAGGCATTAGGGCCCAGAAGTGGAGGCTCTTCCTGATCAGAGAAAAAAAACAAAAAAAACCCCCCGGGGCTCACAACAACAACATACCAACACGTCACTCTAGTAACTGCACTACCCTGCTTGCAGTGGGGAAAACGCTAAAAGCGGGATGGAAAAGAGGCTATGAAGTGGCAATTCAATTACAACATTGTTCAGCGCGATACCTGACATGGCAGCTTATTGAGCGTGGGTTCTGTGTGACGAAAGCCCCTTTGCAGATTGTCTCATTGGTTCGCTAATCAGTTCCGTGCAGCAGCAGCAGTAAGGACTGGAGTGAGCGAGCGGCAGTAATGCGCTGTGTGTGAGTGCTTGGGTGCCTGTGTGCGCGTGTGTGAGCGATTAGAAGGAAAGTTGTTTAAGAGCCACTCCCATGTCTGTGGTCACTGTCTCCCCCCTCCGGCTGTCCTGCCTCACATCTGCAACAGACCCTCAACAAAACTCCTCCAGCCAGGTTCACATGTCTCTTTTATGTAAAGTCCACCTCATTAGACTTCTGCTACCCACCCCAAACCCTATGGAGTATAGGGTTTCGGGTCTGTTTTCAAATGTAATTTAATTAACAAGTGTTATCATTTGAATATAAACTATGTTTTTTCTTACTCTCTTACTCTTACCGTGCCAATCGTATGTGTCCAGTGTGTCATGGGCTGCAAAACACCCAGTGAGAAGAGGGAAAGAGACAGTACCAGATGTGTTTCATTAGCCTGAAAGTTAACAGTCAGTAATAGTAAAATGCAAAATATAGCCTCAGGTCTTATTGGGTCCTGGTCTCAAATTTGGCCCTAACAGTTGAGTCATAATGATGCAGGGACTGGTCAGATTCAAGTCTCAGTTTTGGAACTGTGCATCTCATCAACCTTCAGTGAATAACCCCCACCGCCAGAAAAACGGGATGCTGTGTTACAGCACAACGCGCGATGACATTGGCATTCCGCTCTGTGAAAAGGATCATTCCCATGAGCCGGAAAGTGCGGAAATCGAATTGTTTTTGTTTGAATTACTGGCTAAAGGACTTTATAGAACTGGTAATGATGGAATGTGCTGCCGCAGCCCTGCAGGGGCACTACAGAGATAACGGCTTAGATGGGACACTTGTAAAAGACTATATACATATGAGATATTTAGTCGTTGCATAGTGTTTTGACTGTTCAAGATATAAAGTCAGTGTAATATATAGAAAACTTGTAAGTCTTGTCAGGAAGGATTGATGATGCAATGATATCCCAAGCGAGAATATTGTATTTATATCGTCATGTCTGTAACCCCTGGCACACTGTCTTTGTGTTGTTTGTTTGTCTTTTTATGTTTTTTGTAATAAAAATGTACAAAAACAACTGAAACCCCTTAAAGCTTCACAAATCAATAGAGAATCATCACCCAACTCTGCGATTCCCGTCGACTCTACGGAGCGTTTTAGTTTATTGCTTTGGTTTTCTGGCCCGCAACTTTTTCTGTTTTGGTCTCACCGCTCTCATTAACCTCCAGCAGCAGCCGGCAGCTATTTTTCAGCCGAAATCTAAACGCGCTGTTGGCTCATAGTTAGCGGCTAGCTGGAGAACACAGTGGAGCATTTAGCAGCTAAAGAGCCACATATTTTCTCAGGAGTTTGGTGCAGAACAAAAAAAAAAATGGCTGAAAGAAGAGTGAATGTGTGTCAGGTGGACAAAACCTCAAATGATAATGCTGCTCCTTGTCTGCTTCATGTGTAAATTGGCAACTGTTTGCTAAAACCTGTTCCAAGTCAACTTTATAAGGTAATAATATGTAAATTGAGTGTTTACAGCTTGTTTCTGCTGTCACCAAGTGGCCATATAGAGCCCATTAAATTGGCAAAAAAGGGGTTCATTTTCTGTAGTGGCACCTTGCTGCACTAGTGTTTGTAATTAAAAGTTCAACCAATAAAGTCATTAGATATTAGTCAATAATTCTCAATGCCAACATCCCTAACTGTCAGACATTTAGTCCTGGCTTCAATTTACAGGATTTCAGGCTAATGAAGTTGCCAACATTCAGTTACTGCTTCCTCCTGCTGCCATTTGCGCCTGTGCAAGATCGCACAGTTACACGCTTCAATAACTTCATCAGAAAGCCCACTCCGAACAAGACTGCAACATGTCAGCGCAGCGTGCATGTTGTCCAAACAAGTGACAGGGCAAACAAATGTCTTGCCTCTAGCTTCAAGATGATTCACCAGGGTGACCCTGGGTTGTCACTGATATCATTTGAGTGAATGGCTACATGATTTTAATAATGGTATGAACAAGCCTGGATTATAAGGCTTGAGACTCGTGTGTCCTGGTGAGTGTGTGTGGGTATGTGGTCACATTCTTGAGCCTGTAAATGTTTTTGGACCAACAGAGGGCAGTGTGTTTTCACCCAATGAGGCCTGTCCCACATGTCCCACCGGACCTCTGCTTCAGAGCAAAGGCAGTGTCGACACAATGTAAATCTAAAATCTACTTTCATCATGGTTCACATTAGGCCAAAGGCACACCTGAATAATTCATTTTCACTCTCTATGCATGGAGACGACCCCTGTCTACAGTACAGTGCTCCAAAAACTGCTGCACTCACCTCCAATCTTACCCCACCGATCCAAAACTTGATTGATATTTTACTGAATTTCTGTGTTTCATTCACAGCTTGTGTTCACACAGACTACTGCTAGACCTACAGACCGGTTGTTTGATTGGAAACCACTGACGGTGTGTGATGTGTAAGACTGAGCGTGGGTCAACAGCAGACCCTTTCTCAAGCTCAGAAATAACTCACCTCTCCCTTCAGAGGCACATTGACATTGACAGGCAGTGCCTTCTCTGTGGGAAAAGCTGAATATTTAACCTATGCAGTTTTATTTATGGGCCACTGTTCTGTGCCATGCTGTTTGAAATATGCATGAAATTCTAACATAACAGAAATCTATTACGGGGGGAATTATCAGTTATGGTGTAATTTTCTTTTATCAGGGTGCAACCATCAAATAGCAGCATATACTGTATAGACCAACAGCCATATTGTAAACTTCCACATATGCTATATTTTATCATTATATGACATCATATCTGAATGAGAATGAGTCAGTCCGGGAGAAGTGGCGCAAAACAGCAGGGACATTGCTTGTTTCCACACTAAATGAGTTCTCTGTTTGAAAAGGTGCTGTATTTGGCTTGTCATATAAAGATGGAGACGTCTGGCTTTTAATTACCAAGCTGATAATTACGTGCCGTGATGTAAATTAGCGACTGCTTCAGAGGCACTCTAAAATGCATGGCGAGAAACGCCCTTGCTAGTTTATTAAGTTAACCACTGAAAGCAAAAACGTAAACCTTCGGGGAGGCTTGAAAGATCACAGGAACATGAACATGAAGAGGAATGTATGCCGGGGGAAGACAGCACAAGGCGTCCACCCCGCTAATAACATAACAAGAAAACAAATCTGGAATACCTGCACTCACAACCCACCAGGACTAACATGTAAGCATAATCTGTAAAAAACATAACGATGAAGCAGCACTTTTTTTATCCAGTTGTGTCCGCAGCACTGCACAATTTTGAATGAATATTATATGTCACTCTCTTTAAAGTCATGAACACTAAAAAAAGATTAAGGTAAATTTGAGTAAAGTAGTAAGTAAGAGTAAAGCATATGTGACAATATAAGTCCGAGTAGAGTGATCATAAGAGTTCAAATGTATATGAGAATATAGTACATTGATCGAATATAGTACAGAATATGTACATGTTTCGTATATACGTTGGTTTTACATTGGTTTTACATTTACATTTAGTCATTTAGCAGACGCTTTTATCCAAAGCGACTTAGATATGAGGAAGAGAATGGAAGCAATTATAACAACACAAGGTAACAAAAAGCACAAGTGCGTCGGAAACTAGTCTGTTAAAGCCCAGCACAGTGTACAAAGCGAAGGATAGATAGGAAGAAGAAGTTAGTGATTGTCAGTTTGGTGTTGACGGAAGAGATGTGTATCCAGGTGCTTTTTAAAGGTGGCTACAGAATCTGCTGATCTTGTAGGAGCAGGCAGGTTTTCGGGTCATGGTCCAGTACATTTTCGGTAGAGCAGTGAAAGGCAGAGGACAACATTTTTGTCATTTTTTTTGAAGAACGTAAACATTAAAGCAGGACTCATTGGGCATACTTCTTACTGGCAGTACGACAGTAATGCTCCATCATTATTACAAAAGACTTTAACTTGCATAATGCTTAAGAAGTAAATGAGATGGAGATAAGAAGCGCAGCATATCTATTATTAAATTGACCATTAGAGCCAGCAGTGCTGTTTAAGCTTGTCCCATTTAAATGTTTTTTTTTTTGTTTTATTAAGTATATGTCGATGTTTAATGCATGTTGGTTGTTGAAAACATAGATACTGTTATGCAAAAAAAATTTCAGACCTGTCTGACAATAAAGTATTATCATATCATATCATACATAGTGGATATCAAGAATGTATGCTCATAGGCAGTCAAGACTCAATCTATTGTCAAGTTTTACACAGTTACGTAGTGCTCTGTAGCCCTGGACTCCTATCCATTAGTGGAGAGAGTGACTGCCAGGCTGTGGATAATTCCTGGAGGACTCCAGCTAGTGCACATTTATACAGGGACAGGCACAATGGACTAACTGCTACGCAAATTAAGAGAAATTATAACAGGGCTCACGCCCTAAAATGCACACGTTCGGGAGATGCTGTCACAGGGTATAGCATGCTTGATTGTTTCCCAATTTCATCTGAACAATGTTGGTGCACAGTTTTTGTCCATTCCACCACTCTTTAGCCAGTGTTGCTGCAACTAACTGGGAAACCATAACAATGCAAAACTATGGAAAAGATAGAGGCTCTTCCAGCTCTGGTTTCTCTTTCGCGTTCGCCATACGGACATCACTTGCTTTATGTTCTATACGTCTAGGGGCTAACCTGACATGCATGGTTTAGCTAACAAACAACAACTGCCCCACTGGCAAAACTTTCTAGCTAGCTTTATGTTCTAATTATCTGTATTAGGAATTCAATTCAAGTAATTATTTGATTTACAGGGCAAATAGAACCAAAGAAACCCACGCACTGAACCAAAGGTCCTGTACTGAACTGTTAAAAATGAATATATGTGCCATTGCGCTCCTATAGCGTGCATTATATGTTTAAATGGGAGAATGGAAATATATGCAAGTGACAGAGACGTCTGTACAAGCAAAAGTGAAAGAAAAAAAATACGTGAGACCATAAAATGTATGTGACAAGGGCAGAATGAATTATGGCTTGTGCGGCCCCTCAAGGCGACAAATGGCATGTATAACACAAGCCCTGCCAAACACATGTATTTGCCCTCACAAACAGGGTGCAGCGTTCTTCCAGTCGGGGGGAGAATGAGCCACATTCACTGAATGACAGACCAATGGCGCTTTTCCATTACCAGTACCAGCTCAACTCCACTCGACTCGACTCGCCTCGCTTTTCGCTGCGATTTCCATCGCAGATTGTACCTCCACAATAGTACCTGGTCGTCATAGCGTCGCCGCAGGAAACTGCTGTGACGTGATCTTCTACACGACACTCAACCGCTACCCACACACAATGGAGGAAATCGACTGTGTGCTGTTTTTGATCCTCGGGATGTGGCTGTTTCTCACAGCAAGAAGACAAACGTTGTTTCGTTTGACCACGGCGCACTCTTCTGAGTTGCCATAACAGCAATCGGTATATCCCGCAATCTCTGGCCAAATTATTTAAAACTGGCGGGGTTATTCAGGATACTCCGTCTGGCGTGTGCAATGATGGCGCAGTGAATAGTGATGATTCTCTCTGACCAATCAGCAGTCTGCCGTGTTCTCACGTCACATTTTAGCATCGCCTCAGCTCACTCAGAACCCCGCCGGAGGTGATACAAAAAAAAGGTACCTGGAAGCAGGTACAGGTACAACTTTAACACAGTGGAAAACCGAACAAAGGCGAGTCGAGGCGAGGCGAGGCGAGCTTGTGTAGTAGAAAAGCGCCACAAGATATCACATGAAGTCACAACTGGATTGACATTAAATATTGAAATGTGAGATAACTAACATCCAAAACCACATTAATACAGATGGAAAAGTACACTTGCTATTCTTGAAACCTGGGAGGTTGTTTGCATTGAGATCCTTAATGGCATGTGTTTGATTCTGTACTCAACTTCCTGCACTTCTATGAAAGTAATCTAAGGTCTTTTGCAACTTCAGCTAAATTTGATCAAAAAATACTCCTTAATAGCCCCCCCCCCCCCAAATCTCCAGCAGACACAGCAGGAAGCTGCTCCTCTCGGGTCTGTCAAGGCACTGCCATCGCCCTCGCTATGTACACACCACGTCCTATTAATGTCATGTCACAGCCAGACAACAATGTAATGATGATTAAAATGATACTAATCGAAATAGCAAATGGTGGCCATTATCATTACAGTTAATTATCTCCCATTCCACTGCACGCAACGTGTGACAGGGAGCTGTCGCAGCCAAGTGAACGAAGATCGGAGCAAAAACTTGGGCCAAAAGAATGGAGGCTGTGAGTCTGCAGCAGGCAAATCTGAATTTCTTTTTATAGTTTGGCGGCTCGATCACATGTCGAAGTGTCCTTGAGCAAGACACTGAACCCCAAGCTACTCCCGATGGGCAGCTCCGCCGCCATTGGTGTGTGAGTGTGTGCGTGTGAAGGGGTGAATGACAGGCAAAATTGTGAAGTGCTTTGTACGGTGAGGCGGAAAAGCACTATAAAAATGCGGTCCCTTTACCATTTACAGTGATACACTGTGTGTCAGTGATCTGACTCAACACCAGCATCTCAGGGTTCCTTTAGTGCTCGGGAATGTTTGTAGTGGAGACGCTTACAGCCCAAGGGAGATTTGGTCCTTTAAGATATTGCAATATAAAAACATCAGGAATTCAGATTAGAAGGGGGGTAATCACAAGAGGAGAGAAGACAATGTTTGTAGCCAGTTTGTTTACAGTGATCAGTCAACAGATTGTGTGGGCTTCAAATTGAATCCCAATTGAACAATTCACAAGGTCAACAGCAAGAACAACTTCATCTTGAGAGGATCTAATCCAATTTGGCCTTGACTCCCGCCCTCTGGCACTCATAGAGCCTTTGTGAGAGATGGGAAGCCTCATTGCTCGCCCAGTAACCCACTCAAACTTTCAATCTGGCCTTGGACCTGGCATGACCTCCTGACCCCTCATGTCCTTCTGTGAAAGGCTGAGTGTGGAGCTCCGACAACAAAGAGTGATCTTCTCCTTCGTTGCAGCCATCCACTTCACCCCTCTAACTCCAGATGAGCCCTGAGGCGGGTAAACAAGATGAGACACTACAATATGCTAAAAATTACTGCTTGTGCCAGTTTACTGTTTGCTAAACCCAACCCCCAAACAGGCATTGTTCAATCATAGCTTAGCGATTGTAACTAGGAACGGCAGGCCTGTTAAGGGTTGGAATTATTCACAGACTGAAGTGCTGCGTGGGGCTATAGTAACACCAAAGCTCGGTATGCAGAGTTCAGAGGGCGGTGTCTTTTTTTCTCACCTTTCAAAAACCAACACACAAGAGCAAACCATGTGAGGTTGCAGGTAACGTCAGAAACATACCCGTTACGGACTGGCACATCCATCCTGTGATAGCCAAGGAGCTAGTATATCAGTTTAGGCTAACGTTACTGGCGCTTTATTTGGTTTAGGGACGTTTCAACTCCAGCGACTCCAACCAAACTTGCATTAGATAGTGTTACATTTGCCAAACCCATCAGTTATCAAATCCTTTTCTCTTGTAGTAAATGTGCTGTTTGAAAATACAAACACTGAAGCATAAATGGAACCACTGTGTTGCTTAATTGTGCCTGTATGCTTTTTTAATTAAAATACTGTGCTGGAATGCTAGGGCTTACAAGCTTGTACCCTTAAATACACAAACGATACTATAATGATAATGTAGTGACTGTCGGTAGAGAAAAAATAGTGCCTAAATGACACTGCTCACAACAAATCTGTGGATTATCTTAAATAGCCGGAGTCAGGCGTTGCTGTTTCAAATGTATTTTTTTTGCAGCTTTGAGCACCACAACCCGGATGCCATGTAGTCGCATTATATTCAAAACATGCAGACGTCTCTACGGCCGATGTCTCCAAAACTCTGCAACTCCCACCAAAACAATCAAGATGGATAAACAGCACTACAGGTAAGAGGAAACAATATGTATATTGGATTTTTGGGTGAACTGTTCCTTTTATATCAATAAATGTATAATTTTCACGGTAGCTCATGTTAGTAACAAATGGACCGCCTGTCACTGTGTCACACTCCAACTGTCTTCCAAAGACACATTCTATAGACAACGCGAGCTTCCCTCCTGGGCTGAATATTCACTCAAGCAAAAAGAGGCCACGCTGTCTGCATAACATTTGGGGACCAAAGCAATTGATTTGGAGAGCATCACTATAGATGTCAGAGCTGTGCTCGGAGTGAACCAAACACAAAATCATTTTGGCTTCTTCCTCTCTGCTCAAACTGAAACACACCCACTGATTTATCTGCTCTGACTCATCATTATTAATTTTATGCACTGCTAAACAAGACAATAAACTGTGTTATAAATCTTTGAGTAACTTCTGCATTCTTCTCACCGAAGACTTCTGCAGCTCTAAGTAATCGCACAGAGTAGCTCCTGTATAACTCACAGTGATGAGATAATGCATTTCAAATATGACTGACAAGCCAGACCTCTAACTGTAACATTTTAATGAAAAGGACAGACTCTTTGTAAAATAAAACCGGTTTGCTTCTCTTGTCTGACTAACCTTTCACGGCAAGCAGATCCCTATCATGTAAGTTAACATCAATCAGATCAGAATCAGAATCGGAATTACTTTTATTCATCCCCAAGGGGAAATTCTTATTGTTACAGACCTGCTACCGACCAGGGGAAGACAATAGAAGTTTTAAGTAAAATACAATAAGGTACAATAAAGATAAAGTAAAATACAATAAAGAAAAATACAATAAGATAAGAGTGTAGTATTTATCAATTAAACCCACGATTTACATTATACCTTAAATATAAACTATAAATATCCCTCACAATCTATTAACATAATTCGAATGAAACAGTTTACAAGTGGAAATGTCTCATGCAATGGTTATTGAGAGCCTAAAAATGTGGACTGTGCAACGGGTCCTAATTCGGAGAAACCAGATGAAGTCCTCTGTCCATTGCCCATATAGCCTTACAAAAAAGATTCATACAGTGTCAGCTGTCTATGAACACCAGACCAAAACTGCTCACAGCAGCGCCTGGGAAGAGGTCAAAGGTCATCAACCAGAAGTCAGTGGATGGCCGGAGAAGACTCAATGACACTGACGTCGGACACCAGAGATCTTTGAAGAAAGACAGGGGTTGCCATCTCCCTCCCATATGCTGCATGGCCAACAACGTGATAACAACGAAACCATCTCCGTGGCAACTGAGCAACCCCATTTGCTAGGGAAGGCCGCGAGATGTGGTTGGCAGCTTCCAAAACAGTAAGTTGGAGCGTATGTTAAGACATTTTTGGACAATTATCAATATGAGCATCTTCTGTTCTATGGTTAATGGTTTGGTTAGGTTTAGGAAACTAAAACTACTTGACTGGCTATGGAAAAGACTGTGGTCATGGTTAGTTAGGATACGGTGACTATTGCTAAGAGTTCCCTTTACTTTAGTCGATAACCTGCTGTATTAGCAACATGATGATGTAAGATAGCAGCAGCCTGTAGTAAATGGCATGTTAGTAGGATCGGATGTGCCCTACAGATGGTCTGAAAGCACCTTTTAACGTTTTTCAAGACCTATGAAGCAGTATGTAAGAGCTGTTACTTCTGCGAAATGACCTGCAAGAACATGCACTGTACAGATGCGTCGATGTGGCATATTCCCATGGATGTTGTTGTTTTTCTGGCAAAAGAAGATGACATGCCCATTCTTAAAGGGGAACTCCTTTTATGGCTCCAGAAAGAGCAGCGTGAAGTCCGATAAATGTCCTTAATTGTTGTCACTGCAAGACTACAAGTTTGAAAATGAAAACCATCTGGGGGGTGAGGAGTTAGAAAACGGTGAGTTTACCAGACCCGCATGTCTGTCTGAACTGTGGCTGAGCGAGTTGCATTGTGGGTAATGCAGGCGCCAAATTTTGACAAGCAAGAAGATTGTGTGGCATAAAACAGAAAAAAAGAATAATTTCAGCCGAATACGTTCATACTTTTTATCCAACGTTACTGAAAAAAAATCAGATGTGTGCGGTGATTCAGAGGTCTGGAACCAGGTTAGATTTCCCTGCTGTTCGATACTGAAAGAGATGATCTGGCTAATGACGATGGGTTTTGTGAATTGGTCTTCCCTTTTTTTCTATTTGCACTGGAACATGCTCGCAGAGACAGTCAAGGCTGTTCTCTGTTCTTGAGACTGCGAGCTTTGAGAGCAGCTTGTGGCTGAGAGACCTACTGACTGTGTGTGGTTACAGTTTTTCCGGGAAGCCAGAGATGTAAAAGCTTCCTCTGACAGGGCGGTAATACAGTATGATGTTAATATTGCACCCCATACAAATACATACTGCACACACGCACACGCACACGCACGCACACACACACACACACACACACACACAGAGCTCCAGGGCCTCGCAGCCATGCCTCTCTGCCTGCTGGATGCTTCACACTTAATGCTGCTGAACAAAGTCTGCTGCACTCAAGCTCACAGCCTGTCAGGAGATAGTTAAAGGAACTTAAAGTGTGTTTTTCTTTTTAAGAAGAAGATGATCCGAGATGAGCACATTTCGAGTCTGCCTTTCAATTTACTATTGTGGTGCCTGACAACATCTTAATGCTGACATTCTTTCCCCCTTTCATTTGGAAAGCCAAGGCAGGATTACACATGTCATTATAGTATTAGACTGACATGGCAATCCAATTTCTGGTCATAGCGGTGAATGACTCTGCTTTATTCCCTTGCCACAAATGACTCTATAGAAATCTACCACTACATCCCCTGCATTCAGTACGTTAAAGTGGAGCAAATGAGAGCTCTGATATAGGGAGGAGAAGAAGAAGACGGCAGATAAAGAGAGCATACAGCACTTTCAGCAGCAGCAGTGCAGCAGCAGAGCAGAACTGATCGCTTTCCTTCTCCGTTTTAATTTTGTAGCAATTCGGAAACCAGCTGTCGAAGTGCGAGCAAGACTTTTGAGTTTTTTCAACTCAACACTAAGCAGTGACACCTCTACTTTGTACATCGGGTCGTGGTAAAATGTTGCACTTAACCTGTTAAAGACAAATACATATCCTTATAAGCTATAGCATATCAGTAGAATATGTATATCAGGATTCAAGGGTTTAGGTTTGGTTTTCATTTTTAATATGAACAGTTGTGTGTCTGTGCACTTGCCCTTATTCTCTTTTTCTATGCCAGAGGTTCTCAAAGTGGGAGGCTGGCCTCCCCAGGGGGGCTCCAAACAGTTTCAGGGGAGGCTCAGTGAACTGAACTGTCCAAGCTTTGTCTGAGAGGAGGTCCACCGTCTCAGACTTTGAAAACCCCTGTTCTATGCCATACACACAAAATCCTTGATTCTGCTGAGATTCTGTGTTCTTCAAACCATCTCACATACGTTCACTTGTTTGTTTCCCAATCCACTCATGGCCTTACAGTACAGCCGGACATTTCACTGCCTGTCTGTGTTGGTCAAGCTGCTGCTTCCAGGATTGTCCTGATAAAATGATGCATCCCATTCAGACTTTCTACATAAATATTGTCCCTGTTATAATGATCCATACAATAGTAAATTGATTCACTTTTGAAAAGGAGGAGGGATGCCATTAGCTACTAAACTATTTATATTGCGCATCCTTTTTTTCACTAAAGGTTTCTTATAGATGAATACCTTACCTTTAAATTTAAACCTTCATTTTGTCTTTTTTTTTTTTTTTTTGGCCACCTGGGTTGCATACCAGAAAGCAGGTTTAACAAACTCTGACTCTAACCCTGAAATCTTAGTTGATGAACCCTGAAATGGAAACTCTGGTGAGTTTTTCGGTTCCAGAACAGCCGATCAAAGATAGTTCAGTCACCTCTGGGTATGTTCACTCTGAGTTAACCTCGTGCGTGGCGAATGAAAAAAGCCATCATCAATGGAGCGCCGATACTACGATTCACATTTATCTTTAAAACAGGAGCCTGAGTCAGAGTGGGGAAAAGTGTCAATAAAGAGCACAATAAAGTTTTATTCAGTGTTGTCCATTAATTCATCGTTTACTTACATTTCCTTAATGGATGATGAAGTGGTGGAGTCTGACTGTGTATTAGGCTGTGGCCCTCATTACATTTTAAATATATTTGTTCAGCTTTAATCTGACAAAACACAGGGGCCAGCAACTGCAGATGAAACAAATATCGATCAAAGACAGAGACATGGCAGTAAGCTCACAATCTGATCCAGTAATAACGTGTTTGGCGATTTGCACTTGAGAGGGCATCAAGATTAATGTGTACAGTAGATTTTCAATTGCACCTATTTGGATCTTGGCACAGCAGCATTCAGCCGTATTTCAGCTACTGCAGCAAAAGTGGTAAATTCAAACAAAGTCACCGAAATGCTGCTAAAACACGTTCAGACTAAACGCAGCCTAGTCTAAACACATTCTGCTGCTGCACCACAATCCTGCCCGCTTAGAAATATCAACATATAATCTCCAATATTACATGAATTACGTTCCATCCAATCAATCATGAGTGATAGAGATATTATTCATTGATACTATGTGTTTAAAGCTTCATACTATATTTTTTTTAAAGCTATTTTGAAACTGAGATTACACATTATGTGCAATAAACATTTTAACGGAGCTGCTCTAACAAACTCTCAGCTGTGTTGTGTGCACAGAATCACAGTGTTATAACAACAGAAGGACATGTTTTATTCTGAGCTGGGTGACTTGATGCTGTGTAATATTTGAATGTGAGGCCAAAAACCGCCGTTCAAAGAAATGACTGACAGCACATTAAAGCGGTAAGTTTAGATAGTCCTGAGTAATAAACTAACATACAACCAGGATTTAGATCCTGACAGTAAACCTCCGCTAATTAATGCGCTTCGATACGGACTGAATCACTGAGGAAATGAAACCGTGCGTTTGACTCTGTAAGAGAGAGGAGACACAGAGAAACTCAGGGTGGGTTGAAAAAAATAAAACATACCTGCAAGCGAGCAGGGTAGGCTCACATAGTCAGTTACCATGGTAACTGTCCCAGAGTTTAAGTTACCTCTCTTTCTGGAGCTGAAAACCCAGAGTTCCCCCCATCTCAGGGCTGACAAACCCAGCCCGCTTTCTGGAATACACCCCTGGAGGCGGCGGTAACAAGCTGTAAATACAAACACTGACGTACAATATTATCAGCGTATAAAGTTGTTGTAGCTAACCTGTTAGCAAAGAGTTGCTTATTTACATATCCAGCCGACACAAAACAACATTAGATATAGGATATTCAATTCAATTCAATTCAATTTTATTTATATAGCCCAATATCACAAATCACATTTGCCTCAAAGGGCTTCACAATCTGTACCATACGACACCCTCTGTCCTTAGACCCTCGATTTGATTAAGGAAAAACTGCCCAAAAAAACCCTTTTAACAGGGAAAAAATGATAGAAACCTCAGGAAGAGCGACAGAGGAGGGATCCCTCTCCCAGGAGGAAGGCTATACCTACTATATACATATAAAAACTACTTGGTTGGGTTTAGGAAAAGAACATTAGTATCACAGCAATGCGCAGAGCGGCTCAGTCGACAGCAGTGTATCTCTGTTTTTCTCGCACACTCACACATACTATTTCTGTCTTGAATGTTCTTGAATTTTGTAAAATAAATCTTGTCCTTATTCAAATTGAACTTGTATTTTTGAATTTTTTCTAGAACAAAATAAGGTAATAGGTAAAAAATTAGGAGTAATTAAAAGCAATAATGGACAGTTTACATGACCTATGAGTTATTATTCTTTAGTTACTTTAATCTGAAAATAAAAAAAAAAAAAAAAAATGCATATAAATGAATGTTGTTGCCAATCATTGACATATGCCATGGCTTTATGGAAGTTGTTTGACGTGGATATTTTTGTCCTCTAACGCACTGACAGTAACTTTTTCAATTGCGCCGTTACAATTGTGTATCGAATTCATAAAGCGGGGAAAAGATGTAAAAAGTAAAAAGATAATATTGCCAGCATCTCTGCTACTAATGATCTTTTCCTAAACCCACCCAAGTACTTTTGTGGCCTAAACCTAACCAAATCGTGACTGAAAACTGAAAATAATAATAAAATAAAAAGTAAATGGAGTCTAAAAATGAAAAGTGTCAAGCTTAGCACAAATAAGAATATAAACCCAAACTTCTGGGTAAAAGTCCTGTGTTCAGTCCATTCAACCATCACGCCTTCTTAGAGTTATGGAGTTTGTTGCCTTTTATACTATGTCACCTGACCTGACTAAGCTCTCCAATATCAGCGCTATCCAGCTGGATGGCGCGCGAGGTCCAATTGGGCTGCTCTGCTCTGTCAACTGGGTAGGTGGTGTATGATAACTGGATAGGTGATGAACAGTTTAGGTAGGTGGTGTCTGGTAACCAGATAGGTTGTGTACAGTTTGGGTAGGT
>CM022473.1:5115470-5174970 GCA_011952105.1 Coreoperca whiteheadi | reverse complement strand
CCGGATAGGCGGTGTACAGCTTGGGTGAGGTTTTAAATGAAATGGTTCTCCATATAATTGGAACCTAAAAGGTGTATTCCCTATTGAACTGATACAGGATGCTCTTTTGCTCCGCATTTTTGAGAAGCAATTCAGTGGAAGTCCATGGGAGATAAATATTACAGGTCACACTATTAAGACAGGGTGGTTTGTATGAGTTACAGGAAACCCTCCTGCTCTGTTGTCCCACAGCCTGTCTTTCATGTTGCTCCACTACCCAAACAGAGAAGCAGGGAGAGGAGGTAGAAACCGCTGTTTGCGGCTCTCTCGCTCTCTCTCCCGTCTGTCTGTGCCTTTACAAGAGATTGCCTTTTCGTCAACGTTAAGCGTTGTTTTGTTGGCAATTATCCATGCCGAATTTACCTTAAGACCCTCTTCATTTATAAAACATATAAAATAAGCGAGCCTTTTGTACATCAACAGAAAACGAAACTGTAGGCTTTATGAATGAAGTTTGGCGAGTAAGCAGGAAACACTGCTCTTACTGTTTAAATCACTGCTAATTAATGTCCTCTCTCATCCCACACTGGATCATCATGGGTCGCACCCCAACCCCAGGTTTCTTTGCCGGTGGTGTTGCGATCGGCTTTGGAATTTGCGACGTCCCAAATCCAGCTCGCCCGGAGCATGTTTGAATCTCAGATTTTCGGAAAGCGAGCAGACATCTCCCCGATCAGCAGAGGAATGTGAAAACACCTCTCGAGTGACAAACTTTGCACAGATACAAGTCAGTCAAGGTCAGTTATTTTGCTTCATAGTTTGTTCCAAAGTGCAATGCTGGTAGGCGCAAATGATCTGTGAGCCCGCTTGGTTCGGAGGGATGGCACCCTATACCATCTGCCTGATGGTAACAGCCCGTATGCACTAAATAGGGGATGCGATATTTAATAATGGCCTGCTCTTTCCTAGCCACTCTGGACTCACAGGTCATTGTCATGCAATTTTACTCATGTCCAGCAATCTTACTGGACATTTTGACTATCTTAGCAGTTTGTTTTTACTATTCACTGACAATGAAAAAAAAAACAGGCAATAGCAATTTAAAAAGCTCTCCACAAAGCATCTGCCGTTTGGTGCTGGGCAGGTAGTGTACAGTGGGTTTGTAGAGGTTTTTTTTGGCCAAACAGGAGACAGACTATAGCTGGTGAACATATTGGAGCATTTAGCAGCTAAAGATAATTCCCTCGGGAGTTGGTAGAGAACAAAAACAGAGCTAACAGGGAGAGAATATTGGATTGACTTTTGGCCGGTTTGGCGATTTGCACTTGAAAGGGCATCAAGGTTAAAGTATACAGTAGATTTTCAGTTGCATCTATTTGGATCTTGGCTCAACAGAATTCAGCTGTATTTTAGCTACTTCAGCAAAAGTGGTCAATTTAAACACCGTCACTGAGATGCTGCTAAAACATGAAATGCAGACTAAACGCAGCCTATTTAAAAAAAACCCAACTCACTCTCTAAACACATTCGGCAGCTGCACCACAATCCTGCTCACTTAGAAATATTAACATAATCTCCAATATAATCTAATATACAGTATGTCTGTCCAACGCTAAACTGCCTCAGTTTACGCATGAAACATAGACGCTGCAGACCTTTCTGATAGATTGCATCTGCCGTTTGGTGCTGGGCAGGTAGTGCACCGTGCGTTTGTAGAGGGGTTTTTTTTGTGGCCAAACAGGAGGATAAAAACAGAGCTAACAGAGAGAGAATATTGGACTGACATTTGCCAGGAACTCAACTCCAAATGAATTATAATGTTGCATAAATAAGCAACTGTTTGCAAACAAGTTCATCATATCAGCATTAAGAGGTGATGATAAAAATTAGATATTGCAGGTGTAATTCTACTGGTTTAATTAGCATCCCTGTCAATGTTGCCGAAAACGCTTGAAAAAAAGGGCATACCCAAAATAAATTGCAATAAATTGAACCATGTGCAGTATATGCATGGTTTTGGTCTCTTTTGAAAGGTGACACTCTGAGGTTTGTTCCTATACAGTCAGAATCACTCTAAGTCTTACTGGTATTGAGTAATATCATTTTGAACACATTGAAAAATGGAAAAAAATATTCCGCCCACTTTTTTTTTTTTTTTGTAAAAAGATGCCTGCAGATTACTATATAGGTGGTTTCTCCAGTTTCTATTCTGTGTAAGTGCTATGTGGTGGTCTGACACATCAAATGGTTGTACCTGCTGTGTTGATTGTACCTCAAAATGGTTTACATTGTTCGAATTGCGAGAATCTCAGCTTTCCGGAGATATGTGACATGTTTAGCTTTTGGGTTTCCCTCATACCTCACTTGCCATTAAAAAGCACACATTTTACAGGAAACACACCAACCTGAAACCTCTGTATGGACATTACTGGTCAACCTTTTGCATAATTAAAATAACTTTTATTAAAAAAAAAATCATTTGAGATTGTTGAACATTTGGGAGGGATGACTCAGTAGCACCCTAACAGTGGTAGGAACGTGTCCCTACCGTTCACGCCTAAATCTACACATGATGGGGTTTCATAAATGAGGGGACAAAGATTTCAAAAGAGGATGTAGCAAGCGAAGCATGTTTATAGAAGGAGAAACATGCCAAAACACAAGATTTAATGTGACTATTATCTGGGTCTGGAGAAAAAATGTGAAATAAAGATGAGATGAACATCCATTTCTAGAGGATGGATGGCAGACCTGAAATTAAAGAGCAGCCGCAGCCCCTTGGGTTCTACCAGGCTGCCTGGTCTGGGTTGACCTCTGGTCGCATTTGGGAACCCTCCACAGCAATAAACCTGTATTTCTTTGGTTTATAAATAACTAATTTACTTGAAAAGTACAGTCTCACTCGCAATTTTCACTTTCGCTCAACCATGTCGTTTTTTTTCTTTCCATTTCCTGCTGCCTTATTGAAGGACTTTCATCATTATCTCACGGTTTTTCCTTGACTGTATTTTCCATCTCCATCCTTGAGCTCTCAAACTGCCTTAAACACTTCTCTTCTGTAACCATGGCTACAACTGATCAAATATCCCAAAAGGCCAGTGATGGGGGTTTTAAATCACCCTCAGCACTAGTGCTCGAGGCATGAATTTGGAAGACAGAGGAGATGTTCCCATTTCATGTTATAGCCCAAACTAAGGCTTCATTTACATTTAAAGTCTTTTTACAGATTTTCTCTGTTAAAGTCAGATCCGATTGCGTTGGCATTATGCAGCTCGGATGCGGTATGTGTTTACACACCCATGCAACTTATGTGATGCACATACAGAAGAACCGGGGAGAACCATTTCAACACACTCACCCCAACATAAGGGCCAGTCAAAGAATAAAGATGTTGCTGTTGTTAACATAAGTCTATACAAACACGAAAAAAGCGGTATTGTTACTTTTCAGCTTAGAATAGCCAACGCAGCAATTCATTGCAGAGATACAGTACTTCAGTCTGCAGTGGTCCATAGGGTGAATCCATCAATGATTTAAACACAGACAAGTATAGGAACACAACATAACAGTAAGAGAATTATTCAGAAAAATAGCGCCACAGGATGAAGAGGACTGAGTCATCGGCGTTCTCACACAGGTATTGCAAAGCAGGGTGTGCAGTAACAGTATCCTGAAAATGACCTCTACAAGGACCTCTAGCTGCTGTGTGAATTAAGACATTTATCTCTCACAAACAAACATGGACAGGGTGACATTGTTACTGCACCATACGGCCTATTAAAAGAGTACTCCACAGATTTAGCATTGCACTCCTAGAACGTTGTCAGACTCACTCACTTCTTTCCATTCCACACTAAAGGGCGACACGGGACTGGATTTTCACTCCTGTCCCGTCCCAATCCCATGACAGTGTTAAAGAAAAAATTTAAATTAAAAATCCTGTCCTATCCCAAGCCCTGAATAATGACTCCCGTGCCATCCCATTTTCGATTAAAAAAAAAATGAATGAGAAAATAGCGTTCTTTCATGTTAGAACTGCATATTTATATATAAAAACCGGACCTATGATTCCCGGTCCCACCCGCTCCTGCTGATTTTATGTTCCTGTCCTGGTGAAATTGACTCCCATCCAGCGGGAATCCCACAGGAATACCGTGAACCACAGGATTCCCAAAAAAAACGTCAGCCTCTTTTTGTTTGATTTTTGTTTCCATTTTTGTTTCCATTTTCAAACTTGTCTCCTTCAGCCCCAACCAACACTGACTCAAGTGACATCACTTGAGGACATTTATCAGACTTCACACAGCTCCCTCTGGAGACACTAAAGGGTTTATTCTACTTTTTTCTTATAGTGTATGGTAGCACTCCCCAGCGCCTGGAAACCGACTATTTTGTGTTAAATCGGTGGAGTTCCCCCTTTAAAGGAACATTAAGACCGTGTGTCCACCATAGCATTTTTTTCCCCAGCTTAAAACGTCAGGCGCTCTTCTGAAAATGCACTGCTGGGAGCCCTTGAGAGCGCTTTGGAGGTGCAGCATTTTTTCAGCTGAGACACTCTGGTTGTTATGATATGGAATATCTGCGGAAGTGACTCCGGCTGACTGCTGCTGCCCTGATAAACCCCATGGCGAATGAAATGTTCCTCCAAGCCTTATTTTTCATATTGATATCGTGGTAGTCCAGGGACGTCATCTGGTACAGACATGTCGTGTTTCTGTCCAGCTGATGAATGTCCAATATGTCTTTTTACCTCTTTTAATTGGCTGAGACTGTACCAGCACAGGAAATGTGGGAGTACACAAAATCCACATACTACGCAGTTGGAACGCACTACATAGTCAATATGACGTCATACTTAGCACAAAAAGTAGGTAATTATGCGATTCTGAATACAGCCACTTTCTTTTTTAAATTTCTTTTTACTTTATTGCAGATTACAAGTTATCAGATGAATCACTTGGTTCATTCACCCTACCACACGTATACGTGTATACTATCTACAGCACAAAATAAATGAAAGGAAGAGAAACATAAATACACAAGTAACTTTAGAACAAACGCAAAGACAGAATTGAAGTGGGCAAGGACAAGGCCTATGACATCAGTTAGTCACTGTTTGTTTAGTACAGCAAAGCGACACGCCCCAGAAGTCACATGTAGGATTGTTGCTGGTGTTGTTGTCCCGTAATATCGACTGCCAGGGAAAAGATAACCGCTTGATCTGGTATTGAGACGACAGGTGATTAAAGCAATCAATACACCAAACCTATCCTGAAACCAAACCGTAACCACAGAGGTGGCAGATCAGTCAGACGAATCATTTTTCTAACGATTACGTGCAAGGGCTTTGGAAGGCACTGACATGCAATGTTGTTCTGAGAACAGTGGCAACAAAAGCCACCTTTTTCCAAATATGGCAAAAAAAAAAAATGGCTTCTTGGAGAGAACACAGAATGCCTTGCTTTGATGAACAATGCATTTGTCCAGTTAGTTGTCATAGAACATGTATCATCCCAGTTGAAGAGGAGTGAAAAGAGGAGATGAGCTTATACACTGAATAAATTGAAGTCAGGCTTCTGTGGATTTTGCTTACAGCTGAAAAAAAGAAAGTCGGTTTTATACCAGCTCATGCAAAAATACTTTGAGTTTTGGGACATCCCCAAATGGAGGCAATTATCAAATAATAACATTCATTTTAAAACCATGCATCTCCAAAATCTAATTCTGTGCTTTGCTGGGCCATATCAGTAAGATATGAATTGACATTTTTCATTTGAATCAAAAGGACGATGTTCATTGTATCAGAGACCAGAAGGAATATCAGTTACACAGAGGCTGGAGATAAAGGAATATGCTTGGACAGGCAAACGGAATGGGTGAAAAGTTTGAGAGACAGAATGCCAATGACCGAAGGCCAGAAAGCACAAGAAACATCCATTACCCACACTATTCACTGTGGCCCTGATGTGGCCTTGCAGCCTCATTGTCATGCTGGCCTTCTCAAATAAGCAAACCCTATATGCAGTGACAAAGAGAATAAGAGCTGCCTATTGCATATTGCATACTGCAGTTATATTTGCCCTGCTCCAGCAGAACAAAAAGTCTGCCTCTGGAACGAAAGAGGAAATGTTTATAAACCAACTTCCAGAGCGAGAGTTTGATTAGTGAGAATATATTGTCTTGACCCTAGACCTGGCTGTTCAGCAACATGTTCAGCAGGATGGATGGGTATTACTGCTATCTGATGGTAGCCACGTATCTTCAATTTATCTGCGTCTTATAAAAACACAAAAATGTTCCCAAATTCCCCCACTGGTTCACAGGCATTTTTAAAAGTTGTCGCAGTCTGCAGCTCGGTGCCTCCAATCATGGAGTTTGCTAGATGGTGGTGGGCACCCACCAGTTAAATAATGTGCAGGAGAAGGCTAAAGCAAGTGTTCACTCTTTTCCAGTTGAGTGCGAATTCCCCTGCCTCCGAACATCGGTTATTAGCTTCAAATAGAGAGGTATTGCACCTTTTTCTTTTCAAGATAACCAGGGCCATTTGGCAATAAACATTTGATGTGTATTTTGAGGTTTAAGGCCTACGTCAAAATATATAAGTGTAGAATACAATACTCGGTTTTCCTACAAAAATCCAGCCACAAACTGGAATCATTCAAATTCAACACATTTCGGCCATTCGTTACACACCTGACTGACAAGTGACAGCAAATATGGGCTTACAGCAGCATCGTAACCAATAAATGTATGAAGCGCAACAACAAACCATCACTCAAAGTAACTTTTACTCAGCCTTTACCGCCAAACCCTGTCACCAACCTAACCTTTTCAAACTTCAAAGATGTGATAAGTCAAAGGGGTGAATATTATTATTTATAGCAGCAACAACACATGGAGGTAATTTCGGTGCTAATTCTTTACAACCTCTTCCCCCGCTACAGGAGAGAGGACCACCAAACCTGATGCACACAAGCTATTGCGACTGACTAGCGCTAGCATGTTGCCGGCTGGCTACTGTGTTAGTGATTAGCTTGCCACCTACAGTAGTCCACCGAACAACCCCTGTGAGTACACACTACATCACCAAGCTTCTAGCACCACCTGTTTGGCAAGGGCTTAACTCATTGTGCTTTTAAGGCACAGGACTGCGGATGCAAATTGACTGCAAGATATGCCAATAGGTCCACGTGTCAGCCTCAAACAGTGGGCGGGATGTTGGCGTTCTGGTGCGACTCACAGGGTTAAATAATCCAGTTATTTTTGAATTAGTGTGCAGTTTTGTGTCTGCATTTTTTTCTTGTTCATTAATTTAGTAGTCCAACCAACCATCTGAAAGCTCCTTTTGTGTGAACAATAGCATGCATCCTGGAAGGAAAGCATGACTAGTGAGAGGCCTGTGGACATTGAGTGGAGAAAACATGTGATGCTGCATGGTGGCGGTCAGTGATTAGCTGATTATAACTGCACCAGATAATCTGACTGATGCCACGCTAGGCCACTACCCCCTTTGGCATGAACTAACCTCCAGAGTGGTGACAGAGGCACGGATCAATTAGACCTTGCACACAATCAGACTGATGACAAGGGAAGACTAAAAAAAAAAAAAAAAAAGATACAATGTGAAACACTGTGAATCTGTTTCAAGGCGAGTCAATCCAGATCCGCCAAGCTCAGCATCTTGCTGTGCGTGTGTGTATATAGCTGTGTATGCTTACTGTGTGCGAAAAGGGGGGGGGGGGGGTGTATGTTGTTTTCCCTTAGGCGCCAGAGGGGTGAACCATCAATCTATCAATTACAGCTTGGTGCAGCCCCTTCTCTCCTCCCCGAGGGCACGGCGAGGCACACTTTAGTGAGATCAACGCCCGTCTCCCATAGATCTGAGGTGGAGACGCCACGCAGGGCTGAGGCCTTAAAAACGCCCCCTGTGCAGGGGAGACGCGTGGAGCGCCTTCTGCTGCAGCTACAGCACATCAATATGTAAAGCCCAAGCAGCTGCTTAACACCAATTACAAAGATATTAGCCCTGTAGCCAAAACATAAAGCACACTTGTTTGTTCCTCCTTCTGAAATACCCGCGTCTTTTGTTGGGTAACAAAGTGTCGCTTTAATAAGCTGATATAATGCAGGGTTCAGTGGCTCCATAAAGAATATTGTAATTCAGATATAGCTTCATTAATATGTTCAGTTTATCCCCAAACGGTGCGTGGAGACCATCAGAGGCAAGCATCTGAATGGTATTTCTTAGCTAAGGTACATCATGTTTTTTTTTTTTTGTAGGAACATTACTCCTGGGTGCCAGGCGGTGGCATCCTCTCTCCTGAGGGCCAGTTAGGCATGGGGTGCCATGTGACGGATACTGAGGGATGCGCTGGCTGCCTCCCAGTCACTCGCCAGCTGTCTCTCATCCCCCATCATCCAGTAACACACATGGCCGAAGGAAGACACACTGTGCCTTCACCCACTGGCTCTCCTGAAGGCGGAAGGGGACGAGTAGTGTCCTTTGTGAGAGCCTTCGCCTTGCGAGGGAGCATGAGTAAAATCCAGCCAACAAGTTGAGCTGCTGCAACCGCACATGGTGAGTAAGCATGGGAGAGCAAGGGCAAGTGGCATTCTTCCTGGTCCAGAATATTACGTAACAACCAAAGAAATAGATTAGCTATTGTACAACATCACAGGTAATCACTTTCATTTTAATGAAGCAGAAAGGACTCAGGGTTTATACGTGCAAGGAAATTACTTCTTCCCTCGTCTGGTGTGAAGTTGTACCTGCTACAATGGAGCTACAAAGGTTGCCATAAAGTGGAAATTAGAACTGTTGAGCAAATGCAAAATGTTTATTTTTCACCTCTTTTTCTTTATGCACGGTGTAACGTATTCTGGATGGATCCAGAAAATGGAAATGGCCTCCCATCAGTGGCAGCCAGAAAGACAGAGTACAGAAGGTCTGAGGCTTTGTAAAAAAAAAAAAAAAATCGAACTGTTCCAACACCCAGAAGACAAAAATTATGCCCAAAGACAGAGGTGGATAAAGTCGCTCGGCCTTGTGAAAAAGGTCATTTTGGCAGCGGTTGGGTCTAATGTCAGATTTCATATTCAGAATCTTGTTCGGAGGGAGAAAAAGAATTGGTTGCTTCACTTTAATTCACAATGTGCCGCGATGTGTTAAATTGCTCTCATGTCAGAAAATAACAGCCCTTCACACTGCAACACACGCCCTTCATTAGGCGAGGCTCGTACCCAACCCAGGCGTTTGCCATCAGCAGGAGGGACGTGTGTGTGGGCGTGTGCGCGAGGGGTTGGGAGTCAAGCTGTTTCAGGAACCATCGCACCCTCCCCTCCCTCTGATAAACAATCCATCGCTAATTACTTTTGACACAAAGCAGACGACAGCAACAACACGGATATGATCAAGCTGTAATACACAATACAATACAACCGTAACTGATGGAGATTTCTGTACGTGTGGATCCAGTAGAGTGCCTGCGTACTGCTGCAGCCAGCCAAGCATACCCTGTGAGAGTTTTAATAGGTGGAGGCTGACCTTTTGTTACAAAGAGCAGACAGCAGAGCAGCATCAGTAATACCATTAACCCTGGTTTAACTGATGACCATGTCCACATGTCGGCTGTTTCCTTTGGCTGCTCCGAGGGCACCAATCAAGCTTTTATTTGCACATATTCTCGTCCTCCACAACACCTGCTGCCACCTCAGAGATCTGCTACCAGATGAGCAGACAATCCCGCTGTTTCTGGAGAGTAAGAATGGTGCAGAACGTGCGGTTTTCTTTTCCTTGACAGCGTCGAGTTGCCTATGTATTTCTAATGTACGAGGTCTTCTCCACCACTGAAAAGATAAAGTAACCATGGCAACTACATTGGTGTAACAGTTTCCGGTTATAAAAAAAGACCTACACTTATGGTTATCATTTAAAAGGATTGCTGCTGGAGTAATTAGGCAACTGATTGATTGCCAACATTTTTAATAGTCCATCAAGGAACAGTCGTCAACATTTGCTAGTTCCAGCTCCTATAATCTGAAGTTTGGCTTTTTTTCCTCTGTTTTATGTTATTGTAAATTCAACATTGAAAATGGCTTTGGAGATGTGAAAATGTCACCTTGGGTTCATTGAAAATATGACGGACATTTTTCACTATATTCTGACACTTTCTAGACTAATCATTTAATTAAAAAACAAAACAATCAGCCATGGCAAAGTGTGCAAAATGTTAATGATCTTCGACACACTTTCTCCAAAAACGTGTGTGACTTTAATGCTAGTTTCAGACACAATAGAGTGCAGTTTGAATGGAATGAAGCGCAGTAAATAATCCTACAAAGCAGCTAACTCGGATACTAGGCAGTCAATCAGAATGTAGAATAAAGTGTTTGCACTCTAACCTGGTGTCCCCATGCTCTGTGATATTATTCATCTTTTTACTCAAGTTCTGGTAGGATTGGTGGATAGAGTTACATTCTAGGAGTGCAGAGATGCAGAAAATTAACTTTTCTCTATTCTTCTCTAAAATAAGATTTTCGCTGTTATAACTTAATACATTTTTCTTCCATTGTACTTGCATTGTGGAGCTTATATAGGGACAAAGTTCTAATCAGGGCAGAGAGCACGGCTATGGTTCACACAGCTGCCCAGAAGAGCGCAACTGCCCTCTCCATTGGAAATAATGGCCTTCATATGTTGAACACTTGCGTTTTGGAGTGAAAGCATGGAGGGAAGAATGGAACAGGCGATCGACAGGCAGATTGGTGTATCTTCCGTAGTGATTTGGTTGATATACCGGTCTGTTGTAGTGAAGAAAGAGCTGAGCTGCAAGGCGAAGCTCTCTGTTCACCGGTCGATCTACGTTCCTCCTCTCACCTATGGTCATGAGCTTTGGGTCGTGACTGAAAGGACAAGATCCCGGATACAGGCGGCCGGAATGAGTTTCCTCCGCAGGGTGGCTGGGCGCTCTCTTAGAGATAGGGTGAGGAGCTCGGTCACTCGGGAGGAGCTCAGAGTAGAGCCGCTGCTCCTCCACATCGAGTCAGCTGAGATAGCTCGGGCATCTGCCTCCTGTACGCCTCCCTGGGGAGGTGTTCCGGGCATGTCCAACTGGGAGGAGGCCCCGGGGAAGACCTAGGACACGCTAGAGGGACTATGTCTCTTGGCTGCCCTGGGAACGCCTCAGTATTTCCCTGGAAGAGCTGGAGGAAGTGTCTGGGGAGAGGGAAGTCTGGGCATCCCTGCTTAGACTGCTGCCCCCTCAATTTATGAGAGGGGTCAGAAAACACTGAGTTCCTGGGGCGCCCTGGTAGTCTGGTAGTTAAAACGCATACCATGTAACTGCAACATCACTGGTTTGATTACAGCCAGGGACCTGTGTTGCATCATGCCATCTCTCTCCTGCCCTATCTGTATCTCACTCACGGTCACATAAAGGCAAAATGCCGAAAATAATCTTTTACAAGTGGTCACAGTTAGCAGACAGCTAACATCTTTACAGTTGGTACATTGTTGCTAGCTTACAACTAATTGACACATTGGCTGTGTGGGGCAAATAAACACAGACTGCAAAAACCCTCCAGTGACCAAATGCGCGTGAATAATGCAAGGTAACATTTTTAATTCAGTCAGATATCACACCAGTACAACCGTGTTATAGTTCCATGTGAAACATTTTGTCTTATATAATACTAAATCTCTGTACATATGACGTGGACGCCCATTGCTGCTGAGGAGAAAGGCTGCAGTTCAGCTTACAGTGTGTAATAAACGCAGCTCTACGCTGCCTCAGACGGAAAGCAATGATTAATGCGTGGGGAAATCTCAATCTATAACTCAGACAGTATTTCAAACTTTGGATTAGCCAATTTCAAGATATTTAACAATTTCCTGAAGCATTTCTAAATGATATTGTAGCTATCTTAATGACAAAGTAAAGGCCATGTTAATGGCGATATCAAGGAATTTACAGGCAAAACATAAAAAGTGCTTTCTCCTATGAGAATCAGAACGGAAAACCAGCTATAGTTCCTTCACAGCTCAGTGCTTTCATGGCGCCCGGGCCCATGATTACACTGAAGACAAATACCCAGCAACTTTCTCAATCACATAATGTGTATGCTTTGTACGGACTGAAATGCTCTGAGGTCTTTGTGATCAGATTGAGTGTCTTGAAACAATTATTATTCCCTTGGCCCGGTGCCACACACACACACACACACACAGACACACAGAAATCACTTGAAAATACCATTAAGGCAATCAATAGCTAGTTGCTGTGCTTTGGGGCTATCTTCTGTGACAAACAGTTGAGTCCACAAAGCCTAGCAAAGAACAAGTGGAAGAGCATATTTTTCAAGGAGCACTTGGTCCTTTGACATACCATTAAATATTAGTTCCCCTCCTGTGTTTCTCAATGGAAATCAGAAACAGCCTAAATCAGGCCACAATTTCATTTACTAAAATGTAAATGGACTGTACTTGTATAGCACCTTTCTAGTTGTCCGACTACTCAAAGCGCTTTCACACTACCTATCACATTTACCCAGGCACACACATTCATACACTGATGGCAGGAGCTGACTGCCCATCAGTACAAATTAAACTAATCATTCACACACACCGAAGGCACAGCTTCGGGAGCAATTTGGGGTTCAGTATCTTGCTGAAGGATACAAGGATACCGCCGACCTTTCTATTGGTAGACGACCCGCTCTGCAACTAAGCCACAGCTGCCCCGAAAGGGATACATGTAGAACACTAGGTCAAAAAAAAAAAAAAACACCCTCATGTTTCCTGTCACTAAAAATAATAAGAGAGATTACACTTCTGGAGAAGGCAAATTATATTTTTGCCAGATTCGATGGCCTTGATTTCTCCACTGAGCATGCTCTGGTTCTCTACTCATGATGCATTTTAACCTTCACAGCTCCACAATTGCTTGGATAATGGGCAACAATTTCTCTGAAACAGGAGCTCCCCAGGGAACAGTTTTGTCACCCTTTTTATTCACACTTTACACAACTGTGTGATTTTAGGCATAACCAGGTGTTATGTTATCTTCTGAAACTTTCTGATAATTCTCTCCATGTCCAGGTTTCATACTAAAGAGCAAGGGCTACACTTACACGGATGAGGTTGCCAGATTTTTCAATTGTTAATTACCTGAACCTTAATGTACTTAAGAAAAAGAAGCTAGTTAAAAACTCAAAACAACTCTGCAGGTTGAAATACTTTCCTCAGTTGAACTAATCACGATGTATGGTAATACTGTGTTAAAGGGCCCGTGGTCCAGGTTATTTTTGCTTGGGAAGCCAAAGTCCTTCAAGAACGGTAAAAAGCTTTAAAACATTTACGTCATGTGCCTTGTATTATGCTGTTCTAGGTTGGGGTATCAGCATTACTGCCAATGATAAATGGGTGCACACAGCTACAAAACTACAAGATCGTTGTTACATTTGTTCATTTTTAGCCCTTCTAGGGCATGGCCCCCATAATAGCCATGTCAGTCAGTCGGGCGAATGAAAATATCAAAACAACTGCCGAATAGATTGCTATGACATTTTGTAGAGACAGTCATGGTTCCCAGGTGATGAATCCTAATGACTTTGTTGACCTCCTGACTTTTGTTCTAGTGCCACCACGAGGTTGACATTTGTGGCTTTCAGTGAAACGTCTTGACAGTTGTTGCTAAAAATTTGCCACAGACATTCAGGTTCCCCTCAGGATGAATTTCAGTCCTTTTGGGGATCCTTCATGTAGTGCCATCATCAATTCAAAATTTCTATTTGACCAATACTTTGGTTTACGACCAAATTCCTGCCAAACTAATGACATTCCCATCAGCCTCAGATGTACTTTTTGTTTAGTGCTAATTAGCAAATGTTAGCATGCTAACAGGGTAACCTAAAATGGTGAACATTATACCTGCTAAACATCAGCATGTTAGCATTGTCACTGTCGGCATGTTAGCATGCTGCTGTTAGAATATAGACCAAAGCTGCTAGCATAGCTGTAGACTCTTGTTAAGTTTTCATTTGATATTATTGCCTGTTTTATTGGTCCCATTTTCAGGTGCATCACTGATGATCTGCCTTTTATTTATTAATGTATCTATTATATTTACGTAGTTTTTTTTATTTATTGGCTGACCATATTTCAGCCCGGTTTACATATAATAACCCCTCTCTCTTCAGTATGATCTTTTCTAGCTCTCTGCCACGCTAGCTGAGCTATATTCCTGTCGGAATATTTGTCCATTTGTGTGTCTACCGTGATCTGTCTCTTCCGTCATTTTTCGCTGTGCTCGGGCAACCAAACTAGTTTCCCCTCAGGCCATTAATAAAGTTATCTAATTTAATCTAATCACTAACTAATACTGGGTCAGATTAAGTAATGTGAAGCCGAAACAATAAAGTAAAACAAATGTTAAAAGACAATGTTGTTTGCCTGCAAAGTACAAAAAGCAATCCAGCAAATAACACCCCACCCCAGTGGCGCAAAAACTGCTTTCTTGGCAATAGTCTTGTTTGTTTACAATAATTAAACTAATGAGACCAAATTAACATGGTAATGATTTGTTGATGTTGAAATGCGACATGTCGTACCTTAATGAATGTCTTAAATTGAAGCAGCCACAGCTGATGTTGTCTGTGACAAGCAGGTGCCACCGTGGAAACAAGTTAATGACTTTCTTGCTTCATTGGTTGTGTTTTTAAAATAGGCATAGTTTTGTGCGTGACAAGTTCACATTCATTCATTTCCAAACTTTATAATCCACAGAGTTTAGGATCATGTGATCTACAGCCAAATCTCTCATGGGAAATGCTGGCAGGGATGCAGCTAATGGCCGCTAAAGGAAAACAAAGCTTCTAATCAGAGCAACAATATTGTTCTGAGGTTCAATGTAGGTATAGCCAGAGTGAAGAAAGGAGACATTAGCGGAGACTTGCCTCTGTATATCAAGCTGACCATCGGCTCATTGAGTGCTGTTTGACGTTATACATTTTACACGCTGCGTTTAGAGAAGGACATGAGCTCTGTTGTTGATGCTGACCACATTCAACAACAGCAAATGCCACCATGCATTTGGACAGTCTCTGGCCGTCCCCCAGCACCACAGAAAATAACACACCATGCCTGCAGAAAAATCCAATATGTTGTTCTGTTCCAAAAGCTGTGCTGAAACTGAGTAAGTGAATACTCTGGGATTACATTTCACCCTCTACCCTCCCAGATGGCCCTTAATCTCAAATTACAAACGGCTGCCAGCCACCCGGAAAAATGAAAAGTCCCAGACCTTGGAGTGATGCTGAGGGTAGTTCTCTACACCCACCTTCAAGAATAACCATTGCCAAGAAAACTCATTAATGTATAATTCAAAGGAGATCTATTACAACAGAATTTGGATGGTGAAAATATAACATTTAAACACTCTCTTTTACTGCCATTGGACTATTAGCCCTGCATTCCTAACAGTGACGAAAGAGGCTTCTCCAGTTCCCAAAAAAGAGGTAAGAATGAATTGATGTTTCAGACCGCAAAGGGAAAATTGCAATTTTCTATTGCACCCATGTAAAAAAAAACTGAGGGCAGAAAACAGAACAAAAGTTCAGAAGAAAGTGAACAGCTCCAACAAATAATCTCTTCAGTAAGTTATTGCCTTCATTGTCAGTTTTGGAGGTAAATAACTATACAAAGGTCTTGCAAATTGCAGTATTAAAAGGGAAAAACTAACCATTTTTAGGTGGTTTACTCGTTTTGTGATCAAAACTGACTTATTTGGGCAGCAACTAATTCAACGTGGGTGGTGAACATATTGTGTCAGTAGCACCAGCTGGGCGTTTGTTAAAAGTCTAGTAAGCAACACATTGCAGCGTTTGATTTCATACTGCTCTTTTGATGTGGAGCAGTTTGTATGTCATCTGGTTGGGGCTAATGAAGAGAAAGCGGGGGGATCAATGTCGCTGCTGCTGCTGCTTCTGGCCAGTAATGCAAGCTCACTCTGCAAACACCCTCACATTTCTCAGCAGTGCCAAGCCCAAAGAGTCTATTTGAATGCTGCAAACTCCCAAGAGGAGCACAGAAAAACTATCCGGCAGAGCCAAATTCACGATTCACGATCGATTGGCTTCTGCACATCACAGGGAGAGAGGGATGAGGAGGAGGAGGAGGAGGTCAGAGGAGTCGGAAGCTGCTTGGTGGGCTTAACTGAAAAAAGGACAATGATGAAGTGAAAAGGACTGATTCCATACAGCACATCTCTGTACACACAGGAGGGTCATTTCAGGGGAAAAAAACACAATCACACCTAATCTCTCCACACGCTTTCATCTCCCCTGAGTGTACCTGTGAAGTTAGAGTGATAGCTATCAACGAATGGGCTATTCATTGGAGCGTGTAAATCTTTGAACTATGGAACAATACTTCAGTTGAGATTTGTAGTGATACTATACTGTACAGGAAATTTGACTCGGCTGAAGTGAATGTAAAAAATGGGCAGGATTTAGTGAGCCCAAATTTCAGACAAAAAGATTTATTAAACAAGGTGACTACCCGAACTTCATCCACCAATAAGACACATGCAGCCCCTGTTCAATGGAGGTTCCACAATCCCCTGCTGGGAGAAAAGAAATGCAGGAAAGGTTATTACAACAGCGTCATGCCACAGATGAGGCATCGGCACAGCTAGCAATGAGGACGCAAACCTGCCTCACAGATCTGTTTTCATTCCAACATCTGCTTTAAAAAGGTTGCAAGACAGGCCCACAACAATGCATTACACATGGTTCCCACTCCACCAATTTGATAGATAGCAAATGTCCCATGTAAATGCAACCTAAGATGATCTGCGGGTGTTTTAAGATTTTAAATAGCAGCAGTTAAAATGCTCCTTTGGTGGAACTTTATAGTGGGATCTACATTGGCATGTTCAATACTCGCTGTTTACTTGGCTGTTGAACGTGCACTCTTCCGGTACAACGCGCAACACTCATGTGCAATATTCTGGTTTTACTGGTTTAATCAGTCGTACCCATTTCATCGGTTTTATTGGTCAAATTAGTTTTTACTGTTGAATTGCTTTTTGAAATGTATTTTAATGTATGAATGGCAGTAAGGAGGCCACTAATTACGTCTAGAGATGAAAGCTCTGTGATGCAGTGATGCTTAGCCCAAGAACAGTTTTCCCAAGGGGACGATAAAGTGTATCTTATCTTTATAGAGAGCCAAACTCATCACGTCCGGGCTAGCCTTTGTTCCACTAGCTTCGATAACTCACTGCAATCTCTCAGTCAGCATTTATGTCATTGGTCTTTCATGATTGTTGGAATTGGAATGTAGATTTCTTTGAGTTGGATCTGCTCGACCTGCATCAAACAACAGAAACTGTCATTTCCTGTTGCCAGTAGGTGGCACTATGACTTTGTTTAAATTTTTGCATGTAGATGTCTTCAGGCTGGGGGTCTTATCAAACATGTGAAGTTTGGAGAACATTTAACCATGTACACTCAAGTTACAACAACTTCCTGTTTCATTCCGAAACAGCAAAATGCGACACCACGCCACGGACACACCCTCCAACAAAAACTCACACTTAGCACAAATTTTAATCACGAAGGTCTTTAGATTGCACTGCAAAAATTTGAAGTCAATCAGATGAATTGTCTTGCAGGAGTTCGTTAAATTAGGGAGCCTCTTAAAATGCCCTAAAAGTGCACATTCAATTCAAAATGTCTGACTTCCTGTTGGATTTAGGGTATGACTCCAAGAGTCTTTTTTGTCAGTCTTGGGGGGATACAGCTATCACCAAACTTTTGTACATATAGGTGAAACTTAGCGTAGGAGGTACTTTGTTTCCAATTTTCTAGGGGGCGCTTTGGAGCGATTTAGCCACATCCATACCAAAGACCCATAAAACATCTATATTTTCACCACTTCAGACCTTTAGGCCCTCAAGAATGCGATTCCTTGGGGGGGTAAGAATAATATTTTCTTGCATTACATTAGGACCTCTGCAGCAGTCGCTGCTCGGGCCCTAAAAAACACTAATTCTAATCGTTTCTACTTTGCCATTTTATCCATCTGTGTTATGCTACTTTCAAATGAACTTAACATTTCCCTGCAGACGTGTCACAATAAAAGCCTACCAGGAAAAGGAGGGATTGTGCCCTTTGGTCAGCTTGAAGTCCTGCAACGTAAAACATCTTTGAAAGAAATGTTAGGTTTCTGCAAAACTAAATTGCAAAAAATGTCAAAGTAGAACACATTAAATTAGCTTTAACTTTCTGCCTTAGGAGAAATTTGTCAAGAGAATTTGAGAGAACACACTTAACGTAGCAGCAGACATGTAAAATCAAACTACAGTTAAAATAAAGTATCACACAAAGACCTATAAACACCAGAACATACATACACAATATATTGCACATTCCCCCTAATAAAAGGCGTAAGGTTCCCCACACACACCAGCACACTTCATTTCTTACTGTTCAGTAGTTTGCTTGGTAGTGGAGCTAAGGAAAACGTATATCTGGAATTATTTCAAACGGTATTTCTGTTACAAAGAGCAGCTCAGGGCAGCGGTGTCGTGGTGATGCAATTTGTGTTGTGGAAAAGCACATTATCCTGAATTTATCACTGGTAAAATCTGGACTGGTAAACATGAAGGACGTATTGAGTTTGGGTTAATAGCCAACAGTATCAACAGCAATTTTAAACAGGGGCGGATCAGGCAAAAGGAGCAATGTAATGAAAATATGATAAAATAAAACCTAAAGGAATAAAGTCCTGTCTATGATGTAAGCTTGTTGAAAAAAAAAAAAAGCCTAGTTCTCTCCAGTTGACTAAAAATACAGGGCCCTATTTGTGAATTTATGGTATAAATGATTTCTTTTGAATACAACAAGCCTAGAACATTGACTTGACAGAAGAATCAAATAATCAACTATGGCGAATCAAGGGTCACATGGCCTCCAGCTTCATATTCTTGCATGGGCAAAACACTACATAGCCAATCTGTTGGTGTCCACAGCTGAACAAGTGCAATAACAACAACAACAGCCTGAATGGTGGTAATGAGTGCAAAGTCCTGTGGAGTCTGGTTGTGAAACAAAGAGAAACAGCACTTTCATTCTATGCAAAACTAAGTATTATAAAGCTCCGGAAGTAGGCACAGAGGGAAGCTGAAATAATCATTATGTAAATAACCTGGGCGTTTATCTGTGTGGATCCAGCTTTAAACTCACAGAGCAGCAATATTTCCTCCCAAAACTCCCAGTGTGGTTCCTTCTGGTGAGCTCAGCCTCCCGGCAGGGCTGAAGGTTGGACCTCACATATCCACGCTCCGCAGGCTGCATCATGTGGGCTGTCGGCCCGAGCCAACACATTCTCATGCGTCCTCTCACAGCCGATGAAAAGTTAATTAACAGCCTTTTGGAGGTGGCAGGCCTGTGATAGCCCGGCCACTGGCGCGGCCCTATTACCCAGGCTTTAACAGTGATGAATTAGCTCCCCTTCCCTGCTGCCTGCCTCCCACCGTTGGCGGCTTTAGCCCAGTGGAAGGAGCTCTGTAGTGTGCTTGGTCTCTGTACGTCGTACATCCACTGGCTCCTCTTCAGACAGGAGACTACACTTTTGGAAGACGGGGAGGAAATTAACAGACAAGGAGCCAATAATTAATACATATAAACCCATTAGTGAAAATCAAGGATGCTCGTCAGTTTCTCTTACTTTAAGAGCACAAACAAAGCGGCCGTTTTTTTATTCTAGTGAGGATGTGCTTGAGAGGATGAGAATGCAGGTGCAACAGAGCAATGATCTATTATCCGACCGCATCCTTTGTGTTTTATTCCGATGGAAAACAAACAAGAATTCGAGCAAACAAAAAAGTCCTAAAAATAGTAAAATAACATACATGCAGGACAATTTAAAGAGATAGGCTTTTGTTGTGCCAGTACTGTAACCCTCCGTGATGGTGGAGGGTGAAACCTACAGTAAGAGACTGCTTCAGTCCGGTGGGTGGTCGTGACCGGGACTCAGCTGAGTGTGCAGCGAGGCCTTGACAGCTGGCTCATCTCACTGTAAAGTCTTTGGCAGGAGAAGACCTGAATGCTAGGATCCATGACACACTCATTATCTCCCCTGGCTGAGAGGGAAGAATCCTGTCATTAGTGGAAAACTAGTTAAATTGACATATGATCACAGACCATTAAACATTTTGTCGTCTCCAAGAACAAGCAGAGATACTCGGTGATGTCACTTGAGTAATTTTCTCAGACTTTTGAAAGCACGTCCAGTTCCCCAGAAGATGTTAAAAAACTGTTTTCGAGGCACGAGTAAAACTCACCATTGAAATGACTTTGACATGTAAAATCAGTGGGCTGCCCCTTTAAAGTGGTAAGTGTCATTTTCACATTGCTCAGATTAGAAAACAGTGTTATAACTCAAAAGCCATTAAGTACTGTAGGGAGTAACAAGAAAATCACAGTGGGAAACAAAACACAAGTGATATAATAAGCATTTAACAGTGCTAAAGATGTGCTCAGTAAAGGCCACCCACTCAGGTGAAAGAGAATGTATTTCTGCCGATGCCTGCTTGTGTTCAAATGAATGCAACTGGGGCAGAGTATTCACGGAAATCTATAAATATTCCCCCAGCTCCAATGACAGGCATTATGGTTATTTATAAATCCCATCCAGCTGAATGGGCCGAATGCTGCGTCACAATCCCAAACAACTTTTTCCCAGCTCCGGCACCATGCAGAAAATTGAACATGATTTTAATTACAAACAAAACAATGCTTCCAAGATGGAAAGGAGACAGTGGCCTCACAATGAGGCGCTGTGGGTGCCGAGACAACTAAATCCCAAGTCACGCTGTGGTATTGTGAATGACTTCAAACACGTTTTTTAACAGTTGGTGCCACAGAGATAGAGAAAGTACAGAATGGAAACATAAGGCACTGACAAGTTAAATGATGTAGGGCTACGATTTGGGAGGGGACCGATACATCAGTGAGCCAGTCGACATCAAAGTGTGCCAAGATTAAATGAAGGCACAGTCGAATGAGTGGTGTGAGGCAAATGTTGCCCCGACACAGCCTGCATGCTGATCACACACACTGCCACTCCCATCCCATTTCAGAGGCAAAGCAACGCAGCCATTTGTCAAGGATATCGTGGGTTGAGTAAACCAGCCACTCACTATGCATCTCAGCACAAAATAATACCAACATGAGCCAGGGGCAAATTAATATTTTGTTGCATCAGGCAGTCCGTGGACTGAATTAAGCAACTTCTGACTGACAGGAGGACTTTTGCTTCGAAACAGACACACAAAAAAGCCCTGAAAGGCATGGTGAAAAACTGCAGATTATTTCTTATCCTGATAAAGTCAGAAACTGGGAGCACGCCTGGGATTTTTTTTCCACCTTGGCTTTTAAGACTTTAGCTTTTAAGTCATTCAAATTGAACATTTCCTGAAACAAATGCAAAGTCACACAAAACAAAATTTAAGGAATAATAATCCTTAGGGTTCTTTGTGCATATTTTGCAATCTTATAAAACCACATCTGAGACCTGGTTACAAATGCAGATAATGGAAACAGAGCAATATGCATTGTCAGAATGCACAAAGGCATCAATAACCATGCAGACTGAAAAACAATAAGCAGCTAATCCCCCTTTTCTACACTTACTTACTTCTCAAAACTTTTTGCAGAGGCCCGAAGAACAATAGCAGAATGAACAGATGGGACAATTTAATTTCCCCATCGATGTCCTAATTGTGAAAGATGGGCAACCACATTAGAGGTGGTGTTGTGACTACCTGGGGCAACACCACAGAGATGGTCAGACTTCATTAAACATGCCCAGCTTTCTCCACAAGTAAAGAGCAAAGACAGACAAAAGGAACAAATTAGCATCTTTGCTTTCCTAAACCAGCCACACTTCTGTGACACAGAGACACAGATGTTGGTGGAAAGGACCACAGTCAGATACACGTGGTTAACAAGAACACATAGAAGCGGAGGAGGGAAGGTCTAGCTCAGGAATTCAACTTTACAGGGGTTATTTGAGTAGAGGTCTTCACGGGTTTCCAACCGAGTCAGACCACAGTGACTCTATATTATGGTGTGTTCGGGGTTGACTGCATTTTGGTTTGGGTCTAATTATCCATGGGTCTGTTTTGATCGGGTTTGACTGCGCATGGGTACCCTTCGGATGTGGTCCGTTTTTTGGAAATTCAATGTATGCACGTCGGGTTTGACATTTTGGACCCGTGAAGACCTCCTATCTGAGCCCAGTAATTGAACAACTGCCACATAATCACAGTCATCCAGCAGAACAACATCCGCTGAGGAAGGACAGCCCTGTCTAACACCTTAACCATTGGAAGCCACCCCCAAACACCTACGTCGGAGAAGATGGATGAACCCTGTTGTAACTTGGTTAAGATGCAAATATCACTATCATGCCAGCAGGCAATGGGAGGTATACTGTGGTAATGAATATCGCGGACGATCACTCCAAGAGCGGAGTCATTGTAATTCAGAGCTCTTGTTAGATCGCCATCCACAACTCTGTGACATCAGACTTCGGAATGCATCTGACAATATTTGTAACTTTAAGCGACAATCCCACAAATATGCCCACTTCACGCATTGATTGGCCAGGTGTCTCTGAAGCTCTCTTTTTTATTCTTCACACAACTTCAGTCACTGTTTTGTCTGCACAACCAGAGCAACTTCACGAATGCCTTTGTGGAGAGACTGTCCAAAAGTCGCCACGCGTCGTTATAAGTCCGTTTGTGTGATTCATTGCATCCCACTGATCTCCATGGTGTGTGTCATTCGGAAAAGGTATTAACGCCTTTGCCTATAAACTTAGATGGATGCCACTTTGTATTAACTAAATCTGTTCAAGCATACCCTGGCCTTAACACCTATAAAATCCTTGAGAACCCCACAAGCTGATACAAGTAGTAAGAGAATGAGAAAAAGAGCCAATTGACAACCATAGTGTCCTGTCTACACATGCTATGCCAAATACACAAACAGTTTGGCTACAAATTGTACAAGATCGACAAATATTTGACCACTATCCTTGCAACTCTGCTTAGTGACACTATACCTTAAATACAAAACTTGGGGGAATTGGTCTGCAAGTTAATAAATCAAAATGGAAGCTGAAGACAGCATGTGTGCCATGACATCAGCAGTGCAGACAGTAAGAGAGCTCGTCAGGACAGAACAAAATGAAACTTAACCCAGACCAGGTGTTCTCTTAGTTGGCTGTTTGCTTGAAGGCAAGATATTTCAAGTGCAAACAGAAACATGACAGCAGAACAGGTTCATCGGTATACACCATTGTAGACAGGGTGTACATGGATGCAGATAGGAAGATAGTAACATCAGTTTCAACAGCAAACTGTCCTTTCTTGACTGTGCAGACTAGAAAAGCTCATTTACACTGATCACTTTTCTGATTCATACCATCCAGTGGAGCACAAACTGGAAGTAATCTGGACCTTACACCACCAGGCATATCGACAAATACAAAGGCCGAAGACAACCACACTAACATCAGATGTTGAAAGACTTTGAAAGCCTGCAGTTACCCTCACTGAGCTCCCATTAAAACAAGAACACCAGGTCCAAAGGAAACGCAGGCCACAATGATAAATTAACTTAATGTCTTCCAATATGTAGCTGGAATTTCTGTGGAGTTAAAAAAACACTTAAAATTATTGTCTTTTTCAAGTCTGGCAATACAGTATGTTGAGACAGAGCCTGGTTAATCTGAGGGATCACATTGGCAGACATTACTGCGGAGGTAAACCTGTACATTAGTCAGTCTAAACAGCACATCCACAAACACAAACAGAATAGAGCTAACAATTACAGCCAACTCTTTACACTCACTTACAGAACGTAATACGTGTACTGCTTCAAGTATTCAAATGAATGATTTCCTATAATGACGGATGGTCTGACAAAGTTATTGTTAACTACAGCATGAGGTTTTTCCAATATGACCAAACTATATTTAAATAGTTATATCACATGATCCTCATCAGCAGATATAGTTTTCCCAGTCGTCATAGAATTATTGTAGATTCTTAAAGTTCCATTTTTTCAGCACTTAAAATGACCTCTTGACCTCTTAAAAGCTGAGACTTCTCCTGACCTTGGACACAGCAGTTATTTTCATCCTTTTCATTGTGAGCATTTCTTTTGCATTGCAGCTTGTCTTAGTAGCTCTAGTAGTGAATAACTCTATTATTGACTCTGCTTTGTCAGAAACATGGCACATTTCAATTTAGTAACCAGGTCCAGTTAATTGTTTTACACTTAGTTAGACATTCTATGGATGTCCAATGACTGGATGGAAGAATTAAATTATTCTACACAGAATTAAATGAAACTAATTTGGCCTGTTTTTGCATCTCTTATAGAATATAGAAAACCTTGTTAAAGTAGTGCTACATCATTGTAATTACATGAAAGGCAGGAGCCTTGAAAGCCAATGTAAAAATAAAGTGCTTCCAAATTTTACCTGTATCTTCTGTACCTTCTGACTTAGAAACCACTTTCAATGACTTAATGTCTCATTTGGAGACTTTTTTAAATTTTCCAAAAATAAAAAAGCTTGGAAGATTTTTGCTCACCTTCATCGTGCCTTTTAAGGCATTCATAAACACATATTTTGCTTTCAAAACAAGATCAACTTTAAATAAACTAGCTACTTAAGAGCAATCAAATCAAATACATTACTTGTGCATTTTAAAGCTGCACCCATACTTTCATATTAACTATAGAAATGAATATGTGTGACGTGAAAGATGTTGCTGGTGGAGCTAGTGGAGCATCTAGCAGCAGAAAAACCCAGATATTTTTCAGTCGACGTTGGAGACCAAAAATGAGCACAAAGGAGAGTGAATATTGGTTTGTTAGGTGGCCAGAAACACGACTCCAAATGAAAGCTAATGTTGCTCGGTGTTTGCTGGGTGTGGAAATAGGCAACTCTTTCCTAGCACACTAGCTATTACAACTTGACTTGTCAGATGATAATATGTTATTGTGTTTACAGCTTGTCGAGCAGCCCCAAACTGGCCAACAAAGTCGATTAATGCAGCTTTAATGTAAGTTCAAATTGTATGCCTTCTACTGAAGTTCTACAACTAAATGAAGATTCAGTTCTCGGCATGTTCTCACAGTTTGAATCACCATAAATCGTTTAATAACAAATCCTAAATAAAAGTGAACTGAGCAATGTTTGGTAAAGAGCAGGATCACCGTGGATCTACATGTACAAGACCAGAAAAGTCCAAAGGAAGAGAGTATTCTTATCTCTTGCTGTTACCTTTTCCTGCTACTGACACCTTTAATCTTGTATCTGCCAAATATAAAAGCCCAATAATCGGTCTCTAGCGCTGCTTCACTGTACAGCAGCATGTTGCTTCGCAGTGTGATTTTACCTGCAGCAATGTGTCACTTCCGCCCATGCCTCTCAGGGGTTTAACATAATTGCATTCATTAGCTAATCTACACACCTACCTCCTATTGTAAGTTCCAGCTCGACCTAAACGTCATTCAGAACACAACTCCCTGGGCTAATGTAATTGATGTGCACTTGTTCTTCATGTTCTTTGCCAAACACTTCGTAATAGAGTGATACAGCTCAAGACCTCACTGTGATCACAAGTGTTCAGCACTCATTCTTTTTACTCCCTTCCTCGCCAGGGCTAATTAGAGCCAATAAACATGGTGAACAAACAACACTCCTTAGGACTTTCACTATCTCCTTCCTTCCCTGGCAAAAGCCTATAAGGTCAAATTTTTGCCCCCCCGCCTTCGCTCCAACAAAAACCTGCTTTTAGAATAGCTCTCAAGCTCAGTGCTGGATACTCGATAGATATAGCGAGCGCAGCATCAAGAATAAAAACCCTTTGAAAATTGCCATGAAGCTTTTGAAGCCTATGTCCCACTGCTCAACGCTCTCAGGGTTTTCATCTCTCCCCATCTCTCCTCATTTGCCGAGGAGCTCTGTGGGCCTCGCTGAGTAGCTGTAATGAACTCCAAGGAAAAGCATCCAAAGAGAGGAGGATGGCTGCACGGACAGCCAGGCAGGGCAATACTGTACTGTGTGCCGCAAGACGCTGTACGCAAACACGCCGCTCTCAATAATCTACAAAGTTGAAGCAGTGCAGCAAGGCTTGTCACTCATTTTCTAAAGATACCCTTCAACTCTTTCACCACTCGTGAAGTAATCCTGAAAGATAGAGGCAATTTGAAGGAAGAGTTGTGTCATCACAGGGGTCTGTTCTGCCTGCTCTATTCTAGAAATCCCAGTCTGTTCCCCTACCGCGCTTCTACTTCGCGTCTGTGGTTGCGATGGGTGTTGTTCATTTTCTATTTGAGTGGATTTGGAGGCTGAGGAGGCCACCCACCAGCTTGTGCCCAGCAAGCGGTGGACGTCTTCACGAGGAAAAGGAAAAGACTGACAAACAGACACATTCAACAGCAACATGGGAAATGGCGCAGGGTCAGAAATAAGATGTTTTAGCAGGCTGAGAAACAGAGTGATGCTGTAAGCTATAGCACCAGGACAGAAACTGTTGTAATGAGATAGACTGTCAGGAAATGGGCTTAGAAAGCGGTCTGATGAAGAAGAGGTGACTAAAATAAAAACCCTTCGATTTACCCAAAAGATGCAGACCTCCATTTGCGACAGGGGTAACTTCTTCTACATGGAGGGGCAATAAGGTTTAGAGGGATCTCTGAGACTTCTACGGGCAATGAGGAGTGTCGCCTGCAACATAAAAAGAGAGAGGCACATTGAAGCGGTTCATAATGCACATTACACCAAGTTCAAAAAAAGATAGTAGCATATTTTTATTCAAAATCAGACAGCAGGCGATGATGGCATGTTTCTGTCGCGGCATGAATTGCGCTAGTGCAGTGTACCAGAGAGGGGGTCCATCAGCATGCTCCTACTGAGCGGAAGGTGCCATTTGGCAGAAAGAGAGATTACTTCTGTCCACTGCCCGCAGCCTTTTAATGCCTTCAAATCAGGGCCGGGAACTGTCATATATGCATCATCACAACGGGCTGAATCAGCACACACTGCTCAGTGCCAGGTAGGGAGCAGAGAGAGGGGTGGGAGGGTGGGGCGGGGAGACATGATCAGAATGTACCAGACTGAGTGTAACGCGAGACAACAACAGAGGCTGTGGAGAACAGATATGAACAGGAAGGAAGCACAGGACACGGGGAAGCCGATTAGAATTACTTTCTGTTATCTAACGTGTTAGTTAGCATAATGACCTTCCTGGTCAAATCTCTGAAGTTCCAGTACAGGAATTGCCAACAGTACATGTTGTCATATTTTAACAGGTAAATTACAGTATTGCACATAACACAGGCACAAACAGGTGTGCTGTCTAAATTTTAAAAATATAAATAAAGATTTCATTAGATTTTTCTAAAAAAAATAAGGTCATGTACTGTACACACCTGAGTAAACTCTGTGTTACACAATGAACAGTTAACATTTAATCATTTGCTATATACAGTGTGTGTTCTCTCCAATAGTGAGATGAGGAGATTGAAATCAATCTCATGGCTGTGCGTAAAGCGCCGAGCTGGAATGACGACATGGTTGGCCTAGCTTAGCATAAAAACTAGAAGCAGGAGGGGAAACAGCTAGGGTACCATCATGCCTGATGAACTGTTCGTCATGGGAAAAAAGAAGACGTTTTTAGAAGGTAAAGAAAAGTCCTAATACATTGCAGATGTAGCAAAATCCAAAAACATGAACAGAGATTCCAGAGGGTTAAGCTAGCCAGCTAGCATGCTCACTTCCCAAGATCATGAATGCTACAGTGATTCATGATGTTCTTAATGTTATATATAAAATGTTTCGTCGCTTTATGTTTCGATTGGAGTTCCTTTGTCATTCTAATTGCCTCGGACCACTTGGAATCATCCCAGCAAAGAGAGTTAAGGAAGAGGAATAAAAAAGAATTTTCTTTTCTACAACAAAAAACAGAACAACCACTTTTGTAATTTTTCAGCACTGTGCTGTAAAGCCTTTTTAATTGCCAATACTCAAACGACAAAATGTATTGTTTATCCCTGCCTTCCAAAACAATGTATTCTACAGAATATAGCCTTTTTTTTCTTAGATCTGCCACCATTATTGGCAGGACAACAATGCTTGTCAGTACCTTCAAAAACAGTTAGAAATGACCATTACAAAACTGATCTGCCTGAGTGTTTCTGATGTGCCCCCTCTGTGGTTACCGTTTTCTTAAGCTCAGCCAACTAGAAGTAGTTGGTTAAAATTAGGGAAAGATTGTGGTTATGGTTAAAAGAAACAAACCTTTACCGTTGGTACTAGACAGGATGGGAGCCGCGGTCTCTGCTCTTCTAGTCAGACACTTTGTACAATCCAGTCTCATATAAAACCGTACCCTGACTACGTTGGTCCAAAGTGCAAAACGTAGAGGGGTTACAATAATGGCCCTTGAATTGTATTGTATTGACTGTTACATTTTTTTGCCTATTCTTTTATATGACATCACGCTACCTTTGCCTTTGCTTCTGAGATTATACGGACATTATTTGCATGACCGCAAGAGGTCATGAAAAAAGAAGACACAAACATATAGGTCAACCTTGTTTGGGACGAGTCCACACACGCCTTTACTGGACAAACAGAACACAAGTCACCCAGAGCAGAGGGGAGGGAGGGGCAGGACATGGCCGTCAGGGTGAATGGAGGACTGGCCATAAATAAACCACCTAAACATCTCCCCCAGGTGCCTAATTCCTGAGTAATGGAAGAAGCAGCCACTTGTCATTGAAGCATCCCCCAGTGAGGACTGATGCCCACTGCTACGCTAGATAGTGTGCTGTCACTGGACGACCATGGCCTGCTCTCTGGTGCTGAGCGGCATCGTCAGCTGACACATCCCAAGCTCCAACTTCAGCAAACATACTGCCAGGGAGAGTTACCGTGCAAAGTGTTTTTAAGTGTTAAGTCCCCTATTTTCACAGGGAAATGTCCTGTGTTCTTTCCTGGGAAAAAACAGTCCTTGCAAAGTCATTGTCTTCAAATTGATTCCACCCCAAAACTTATTCTCTTCTAATAGCAGCAACAACAGCGCCAGTGTCTGATAGGCACAAAAGCAACACGCAGAAAGACAAGATTTTATGATATCTATTTATCAGAGAAGCTCTGCAAGCAGCGGCGCTAGTGCAAGGCTAAAACCCAGATGTTCACTTTAAATGATTTAAGTTGGTCTTGATGAACTCATAAACCTTCAAGGTGGACAGCTGAGGGAGCATTAACTTCAAGAGGGTTGGTGAAGGCTGATATAAAAACACGCATTAAAAGGGATCGTTCTGATTAGCCTGAGAAAAGAACAAGACAGGACTGTATGCAGAGAATAACAACGATGGTTCAGCCTTGAAGGATGATGACTTTGGAGGAGAATGCTGTGGGTTTAGTGTGATCAGACACACTCGCAACGAGCACTGGCACTTTGGCCAACCCCATGAGAGACTCCAGTTATTTTAACTTTTTGTGATTTATGAGGATAGTACAGGCCAAAAGCAGGATAATGTTTTTATACTACCACACCATATTTGTGGATTAAAAAGAGACTATATTGTTGAAATGTTCCCTGTTTGAATGTTCCATGAAAGAACTACTGTATATATACTGTGTACTACTAGTATACTTAGCTTCAATATGAATGTAGCCAGAGTATCTTAAAAGAAAAAGTGGCTCTTGAAGATTAATATATTAAATATCAATGTTTCATTTTTATAACATTTATTTATACCTTTTTTCATTTTTATTATATTATCTATTTGTGTATCACGTATTATATATACGTATTATAATATACTGTGTATGTTTTATCAGCTTCTTTGCTAAATAAATACATCCAAACATCTACAAACATGAGTCATCAATTATAAACATCTAAATGTAAAATTATTCAATATTTTTTGTCCGCAAATGCCATGAAAAGACCGAAGCAAACAATTTGTTAGTCTGCCTCAAGTTATACAGTAAATCCTAAACAACAGCTCACAAATATATAGCTTCATTTCAAAGAAACTCAATAATTACCTAAAACAGCTGGTCACTCTAGTTTTTAAGAGGAGGAAAATGGTGCAATTGTTGGGAACTATTTTCAGCTGCGGATTAATCCACGTGACCCTCTAGTGAGTATTTGGGGCAGCAGGACAGTGTGTGTGGGATTGAGCCAAATCAGCTGCAGTGTGTGTGTGTGTGTGTGTGTGTGTGTGTGTGTTCATGGTAATGAACCCAGTTTTTAATAGTTGTTGTTGCAGTGTGTTTAGGTTATTGATAAAAGGCATATTTACATGTCAGGGTTTCCAGGAACTATAAATTTGAAAGATAAATGTGTGAGTGTTTAGCCTTCTTGAATCTTTGTGGGTTAAAGAGAGGGTCAGCGCTGTTTTCCACCAGATAAAACACAAATAACAATGTCCTTCCTATATTATTATTATGGAGTCTCCGAATGAGTTAGAAATATATTAATTTCTTCACTTTTACTTTTGACATACATTGGCAATCATTCATGTATATAGTTTAGAGGAATCAGGCGGTTTGAGAGTGGCATGAAATGAAACATCATGAATCTCCTGAAATTAACTTTCTTTGTAACTGTATTTAACTGCCCATTCAAAGTCAATCAGGGACCATCAAGAGACACACAAGACAAGTGACAAATGCTGGAACAGACCAAGACCAAAAGAGCACACTGTATGTGCTTTTGGCATGATCATGAGGAATATGAGAAGCCAAACAATCATTAATATCTTTTTGTTAGTAGCATCATGGTGTCACTTTAAAATACTCATATATATATATACACAAGCAGTGCTCAACATCAAAGTGTTAGCTAGTTAATAAGTATGATTGAAATTATTTATGTCATAAAACAAATTTAACAACCCAGTAGTTGCCCTCTTAAATGTAAACCGTAAACCCTTGAACCCATTGCAATGTGATGCAGCTTGTGATGGAAAGACCCTGTGTAAAATGTAAATCTAACAGCAGCGTGCCATATGGATAAACGTGCCCCAAGGACAAATGGGGTTGTGCTCTGTTGCGACCCAGAGCTGCCAGTAATAATCTCTCATCCATGGAGGTTAAGTGCTGGATGGAGATTTCCCACTGCCTGCCATATAAGCTTCCTGTTATCACTGGAGTGCAGGTTCTCTGCTTACATAAGGCCAATCTCGAAACACTCCGGCCCCCAAAACTTCTAAACTGTCAGAAGGCTGGCAAAGTGCTTTCAAGGACTAATTGAGCTTAATAATGGTGCTTATGCAGGAAAACACACACACACACAGTCAGTACAGACACACTCTGTCTGCTGCGGTTTTAGGAAATTCGTACTACTACAGTTAATACATGTTGTCAAAATAAGAATGAGCTTAAGTTTAGTGTTGTTAAGTGCTGTTACTATTAAGTACTTGACTTAAAAACGAGTCTACTAGAACTAAGATTACTTATTGAAAACTGCATGAACAAAACTTTTACTAGCTCTTAGTAACACTAACTTGGCTAATAAAATCATCGGTGCCCGTTTTTTCTGTCCAGTGAAGCTCTCCAAGGTAGTGACCACAATTTTCTTAATAAGAAAAGACTGATATATAAAAGGAAACCGTGTTCAGCCGGGAGGGCCACAAGCCATATATGTATGCTATTCTGTATTTCCTAGTATAACTTTGATTAAATAAGTGTCAGAGTTGCTAATTTTAGCATGCCCTGGAGAACATGCAAGTACCCGAAAAAGCTACTCACTACATAGTAAAAGTAGTTGTAATAAGTTATTTCTGTCCCCTTGGACAACCTGACCAGCAGAAACCAACAGCAACTAGCGGGCACCATATATTCACTTGGAGTTGTTTCTGTCCCCTCACTAATATAACTCCAATATTCATTCTCTTTCAGCTCTGTTTAGGGTCTCCACCAACTCCTGAGAAAAAGATTTTGGCTCTTTAGCTGCTAAAGTGAAACTTGAACCTCACCAGCAAGTCACTAACTCTGTCGGGCTGCCAGTTCGGATGTTATTTAATAACGATAACTTTTATTTCATGTCACTTTTTATTTCATAATGTCACTTCTCATGGCAGTGGCATTGTCAGCAGTCACCACACACTCACCTTTCAGCCAATCATTTGTCCCCTGCCTCTTAAGATAGCAAGCTCAACAACTGCTACCACAATTAGCCATTTAGCTCCAGTCAGCTAGAGCAACAACAACAAGGTAATATAATAAAGTAGTATCTGTAGGCTGCTGTAAACACCCAAATTGTTGGTTCATTTCTATATTTTATACAATTTATTCATGTGATCATTTATATCATAACGTATTTTTATATGTGTTCAATATTGAACACGTTGGGCTTCCATAAAATCCCATCTAGATCCTTGTAACCTGTCAATAAAACAGTGACATCTTCTTTACAGTTTAAGTGTGTACATGTGGCGCTCTTCACTTTGTGGTTGCCCTATCGCTGTTTTTTCACATCAGTCACTGACAGGGAATAGAACAATGGACATTTAACTTGAAAAATGTCATGGATCAATATTTTACATAGTAATAGAATGTGATGCCTCTGGAATATGACTGCTGGAGACAGTCAACAAATATGCTGCTGTAGTAGTATTTTATGTTAACCTTACACATTGCAGCTACAGTACACGTTGAAAATGACAGGTTTCAAGGGTGATGGTGTTGGTGAAGAGTCAATACTGTACACGCTGTCTCTGAATCATCACAGTACAACACGGTCAGTTCATCTGGAAACAGTCCTGCGCTGCTGCACCGCAGCCACTCCAGCACCATCCATCAGGGCTCAGTGCAAACCAAAAGCAGCTTCCAGACGAGGACGAGATAAACACAAACACGGGGAGTGTCTGAGCATTGGTATAACACACAGCACTAAGCTGGTGAGTGTAGGAACTTTTTTCTGTTGACACAAATCCCAGGGACAAAAACACCCCCACCTCTGTACTTCCTCCTGATGGATGAATAGCGTGTACTTCCGTCCGTTATGTAACAGAAAGTCTGCCGTGTTCTGTGCTTCTCAAAAAGCAGATTTAAGCGGTTTTGCTTTATATAATGTGGAAATCCAAATCTTTCTCTTTTTGCTAGATAGAATGCGTCGCTTCCCAGACTCTGTAAGCATGCTTGCTCATGGTATTACTCAACAAGGGGAGGGACAGAATGATCTAATGTTGAATATCCTTGGGTATTCTTTTCCGCATTATCCTATTTATGATGATATTTTCTTCTACTACTACAGGACAAATCAAGGGACAACAGGGCCTTACTCTTGCACAAACAAACAAACACACAGTCTTAGAGGGCATTGTCAAGTCCTGATAGGTTCATAAAGTTGTCGTGCACTGATTATGACAAGATGAAACGCTCATTAAACAACTGCGTAAAAGTGGTGATCTGAGAGTATTAAACATTGCCCGACAATATCATGTTGACAGAATCAAATTAATCTTTGCTGCTTCAGTGTGAGGCCTTTGGAAATCAGCTTTGCTGTAGCGCCCCTCCCTCTATCATCCCCTCCATCTCATTTCCCTCATCAGCATCACATCAATGAAGTCTAGAGGGAGAGATATTTATAAGCTTTGGTAGTAAATACAAAGATTTCATTATTGATGGTGCCCACTGCCCAGCTCATACCATATAATGAGGCCTGCCTATAAAAAAAAAAAAAGGAGGCTACCTCACAATTAATTATTGCAGTTTATCACACCTTTGGGTGCTGAGTGCTGGGATCTACAGGAGCAGATCAAGGAATGGAAAAACAAAAAAGGCTTTGTAAGACATAGGCATCATCAGGAACGTGGTCCCGTCTGGCTGTGCAACTCCTGAAGGATAGGATAACATACTGAAGGGGAACGCTGAACCAAAAAGTATGTGGCAGAGCCTCAACTGCTAATTCTGCTTTCTCGGACAAGCATGTTCGCAGAGCTGCACCTTTTGTTTTCATGTTGCAAGAACACGACAGCATGTGGCAATACTGTCTCTGACGCAACAAATAAAGGCCTACAAGGGGTCTTGCTTTGGTGAATTAAATAAATAGGTTTTTATTTCACTGGACTTTTATTTTATAATGCCATATTTATTTATGAATAGTCCCATGAAATAAATAAATGTGGCATTATGAAATAAAGGTCCAGTGAAATAAAAACCTATTTATTTATTTGTTCAACCACACTGACTCATTTATTAATTTCATAGGCATATATATGTATTTATTAAAAAACTAAACAAAAAAAACCCCTCCCTATCCTCAGCTTTGTAAACTGTGCTAGGCTTTAGCAGTCTAGTTTCTGGTGCACTTATTCTTTTTGTTACCTTGTGTTGTTATAATTGCTTCCATTGTCTTCCTCATATGTAAGTCGCTTTGGATTAGTCTGCTGAATGACTAAATGTAAATGTGAATGTATTTAATATTGAATAAAATGGCATTCCATACCTTTGGGTTTAATAACACCATTGTTTATTGTGACATTTCTAACCAAAATCAGCTTTTTATCACTGTGATGATGCAAATGTGTGCCACTGACGAATTGCAAACTCTGTTGAAAGGGTTGTAAGTAAGGTCAGAGTTGGGTCATGTTACCTGGATAACACCATCCAATTTTATAAAATGCTGCTCTGTTGGAGTATAAACTGCTCTGCAAACGAGATCCAAACACGTTTTGCAGTCAATGGTAAGACAGGAGTGGGCGGTGTAAATAAGGTACCCTGTGGAGATTTTGAGCACTTGTATTGCTATAGAGCATTAGTTGGTCCTGGTTTGGTTAGTATCACCCACACGCACCAGGACGCGTTCGAACACTATCAATACACTATCCAGACTCTGTCCAACAGTGGGTAGTGGTAATGCACAAAGAAATGTAGCAAGGTGCCAACAAAGGCAAGGCAGGAGAAGACTGCAGGCAAGCATTCAAGGATGTAAACAATGCACGATTTAAATGCATTTAAATAATCTGCTTTTGCAAATATGTTATGGGGAAAGGAATGCATTCAACATGTCTCACAGTTAGTTTTGGGGAGTAACACTGAAAGTAAACGCAAAACACTGTAAACCTTTATCTTGCTCTCCAGCTGTCAGCTGAAAGCACATACTCAGGTTACAAATTAATTTTGCTGTGTCAATTTCTTATGTGACCGGGCGGGCACTTAAATAATGCACAGAAGTCAGAGAGAGGAGGTCGGTGGATGGGCGTGTGTATAAACAACGGGGTTCGTGTCCCATGCGTTGTCAGGTTTAGGCCTATAAAACCCTTAGTTAAGGTTAGGGAAAGATACTGAAAAAGTCAATATGTCCTGTCTCAATAATTAACCAAGGACACAATCTCCTCAACATCATTTCCTTGACCATTACCATGTGCTTTGAGATGGCTACGTCACCATAACATAGCCATAAAAATGTTATTAATGCTGTAGATGCCAGGAGCGGATAAGGTAGGAAATCCAATGAACTATATTGACAGTTATATTTTGATATATTATATATAAGTGTATGGATATGTTTAATATAAATGTTCCTTCTGTTAATGATGTTAATTTATTATTTTTTTTGTTTTATAAACAGGGTTGAATAAAACCACCAAATATTCTTCTATAATAATCATGAGTAACAGACAGCAATCTTGAGGATATCCTTCATTATGTTAATCATTGAACTAAACACCAAACACTTCAGTTTACATACCATATTTGTCTTCACTCATCACATGAGTGTTAAAATGAACTCTATGGTAAACCTTTCAGGAGTTATGGGAACTTTGACAAAAATCTGTTTCCTTATTACTATGCAAATGTATGCAGAACAGGAATCTAATAAGGTCTTTGCCTTTATAGGGAGAACCGTTAGTGTATAAGTAAGAGGTTTCCGTCATGTATATTTATTGACTGTATTACCCTGATTAGCACTGAAACACAGCAGAGTAAAATACACCTTATTCTCTTTTAGCCCTGAGAAATGTTCTTATGCAGGTGTGTTGGTGCATACTATGTGAAGCCACATAGCCACTGGCCACAACAGCCCAGTTAACCTTGGCATTCTCCTTTCGCAGACTGCCATGTCAGCACTAAACACTGCATTTCTCCCAGCGGTGCACCATTACAGCTGGACTGGCTTAAAACTGGATGCAACCCAATGTGGGCTGATGTGTTAAAGGAGCCAACATGCCTGGTTCAGCTGTCACCCATGGGACGAGGAGACAGCAGGAGGCCAGAAGAGGAAGGGGAGGTTAAGGGTAAAGCTCCTGACAGCCCTGCTCAGCTGTTAAATGACACACCTGGAACGCCAGAGGGTCCTGTGGGACTATGACTGTAGAACACAACACTAGATCCAAGGGTGGAGATGCTGCCATACACCACTGATAGTGTATTGTAGGCCTACTATGTGCACACAACTATACGCAGACACATATATGCACAAGCAGACGTGTATAAGCACACGTACACACACAGGGTGTGTGCCCTTGTCTAAGGTTAAGCCAAAATATATATTTTTTCTGGTATGTTATATCAATATTGGTCTTAACATTTGAATCAAATATCATATTGGCCATTCAGGGTTCTCTTACATAAAATCTGTTTCACTCTTAAAACTTGATTCTAATGACATATCAATCATATTTATTCACTTTGTTAAATTATATTTTACTATTTGGGGTTTGGTGATTAACAAGATCAAGAGGAGAATATCTACAGCGAGAGAGTCTTAAATTAATGCTTTGCTGTCTTTAAAGATACATTAATAGATTTTTTACGGCTTGGGGGCCGCTCAACAAGTTTAAAACACAAGAACTGACATGTTATCACTGTATAAAGTTGCTACAGCTAACTTATTAGAAAATTAGATTATGCATCCAGCAGGCACAGAATAACATGAGCATCGATTTGGAGTTGTGTTTCTGGCGAACCAATGAATTTGAATTAAGCCCAGTATTCCTCTCCTGTTAGCTCTGTTTGGTCTCCACCAACTCCTGAGGGAAATATCTGGCTCTTAAACAGCTAAATGTTTGACTTTGTTCACCTTGTTTACTGAAAAAAGCTTCTTGCTGCCGCTGGAAATAAATTGATAAGGGCAGAATTGCACAAACCCAAGTTAAGGATAAAAGCTGCCGTATGGTAACCTATATCATTGTTGTTAGAGAAAACTCCAAGATAACTTTAAATATAAATCCATTCCTAAACCTCAGCATGTAAAAACACTGATTTGTTTTAGAATACTAAACCATTTGACTGCAGGTCATATTTATATGCATTATTAGTGAGCGTTGCCATTTTCCCTTCCCAACAAAGGCAAGAAACAAAATTAGTTACTCGGGGCTTTCATTAAATTGCCATGAAAAGGCAGCAGGAGGTTTATAGGGCCTTATGTGAAAGCAATGAGAAAGGGAGCAACAGCAAAATGTCAAAAGCAAAATGAAGGAATAAGGAGCAGCCTCATTTCCATACGGTGCATTTCAGAAATGATGTAAAACTATTTGTCTTGTTGAGTAATGTCACAACAAAAACCTACTATACAGACCAGAGACTTTGTATGGAACGGAAGAATTTAGCAGTGTAGTGAAAATACAAGTGTTGAAAAAGAGTACTGAAACACTGGTAGTGTAACAGGTAATCAAGTATAGCAATTCATTTAAAAACCCTTAAGGGGCTATGTTGGTGTGGTCGAGTTGCTACAGGTAAATGGATCCAAAATTACAAGTTTGTGTTATCGATTCATTAGTTTTCAAAGGTCAAGGTTACTTTGATTGTCTCCGATAGGAGAAACTGGTCTTAGATAATGGGAATTGCTGCATAGTTTTGAGGCTTAACAGATGCCAAAAAACTACCAACCAACTCAACTAAATTAAGAGTTGAGCCAGGTTAAACGTTTTTGCTGGATGGGCCTGCATCTTGTTTTTGCTGGAGCCCTCGGTGCCATGACAGCGGTCACATTGAAATGAATGAGGAAATCTAAAGTCGGTCTGAACGTTGAATCTACTCAAGCATAAGTAGGCTATAGAAACATTACTTTGGTAGTGGCATTAGACAATCTGTGATTTCCATCAACCTTGAAATGTATAAAAAGTTGGATGGTCACCAGCTAAATAATAGGAAATAATAACTCTTTAGTAAGTAAATAATTCTTTATTTTTCTATTGCTCTAAATCAGTGTTTTTCAACCTAACCTATTGTTAATAGCCTATATTAACAATATACAGTCATTCTTATCAAAGTGTCTTGAATAGGAATCAAATAAACACAAAGAAAACCAGTATTTTATGATCTTTAATATTTCTTCTTTAAGAGCCAAGACTTTCTATCACCTTTGGGACAAAGCCAGCTGGGACAGAAATAAGAACTTCTGTTTTGCCAGCATTTAGCTGTAAAAAATGATGTGCCATCCAACGTTTTATAGAGCTGACGCAATTCTGTAAAACGGAGGCTTGGACAAGGGCTGGAACAAAATGTATAACTGAATATCGTCTGCATAACAGTGGTATGAGATAGCTTTAAAGTGACTTATTATCTGCCCGAGAGGAAGCACGTCCAATGCACAGACCCAGGATAGAACCTTGGGCGGCACCACAAGACAGAGATTCAGTTTATGAGGCATAGTATGAACAGTAACTGGGAAAGTCCTGTGTGAAAGGTAAGAGGAGAACCACTCCAAATCTGATCATCCTCTCAACCAAGATACGTTGGTTGGCAGAACTGAGGTGTAATACTACCAATACAGAACATTCTCCTGCATCACGCTGTATTAAGACATCGTTTAAGACTCGGAGAAAGGCTGTGTCTGTTGACTGCAACAGATGAAAATCAGACTGAAACTTGTAAAGAATGTTGTACTCATCTAAGACAGCTGTAAGCTGCATAACAACCACTTTTCCAAGAACTTCGCTATTAAAGGACTTAACAAAACACTGATATCAAGCATCCATTTTCTGACTGGTATCAGTTAGCCTGATTCAAGACCTCTCACACCTCCCACATCTCAGGTTTATGCAACGATTCAAATAGGTCTGGATTATTGTGCTCACTGATGTCTATCCATTTGGAGAAATATTCGAACAGTCAGAATTTTGTAGACAGGATAAAGAATGGGACATCACCTCACTACGTAGCTAGCTACTGTGGATATGAGGAGAGAGCGATCGGCGTATCTCAACACTGTTAAATCAATGCAAAATAGCGACAGAAAAATGGGGATAAGCTTGGACAACACAGCTACTATGTAACTTGTAAGGCAACGTACACAAATAATACTTAAACGATAAAATTTCTTTGCTGTGAAAAATGTTAAGTTGCTCCTAGCAGCCACTGTGACAGCTTCCATGTCGACTGAAAATGACTTCGGCAGGACAGATATGTCACTCGCTACTTATTGGTTAGGGCACAGCAACAAAAAAAATCTGCTACGATGAACACAATTGCAGGTTGAATTATAAAGTGAAACAAAATGGCAGTTCAGTCTCATTATCAGGCTAGGTAACAGCTGCTTCGTTCATGATTAACAATCACTGGCTCTTTCATCAACTGTTTGGCTATCAGCTATTCCAATCATACAGTACTGCCACTGTAACATGACAACTGTCACTATTACAAATTGTGATATGCTCATGCTAACGCTGTTTGCTGCCACAACTCCCTCCACCAAACCAAACTGTATCTCACTGTGTTGAAGTTTTTGTTGATTTTTTGTTGACTTTTCTAAGATTTAATGTTAATGTATAGGTTTATTAAAGGGGGATTATTTATTCCAGCCAGAGTGGCATGTACATTTTGTAATTTGCTAACTTCTTTGGCCAATAGACAAAAAAGTAATTTTGCTGTCAGCAGAGTGACTTACCCCACACGATTTGAACCTCCACTCTGAACTCATCAATATGCTCTCCTACAGTTCATCAAAACACCCCTACCATAAAAAAGGTCTCAGTGTAACATTGCTGACACAATTGAGTCTGGGTGTCTCACACAGGGGTCAGTGGTAGATACGTGAAGGGGAACAGTACAGCTAACAGTCATCTCTCTGGAGCTGGGGGTAATTACCATAAGCTACCAAACACCGAGCCTCCGCCCTCCTCAAAGTGGGGCTACTGTTGAGGTAATTCCATTCCTCCAGCATTATGAAGTCCTGTCTGTTATTGAATTGAAAGCTGTTACACAGCTTCAATATCCTTCCAAAGCATAAGCTCATGAGAGTTTATCCTTGACCCGATAAAGAGAGAGAGGCTTGACTCTGTCAACAATTCAATCCTGTAATTCTTTCCCATTTCATCGGCTGATGAAATCTTCTTTCTCTGTGGTTTGACAGTGCATGCATCTTCAAAGAATTATGCTAAGGCTCTGCTGGGTGAATGTAATATCCCAAACACTTCTGGATGACCACTGACATATCTCATCAAGCCAGTATCAATAGATCAATACAGTGTTTCCAGTTTTTTGTATTATTGGTTCCTTAGACAATTGTTGACGATAATTTCCATACACAATGGCGTTGTGCTGTTTCTATACATTTTCTTTTCAAAACAAACTAGGCTATTTGAATATGTTTGTATGACGCTGTGAGGACACATGACAGTAGAAACTATGCCTGCGTATACGAGACTATATTCAAATGGTAATTTGAAAATGAAAATGCAATTCCACAATAGAATAAACATTTTCCACATATGTATATGTTATTTGAGTAAAATTTTCAATGACTATTCATTATTCCAATTTTCATTCTAATATACCTGTATGGGCTTGCTATTGATGATATTAAAATGAAAATGGAAAATCTGTTTGAGATTTTCAAAGTGGTAGCCCGCTGTACAGTGGACAATATTCAATAGTTAATTTGATGCATTTGATGTTTCATTGTCAAAAACTTAACCTGCTGTAGAGTGGAAAATATTAAAATGCAATAAGCGAAACAGAGCCCCCAGTCTTTGCATTTACATGTCACGACAGTCTTTTAGTGTCTAAATGAAAATGAAAATGTAATGTGTGTCTGTCAGTGCTCTCATCAAGGCGGGTCTTCAGTTAGGACGTCACCTGCTTGAACATCTGCTGCTTAGCTTATGTGTGTAGTCCGCTGGTGGCAGAAAGGCAAAAAGGCGGCCGGCCTCACTGACTACTGGATTACTGTACAGAAACACAACTCTATAACTGTATTCACTGAATTTGGTGAAACTTGTGATATGGGGCACTGAATTTGATGAATTTACTGTTTATCAGATCAGAAATGAGACAGGTTTGAAAAATGACAGATGCCGCAGCGTTTCTGGGGGCCAGGCCTCACAGATTACTGTACAAAAACACACAACTTTTATAACTTCACTGATTTTGGCAAAACTGGATGATGATGAGGATACTTTTATGTCAGATCAAGTCTGAAATGTTTCTTGCAGGTCAGCAGTTGCATTTGCAACATCACAGAGACCATATTTTATGGACAAAATATTTTTTTGAACAGGACTCTGACAAGGAAGAAATGGTAACGTTATTGAGGGGCTTTTTTAGCCAGGTTTTACTCCTGGAACCCCGGTGCTGACCCTGCCAGCCCGCTCAGACCTCCGGAGGTGGGCACTGCCTGATGCCCGACCTCTCTCTCGCTCCTCTACCGCTTGACGCCCCCACGTCCCCTCCTGAACCCATTCTGAAAAATGAAAAAAATATGTTAAATAAAAACAACTTTAAAAACAATACAGTACACTACTATTTGTCTGATATGTTGGTGTGTCTCCAGCTTTTAATTTATCACACTGATAGTGTCCACTTACTTCTACTATTAGACCCGAGGCAGCACACTGCCACAGCCCTGTCCAGCTGAAGCATCAGTCACTGTGATGAAAGTGTTGTGCTGCCCAGTGATTGACTTGGAAAGAACAAGGTGTCCACAGTGTCTAACTCCAGTGTCTCCCAGGAACAGGCATTCAATTCATCTCTTCTCCGACATCTCACTCTGTCTCAGGACAATGAGCAGTGTCCCTGCCACATAAGGTGGTCAGAAGCACTGAGAGCCAATGCCACACCAGTCTGTCGGCTAATGCAGGGTTTGTCAGACAATGACTGAATCACTGAAAATCTTCATTAGCTTCACAAATAAGAGTTGATTTTGCCAAAAGTTGACACGCTATGTTTTGGAATGACATCCCCAAATTATCTTACAGGTATTAGGCTAAATCAATAATGAAGCTGTTTTGACGACCGTGGTCACAACATGCTACTATACAACCTGAGCACGTCAAATTAAAGAGCTTTATTGTCTCCTTGAAGTGCTTCACAGGATAACTGCCTAAACTCCTATGTGAGGACTAAAAATCTCACCAGCGGGTTTAATGCAGGAAACCTTGCAGACTTTAGTAAATGCTTTTTATGCGCACTTGGACACTCCAACATTCATAACAGGCTACAGTCCGTCTGTCGTCACAGATGAAACTGGTATTATGTTTAATTAACAGTAGTTTTCCAACATTTTTTTCAAATTCCTTTAAATTTGTCAAAAAGGCTTTACAAACCTTTTCTTTGAATGTGCATGCTCCCACAAGGTAAATGCACACTGCAGATCAGACTGAGTATAATGCAACCACAGGGGGGCACAAGCCAGTGTCTTCATGTGCCAGTCCCAAGTCTGGATAAATGCAGAGGGTTGTGATTGGATGGGCATCCGATGTAAAACACATGCCAAACTAAAAATGCCAATCATGACAATGACTTCCATACCGGATCGGTCGGGATCCGGGTTAACAACGACCGCCACCGGGGCTGTTGACCTACAGGGTACCGGTGGAAATGGGACTACTGTTGGTCGAAGACGAAGAAGGAGAGGAGGAAGGTGTGTTCGTAGACAGAGAGAGAAGAGGAAAACTAAGAATGTAGGACTGACAGTAGGGACTTTGAATGTTGGGACTATGACAGGGAAGGCTAGAGAGTTGATTGACATGATGCAGAGAAGGAAGGTGGACATACTGTGTGTCCAGGAGACCAGGTGGAAAGGTAGCAAGGCTAGAAGCTAAGGAGCAGGGTTCAAGTTGTTCTACCATGGGTCGGATAGGAAGAGAAATGGAGTAGGAGTTACCCTGAAAGAGGAGTTTGTGAGGAATGTTCTTGAGGTGAAAAGAGTGACAGACAGGTTGATGAGCCTGAAGCTGGAAATTGAAGGGGTGATGTTCAGTGTTGTGAGTGGTTATGCTCCACAGGTAGGATGTGAGTTAGAAGAGAAGGAGAAATTCTGGAGTGAGTTAGATGAAGTGATGCAGAGCATCCCCAGAGGTGAGAGAGTGGTGATTGGTGCAGATTTCAATGGGCATGTAGGTGAAGGAAACATAGGTGATGAGAATGTGATGGGCAGGTTTGGTCTTCAGGACAGGAACGCAGAAGGACAGATGGTGGTAGACTTTGCAAAGAGGATGGAAATGGCTGTAGTGAACACTTTCTTCCAGAAGAGGCAGGAACATAGGGTGACATATAAGAGCGGAGGGAGAAACACTCAGGTGGACTACATCTTGTGTAGACGTTGTAATCTGAAAGAGACCAGTGACTGTAAAATAGCGGTAGGGGAGAGTGTAGCCCAGACAACACAGGATGGTAGTGTGTAAAATGACTCTGGTGGTGAGGAAGATGAAGAGGACAAAGGCAGAGCAGAGGACGAAGTGGTGGAAGTTGAAAAAGGAAGAACGTTGTTTAGTTTTCAGGGAGGAGCTGAGACAGACTCTGGGTGGTCAGGAAGTGCTTCCAGATGACTGGACCACTACAGCTAATGTGATCAGGGAGACAGGTAGGAGGGTACTCGGTGTGTCATCTGGAAAGAGGAAAGTGGACAAGGAGACTTGGTGGTGGAACCAGGAAGTTCAGGAGTGTATACAGAGAAAGAGGTTAGCAAAGAAGAAGTGGAACACTGAGAGGACTGAAGAGAGTAGACAGGAGTACAGGGAGATGCAGTGTAAGGTGAAGGTAGAGGTGGCAAAGGCCAAACAAAGAGCATATGAGGACTTGTATGCTAGGTTGGACACTAAAGAGGGAGAGGTGGATTTGTACAGGTTGGCCAGACAAAGAGATAGAGATGGGAAGGATGTGCAGCAGGTTAGGGTGATTAAAGATAAGAATGGAAATGTATTGACAGGTGCCAGGAGTGTGATGGGAAGATGGAAGGAGTACTTTGAAGAGTTGATGAATGAGGAAAATGAAAGGGAACGAAGAGTAGAAGAGGTGACTGGTGTGGAGCAGGAAGTAGCAAAGATTAGCAAGAGTGAAGTGAGCAGGACATTGAAGAGGATGAAGAGTGGAAAGGCAGTTGGTCCTGATGACATACCTGTGGCGGTATGGAAGTGTCTAGGAGAGGTGGCAGGAATGGAGTGTACTGGTGCCAATTTTCAAGAACAAGGGAGATGTGCTGATGAGCCATACAATGAAGTTGTGGGAAAGAGTAGTGGAAGCTAGGCTAAGGGCAGAGGTGAGCATTTGTGAGCAGTAATATGGTTTCATGCCTAGAAAGAGCACAACAGATGCAGTGTTTGCTTTGAGGATGCTGATGGAGAAGTACAGAGAAGGTCATAAGGAGTTGCATTGTGTCTTTGTAGATTTAGAGAAAGCGTATGACAGGGTGCCGAGAGAGGAGCTGTGGTATTGTAAAAGAAAATCTGGAGTGGCAGAGAAGTATGTTAGAGTGGTGCATGACATGTACGAGAGCGGTAAGACCGTGGTGAGGTGTGCTGTAGGTGCGACAGAGGAGTTCAAGGTGGAGGTGGGTCTGCATCAAGGATCGGCTCTGAGCCCCTTCTTGTTTGCTCTGGTGATGGACAGGCTGACAGATGAGGTTAAACAGTAATCTCCATGGACTATGATGTTTGCGGATGACATTGTTATTTGTAGTGAGAGCAGGGAGCAGGTGGAGGAGAATCTAGAGAGATGGAGGTCTGCTCTGGAAAACAGAGGATTGAAGCTTAGCCGCAGTAAGACAGAATACATGTGTGTCAATGAGAGGGACCCAGGTGGAACGGTGAGGTTACAGGGAGCTGAGGTGAAGAAGGTGCAGGACTTTAAGTACTTAGGTTCAACGATTCAGAGCAATGGAGACTGGGGAAAAGAGGTGAAGAGGCGAGTGCAAGCAGGTTGGAACGGGTGGAGAAAAGTGTCAGGTGTGTTGTGTGATAAAAGAGTATCAGCAAGAATGAAAGGAAAGGTGTTCAAGACGGTGGTGAGACCAGCGATGTTGTACAGCTTAGAGACAGTGGCACTGAAGAAAAGACAAGAGGCAGAGCTGGAGGTGGCAGAGCTTAAGATGTTGAGGTTCTCTTTGGGAGTGACGAGGATGGACAGGATGAGGAACGAGTACATCAGAGGGACAGCTCATGTTCGATGTTTCGGAGATAAAGCCAGAGAGGCCAGATTGAGGTGGTTTGGACATGTTCAGAAGAGAGACTGTGAATATATTGGTAGAAGGATGCTGAGGTTGGAGCTGCCAGGCAGGAGGTCTAGAGGAAGACCAAAGAGGAGATTTATGGATGTAGTGAGAGAGGACATGAAGTTAATTGGTGTGAGTGAAGAGGATGCAGAGGACAGGGTTAGATGGAGGCACATGATTCGCTGTGGCGACCCCTGAAAGGGAGCAGCCGAAAGGAAAAGAAGAAGATCAGGCTATGTACAAAACTGGAGAAACAGCACAAAACAAAATGAAAAGATGATATGGAGTATCATGAGTCACAAACCTTTTAGTGTCCTCTGGAAACACTTCTGTTGTTGTTTTGCGTTTGCAGCTTGTTTTCTAAATGCTGCATATGTTTTCTTGAGTTGCAGTGCGTTTGCCCCTGTTGGCCACCGTACAGTGTTCATATTCATTATGAAGACTTCCTGGCATCAACGACTGGATGATAGGATTTTAATCATACAAAGCAAAAACACATCAAATCCAGGTGTTAAATGTACCCAAGATGCATTAAGGAGTCGATTATGCAAACTATCTCTGGAAATGGTCAAAGTGCAGTGAATTTTTCATCGAGATATAAAAGCAAAATAACAAGAAATACTACTGTAGCCTGGACAGCAACATTCATCGGTTCATAAAGTGCTATACAATCTGCATTTTAGCAAGCTAAAAGCGAGGCTTTACCATCTGTGTTTACCAAAGATGAATGTAATTGCCAGCCACATTAGCTTTAGACACAGTCTAAATACAAGATACACCGCATCATGTATTCTCGTTTTAGTTTAACTGTACTCTCTGCTGAGGACGGAAGGGCTCTCTCTCTACCTACTCCTATTTTAACTTCCGGCTTTGTAATTATCATGTTCTTATCTCTTATGTCTCTTGTTTCCTCATAAATACACCCGGTTTCTTTCTTTGTGATATACATGTCTTATTATTATAGCTTTTATTCTGCTTCTTTTCAACAGTTTTTCTCCCCCCAGTAATGATCTTTAATTGTGAAATATGCCATTAAGGAAGCATAAACTTTACTGAACAGGTAACAACTTAATGATAAGTCTATCTATCTATTTGATAATTGATACTGCTAAGCAGTGCAATGCTTTACCAATACTGCTTAGCGGTTCCTTTTAATCAGTGTGCAAGAGAAAAATTAAGCATGAACATTTTCTAATAACAGTTTACTTTTCTTGAGCGGCAACAGCAATGATTAGAAAACCCTCACCATCTCCCTAGAGTTAAGACTTAAATTATTTCAAATCTGTGTGAAACAATATAGCTAACAACTTGGTTGGTTTCTTGAAGCCTCAAAGTCTACAAAAGTCACCAAATCCAAAAGATACATGGATACTTAAGCTAAACAGTCGCATGCAGTTGCGTTTAATTTTTTAATTGTTCATAAAAATGTGTTATTAGTCTGATGAGTTCAGTATATCTAAAAACGTACTGGCTGTGGAAAAAAATGGGACCAGGAGTTTACTTCGGGCATACGAGTTTTGATCCGACCTTACTGGCAGGTTTTGTTGGCATGAAGCCCTCATGCAAATACAGAGAGGAGGAGACAAGAGAAAGAAAGAGGCAAGACCAAATTACACAAAAAACATGTTTTCCACGCTACAAGTCTCACTCCAGAGTTTCTATAAGTAGCGATAGCAGAACTGACCTTAAAATTACTACAGGTTTCACTAATTTATAACCAGTCCCCAATCAGACCCAGATTTCAGGGGACATCCCTAGTCCAATGCATCTTACATATACACATATATTCCCACATAAACCCATATGTATCTATCTGTCTGTCTGATTGTGGTAATCTCACAGGAGTAATATTTATTTATCTCATTAAAGTATTGTGTTGTTGCACAAGGGAGTAAATCTGAATTTTTAACTCAGCCAAAAGGTGTACCTCAAGGTTGTACTTTGGGACCACTTTCTTTCAGTATTAACCGATGATCTCCTTCCAGCCAGTATAACGGCAGTTCGTGAAATAGTCATGAAATTTAATCTATAGATTCGTGTACATCATCAAGGATTTTTCCTTTTTTTGGTGACAATCAGCACGACAAATGTTGTATAAGGAGCAACAAAAACTATAACCAAGAAGTTTTGGTGCCTAAATCCGAACAAAAATGCGACCGTCACCTGAAATGTTTCTCAGCAAGCTTTATTTTGAAAGTCTAACCTGACGATGCCTGCTAAATTGAACGCAACATTTTTTTTAAAATAAAATGTGGAGCAGGCATGAAAGATACTTCCAATTCAACATATGGGGCTGTTTTTCATGGTTAAAGCTAAGCGCCTTAGTTCCACATCAGATAGAAATGTTGACGCTATGATATGATATAAAATTATATTTTACAGAACAATGTACTTCCAACTTTGTGTCAACAGTCTGTGTTTGGCCCTTTCCTGTTTCAACATGACAATGCCCCTATCAACAAAGCCAAGTCCATAAAGAATTGTTTTTCCCAGTTTGGTGTGGGACAACTTGACTGGCCTGCACAGAGCCATGTCCCAAACCCCTTCCAACACCTTTGGAGCGAACTGGAGCACCAAATGTGAGCCAGGCCTTATTGCCCAACATCAATGCCTGACCTCACTAATGCTCTTGTGGCTGAATGGGAGCAAAGCCCTATAGATCTTCTATCACATATGGATGTTGGGGTGGGTGCATACTTTTGGCCATCTATCTAACCATATGAATATCCATATTCAACTATCCATACTCAACATTATAGTCAACAGTGCATCACATCTATTAATGCTGCTCACAGTTATCAAATTTGGAGCCAACAATTTAAAGACAAAAACTAGAACAATAATAAAATGGCAGAAATTGACAATTTTAAGCTTTAATGACTCTCAACATAGCCCTGCCCAGCTTTATCATGCCTGCCTCTCATTTTAAGTTATATAGTGTAAGAAGAGGAGATATCTATCCATGACTGTGCAAATCCATTGTATTATGACTACAAAACAAGACACGACTCCCAGGTTGACAGCCCTGGTGGAAGAATTTATCAAGCCAAGATGAGAATCAGAGAGGAGACACTGCAGGAAGCATTGTAAGATCTCGCTGCTGCCTGGAGGAACAAAATAATCTTATCTGGATAGGGTGTCACTGACAGGTGAGGGTGCACGGCATCGAAAGTCCAGAAGGGTTCCGAGGAAAGCCAACGAGATTTTGTCAGATGACATGTGACTGAGAGTATTGTGGAGAAGACAAGCAGAATAATGAGAACGTATGCTGAGAAATTTGGCAGCGCATACACGACACCTCTCGAACCTTCTCTTTCAGATCTGTAAATGACAAAGATCAGGAGAAGCAGAGAACTAAAAGTGAAATACAGACCTACTTAAAAAAAAGGTTTGCATCCATTTTGTAGCCTGCATATTTTGCCCTGATGATAGGAACCTGAATGCAGTTACATCCCAAAGTGAAAATCATGATGCTGCATTTCTCAGCAGGTCAAAATGAGACATGAAACTGCATCGACAGCACGAAATTACATTTGGCTAAATAACTGTCTCACACATAACTGAAGGCAGTTCAGTGCAAAGCTAAGCTGCCAATTAAACTAGTGGAACTGCCTTCTTTGCTTTTCCAGACGAGCAGGTCTAGGACAGTTAAATCCCAGTGGCCAGCAGACCATCAGAGGCAGACCATCAGAAATTCACCACACAAGTTCCTACATCCACACACTTACTTTTTAACTCTGCTTAAAGTTCACTTACAAGCAGTCTAAATTATGCACAAGGTTTACTGTAGCTGTTCCTTGGCACTGTCAAAATCTGCTGGCGATACCTTAGAGCTGTTTTAACCTACATCAAACCAAAACGTTACAGGGATCCTGTTTCCCTCGGATCCACATTTTCCTCTAATCCTAATCTATCTGAGAGGATTGATATGAAAATCAACAAGAGCTGGCAGAAGCCCTTTTCTGCTTTTTTTTTGTGTCAGTGCAGCTGATTTTGTGGGAACTTGGCATATAAACCTCAGCTTAAAACACAGGACATTATAAGATGAACGAAGCAAAATGACCTGTTTGGTTCTTTAACCTTGGGCAGATATGCTGTGAGGCATGTGTGTAATGACAGATGCCAGCATGACCGTGGGTCACCGCATTTTCTAAAGAATGTCATGTCAGAGCCCAGCGGTCACTAAACCAGACACATCCTTTCAATTCACTGGAAAGATTAAGGTGGAAAATTCCATCCTTCAAAAGGGCACCGCTGAAACGCACGGAGGGCAAATGGTCTATGATGTCCATCAACTTCACTCGTGAAAACGGAAGGGACTCTCTTCAATTTAGCAGTTGTTGAACCAGCTGAGAGAGTGTAACCAGCCACCATTAATAGGTTAGACAGACTCCTTCATTATGCCCAGATTGTCTTTCATAACCCACCACATCCAGCTAATAGGGCTCGTCTTTCCTCACTCTCCCCTCAGCAGAAATTGTCAGCTTTTTGGCCCCCCGTGCTCACTACTCAACTAATGAGCGTGATCTGTCAGCTGTATTGAATTCCACTCCATAGAGGTGGGTGAAACAAACGCAGGCAGAGGTAACGCATGACACCTTCATCCATGCTGTGGTTTTCCAGAAAAAGCTGCCGAAGCGTAACAAATCCTTTACTAATAACATAATGGTACCCGGCCTGAACAAAGCTGCTTTGATGAGACACTTCTGAACTTCGGATATTCTACTTGGTCACTACTGTTTTCAGATGACACATAGAGCAAGCACTGTGAGGGAAGTGCTGTGTGTGTGTGTGTGTGTGTGTGTGTGTGTGTGTGTGTGTTGGGGGGAGGGGGGGGGGATCAGAAGTACCAAGGTAAGCAAGAACTGATTCAAAACAAGACACAAGACGACATGCCCAAAGGAAATCATAAGCTGTCAGTGTGAGTCCAACTAAAAGATTAACCTGTCCTTTGTCAAAAGCAAAATCAATGGTGGATCGTAAACAATGAGACTGCAGCAGGGGGAGCTCTGACTGGATGTTTCTGGCCCTGTCAGCATCAACGGGAGGTAAGGGAGACTCCGCTATAAACTAACTGACAACAGGCAAAGATGAGATAGGAAGAGGCGCAATTGCAGAGATTAAGATCGCTGGCCTGATAAAACCCAGTTAATGATATAATCTGAGGATAGCTGAACTTTTACCGGGAATTTGCCTCCAGTTACCAAACAGGCCACATTAGGACTGAAGTGCTGAGCCACGGTTATCAGTGCTGGGCAATGATGGCAGCAGCTCCTCATGCATTATAGTGTGAGTGGGTAGAGACCACTGTGGATAAAACTGCTTATTCTGTGGTGATGAAAACAGACCTATTCTTATTTTCAAGTTAAAAACATACTTATAAATATTATATGCAATTTCTGCCAACAGCTCCTACTAAATGTTACACACCTTTAACACAGTTTATTCAAGAGCTGTATTTGTACCTTCAACAGTCTCCAAACCATGCCTCTTTTGTTGAGCATCTTATTCTCTTGGAGAGGATGGTTGCTTTAAAGTGGAAGTCCTCAGTTTTTCTCCTGTTCTCTGTTCCCTCAAAGACCAGCGCTGTCAAGACAGTTTCGTAATTGGTCAACGTTTACAAAAGTTGATCTACGCGTTAAAACTGCGTATATTAACTTCACCGCTGCAAACGAATCCATATGTCATTGATGTGAAATACATTCATTTTGCTCTGAATTTCACAAGCCAAGTTTCCATCCAAATGTAAAATAAAAACATTTCCCAAAAATCTGCAAAAGAAAATGCAAATTCAAGCGTGTTTCTGTCCACTACCATTCTGTGAATATGTTGTGTTATGTGAAGTTTTTTTTTGCGATATGTCCAGCGTTTCCACTCAGGTTTTTTAAATTCGCAAATCGAAAATGCACAGAGAAGAGGTGGACTGAAACGCATTTACAGCAGCTATTTGACCAGTGTTTTGGGGACTATTTGTATGGCAGAAAGTATCACAGTAAACTGCGGACAGCGGTGCCTGTGGATTATTCAGAGTAACGTGAACCGTTTCTGGAAACAAAGGATTTTGTTGCATTATTTATTTATTTACATTTTTTAATGTTTTAATCACCAGAAATGAAATGTATCCATCTCCATTGTAATCGGGTGACGGCAAAAATCTCAGCTTTAGATAACTCAAAACCTACACAAATAAAACCAAAATTATCAGTGATACTAAAGGTGAGTGAGACAATTGTTTTTTTTTCCTAGTGCGTCAACCCTTTAAAGTACAAAGGTTAAAGGCCTTAGAGCAAATTTTTCCTGAGACATTTCTTGCCAAAACCTACTGTATATTGTCCCTAACTGCTCTTCAGGTTATGTGACTAAACAGGAAAAACACCCCGCGGTCCCACTTCTCCTGAGCAAAAATCAACACTGCGTCCCCAACAGCAACATTCCTGCTGTATCCTCCTTCCTAATGGATGGGTCCTCATTGCATGACCCCTGTTTTGTTTAAATTTAGAGGAGGACCATACAAAAGGGCAATTTCAAGAGAGCATGAAAGCACAGGATGTGACAGACAACGCCCACAACTCCTGACTAATTGAAGCGAAAATGAGGGATCAAGCCATGTTGCCAGAGCAGATGCTTTTTAACGGGAGCAAATTAAACAGGGTTGTAGAGTTGTTTGATATGGTATATTAACAAAGTCAGTATAGGTGAGCTGCTAATAAATCAGCTGTCAACTTGGGTCTAGGTGTTTTGAATTGTATAATGTGGCTGAACAGCAACTGAATACTAATGCTTAGAGATTAGCGCAACAAGGTAAAGGTCATCACAGTTAGAAAACTTTAAGGCTGTTAGTTGATTTCTTTTTTGGCCATGCGGTGCTGCGGAACAAACTATAAGCACAAGACTGACATATTATCACTACTATCATGTCGTTTTTAAACCAGCAGACATAGAACAACATTATCATTCCATAGCCAGACAATCAGAACCACATTACTTGGTAAAACTGAACGTGTCGGTAATAATAATCCCTCATCTTTAGTAACTATAGTATAGTCAAAGAGTATACATCAAAGGTAAACCAGGAAACTGTAAAGGATGTTCACCATGAATATGTGTAAACATTTGCTGTCATTTGATCTTCAAAATAAGTATGGCTAAGCTGGGGGCTTGATAAAAAAATTGTCTGATTGTCTAACTGCTTGTGTTTCCTGCCCCGTTGGACATCTTCTTTATGGCAATGCATTCCCAGATCTCAGATCTCAAACGCTTGGTGAGAAAAGCCGCATTATTACCAATAGGAATGATGGTCAAAAACTAAGCACTGAAATGCATGCTAACCACAAGAAAACATTTCTTCCACTTGCATATAAGTAACCCCCAGCAGCTCCCACAATGACAGAAATACCATTGTGCTCTTCTCTGAATTCATTTCTGCCTTCTCCTTCAGCTCATAAATCAACACGTGCCGTCCTAATGAACCAAAACAAAAAACTGACAAGAAAGGAAATCTCTGCTTGTAGAAAAACTGCAGTACCAGTATATTAAGGAAAATGTGCCTCCCTGACAGTCAACTGGGCTCCAGCAGCTGTCAGTCCAATCAGAGCAAGGATTAGTATAATTAACATTTTCGAGAACCACAGAGTTTTTTCAATCAAGTATAAAGTTTTATTAATCACAGACGAATGCGGCTGCAGGGATTTACGCGTCGCACTTGTTCAAGCACTCCTCCACAGCGCCTTAACCTTCCATCTGGAAACACACTTCATCTGGGTGAAAATTACCTACGCTCTATTCTCTGTTGATTACAGGCTACAATATAAACAAAACCAATGAAAAGACGTTTAAAATACAGTATTCCCCTCGACTTGATTCTGGGCCAGGCAGGCAGAGTCGCAAATGTGGAGATTTCCTAGTAGCTGCGAAGGGAATGGCAGGAATCTTGGATACCAATGTGGGCAAACTAATTCCAGGCATGCTGTAATGAACTGGCAGGGGGCTGCAGCCAAACTAATTAAATGATATGAGCCTGACAATAAGTGGTTTTCATTACACGACCTCAGGAAACAAACCGCAACCAAATTTAATTATTTCACAATACACTGGTTATAAGAAACCTTCTTGCCTTGACACTTACATCACCATTCAAATATCAACTTGCAATTTCAAAGATTTTTAAGGGTTAAGGTGTAAGAACTAAAGTTTCAATAGCCATCACAGTGTCTTGTGCTCTTGAAGCTTCTGGTGTGAGTGCACTATTAAAGCTGGGACTGGGAGAATGCAATTTACCATGAAATAGTGTGAAAAGCCAATAAATGTGATTTCGCTCATCCTTCATTTCTATTAAAGTGCTGCGGTCCTCGTCGGCGTCAGGCCCTTTGGGTGGAGAGAAGCTTCCGCCGGCCGCCGTGGAGCTGGTTGGCTTGAGCCAAGTTTTCATTTTCTTCTTTGTTCCTGTGTCAATTACATCCGTAGTTGTTTAACCAAACGGGGTAATGGAATGAACCTTTTCACACACTGGGCAATACAACAACAGCTAAAGGAGACAAGCACAATTGGGAGGGTAGCAGGGGTCGGCTCTCTGCAGCAGCCCTGGACACCCATAGGGAGGGCCAACACTGAGGCAAGGCTACAGACACACACTGCATTTACAGAAACATTAGACCACATGGAATATGAAATAATAAATATTGCTTATGAATTTGGAATTCCCTGTTCTTTCTGGTTTTAAATAAATACAAACCTGTAAAGCTAACTTGTGAAAGGGATATTGACATAAACGATTGTCCAAATCTGAACAATCACTATATAGGAGAGGAACTTTAAACTGGCTAAAATAGTGCAAATTCCATGTAAATGGTAATTGGACTGTACTTGTATTGCGCCTTTCTAGTCTTCCGACTACTCGAAGCGCTGTCACACTACATAGCTCATTCACCCCATTCACACACATTTATACACTGATGGCAGGAGCTAACTGCCCACAAAGGATCTAATCATTCACACTCACACTCACACACCGGAGGCACAGCCCTCGGGAGCAATTTGGGGTTCAGTATCTCGCTCAAGGTCCACTCAAGATGTACTGAAGCAAAGAGTTACTGTTGTGAAATTAGATAAATTAGACAAATACATATGAGAAAGACAACCAAGATGAAATCTAGTTGTGAAAATGTGCATCAAACATGCAAGGATTCAGCTTTAATAAAATGACCACGCCACCTCTTGTTTGAGCTGAAAGGACAGCAGATCATTGCCAATAATTCAAATACTGGCAGGGTAATGAGAGTTCTAGCTTTTACAACAAACACTTCTTACCGATTGGAGTTTTAAAAAAAACAAACATACTTACTGGCATCGCCGGCATCTCTGCAGACAGCTTTACAAGACATTTTGGCTACATAGGGATACGTAGAGAAGCTTTGTTTTCCGAGGCCAAGCGTGACAATAAGGCACGCAGGGTTGATTTTCCATTAATGTTCACATCCATAGAATCAGCACCTAAGGGTCCATTCACCCGTCATCACTGGGGTCACACGTTTGGTATTCAGTGAACCACCTCCTTCATAATGAATGTGGAGGATGGCTTATTACTCATAACCTCATCACCATGTTTCTACTGCAGTTGTGCTTCAATAAGGAAGCATAGCTCTAAGCAGACACCCACAGTTCACCACCAACCTGTTAACGTTTCCAACAGGTTCTCCCCACTCAGCGACACGCCCGCTGAGAAGCCAACTCTGATTATTGGCAGCTCCATTTTGAGAAACGTAAAGTTAGCGACACCAGTGACCATAGTTAAATGTGTCCCTGGGGACATAGCGAGCGACATTGAATCATATTTGAAACTGTTGGAAATGGATAAACGTAAATACAGTCCTATTGAATCATATTTGAAACTGCTGGAAATGGATAAAGATTAAATGGGGACTCTTAAACATCCGATCTCTGTCACCTAAAGCTGTACTAGTAAACGAGCTAATATCAGATTATCATATTGATTTATTTTCTCTTACTGAAAGCTGGCTGGGTCACGAAGAATATGTTAGCCTAAATGAATCCACCCCGCCCAGTCATATTGGTGTGTGGCTCGGATCCTGCTGGGATCGTGCTCGGGGGGCTTTACCTGGAACTGCTCAGTTGTCCTTCTGGATCCAGCCTCTTCCCTTGTGTTTAACATCCCACACTTTTCATCGTAATTATATATACTACAATTTCATCATGATGAAATTGTATGTACTATCATATTTGGATCCGTCCTCTACACTTGTGGTTTGCAACCTTCATTTTGTCAATATAATTGTAAATACTTAAATCTCCTGTTGTGACTCTATTCTGTACCCCTGACATGTGTTGCATGACTGTCCATCCTGGGAGAGGGATCCCTCCTCTGTTGCTCTTCCTGAGGTTTCTTCCATTTTTTCCCCAGTAAAAATAGTCTTTTGGGTAGTTTTTTCCTTATTCGACTCGAGGGTCTAAGGACAGAGGGTGTCGCATGTTGTACAGAAGCCCTTTGAGGCAAAATTGCGATTTGTGATATTGGGCTATACAAATAAAATTGAATTGAATTGAATAAGCTACTTGACTTAATGTTAATGCCATTTTGGTCTACACTTTAAGCTACCCAGCCAACATGTTCATGTTCCTGCTGGTCACCAATAGCAGTCAATGAAAGCACTGGGCACTCACACATAACTTAGTAAGGTGTTACAGTAATGTGATTACTTCATTCAGTAATTGAGTGATAATCTGAAGTTCAGTAATTACATTACGTTACTAATCCCAGTAAAGCTTGTTTGGTGCCTTTGCTGTGTGTTCAGTGGAGAGACTGGTCCTGCTAGATTTCACCAACTGGAGGAATACGCCTTCCAGTTTGTTTTCATATTTACATGTGATGTCTTCTTAGATGGTTTGCTACCATTAGCCCTTCATAAGCCTACATTGAGGACACAGCTGTTTTTGTCTTCAAAACATATATAACATATAACAAAAACAGGTGTTGGAAAAGGGGGGGGGGGGGTCATATTGTAATCAGAGTCATCTTACAATTGGGCTAATAGAATTATTGATTAAATTATTCAACAACTTGACCAACACTGGCTCTAGATTACCTACAGTACTAATGCTTTGAAGAATTCCTCCTCATTTTATATTTTAGCATCGTGTAGATTAGATTGGTTAATATTTTAGAAGTTCTGCATTTTAAGTGCCTTTTCAGACCTTTGAAAATAATGTTGCAGCGGAGAACACACCAGCTTGCTCCAATTATTCTATGGATCACATTTTTTAATGACAAAACTAATTTCCGCCATACAGACTGTTAGGAACATGGAAGTTCAGTGAGCAAAAAAGCATGTTGTATAACTTATTTTAAAAAGTGGCATTTTGGTCGGTCTGAAAATACATTCATGACTCATACGGGGGCACGTTTGATACACATAATTTCGCTAGTTGTGGCTTTTCAACTGCTAGTAAGGGGAAAGGTAGCTACGTTGTCATACAACCCGACAATCAACCATTAGTTGGTAAGGTTTTGCACTACAAGGACACGATCCCTCACTGGCTTCCCACTTACAAACAACTGCTGATTGTTCTTGATGTAGCACTTGGCCAAGCTGGAGGAGCCTGCAAACAGGGTTTTAGTGTTGCCATTAGTACCGAGATAATGCTCCCAGCCTATGGGGAATTAACTTATGCTACTTATATATCCTGTGAATGATACTTGTGAATATATGGCTAATCATTGCAACAAGTCTAATGCATCATGAGAGCTTTCACTGATATCTTGTCTTATCTCAAACATCTTTGAGTGCATGCTCATACAAGGCTTGCACCTGTCCTCAAACGTAAAGTGTATTTTTTTATGGGCCGTGTATTGCGAATGTAACCTTCAACGCATCCCTGTTTTTCACATTGACATTCAGCACTGTACATACAGATGCCCTGGATCCATATACACACACAGCCTCACTACAGGCCACATTACTGAATGTCAGTGTTTTTTTTCCTTTCATATAAATACAAACGATGTGCATTCTATAAACAATAAAGAAAATCCTTTATGGTCTAACATTCAGCAATATCTATACTGGAGAGAAGAGATATGCCAAATTCTTAACCACAAAAAAAATTGATTAGTTCTTTTGTATATTTCCAAAATGACTCATGAAATTAAGCTAAAATTACATTACTTGTGAAAGACAATGACGCCTGGTGGAGGAAAATTGATACAGAGCAGAAGTAAATAGCGTATTTGATGGCAGGTAATGTAAAATATTAGCAGCACACCGGCCTCAATTTGCTATCTGCATGATGGAATAAAAATGAACCTCAGTCTTATTGGAAGATACTATCAATGCCCCTGTGAGTACAGTACCAAAGAGCAAAATGGGCAGTCTGCCAGCAGGTAGTGAAGGTGTGTGTATGTATGTGTGTATGGGTGAGACAGAGGAGGTAGGGGAGTGCAAGCCAGAGATGTGGAGAAAGTTACGTGGAGAGTTTGCACTCAAGCTGAACCCTGTGGGTCGGCCTGGGCCAGACAAACATGTGCACAGAGTGGATGACTTATGCACCCAGGTCCCTCTGTGTAAAGTAGATACCACTTCAGGTGCACTCTTAGTCCCATCTCTCAGTGTAGGCCTATGTTTAGTTGGAACTCAAATGATTCTGAGTAGCTAAGTTGCTGACTGAGGCGCAGGCAGGGGCAGAAGAAAGAAAAATCAGGAAATATTAGCATCAAATTAGCAGACCATTCTGGTGTGGTTGAAATCCAATGAGACAACAATGCAACAATGGATCCCTAACGGACTGTGTCAATGATTTGATGGCATCTGCCACAAAGAGAGACACCAGCACACAGCAACCTTCATCTAATGTCAAGTGGATTTCTAGTGAGTCATTGGCATATGACCTCAGCATGCAACAAACAGCTGAGAGAATAAATTCAATCTGCATTTAAATACTACACACAGTAAAAGTGCCAAAGGACACATTTTTGCTAATTTGTTACTATATTTCTTTTCCACTGCATTTACATTTTATTTTTTCTCTTACCTCCAGGGGTATCTAGCCATACAGAAGGCTTTGGTTCTACTTATTCAGGTTGTGAGATACTGTAATCTTCTGTCAGATTTATGTTATCACACAAATACAATGGAGGTCAATGGAATTTGGTCTGTGGTGCTCACAGCATCGAAAACTGACAGAAAAACTGAAATTTCAACAGAAAAATCTATTTCAAGAAACAGTGTCCCAATTACTCCTGATAAATCCAGAAACAACACAGTTCTATTCAACTCTATTGTCTTGGGGTGGTGGCAGAAATTTCAGAGACCGATCAAACCCTGGACAAAGGAGACCTAATAAACTGTAATTTTCACCAAAAAAAAGGTATTCTATGGTCCACTTACTAGCTTTTCCCGGAGCTTTCAAACACGTCACAGTCTCACATGGAAGACCGCAAGTACAGAGTGAAGTCGATCCGCGTTGTAGAGTGCAGCTTTCAACCGGATCTCACAATCTTACTCGAGTGAACTCAGTTGTTTTTTTCTGAGCTGTCAAGTTCATTCTTCCTCAACAGACTAAGTGGACCTTGAGTCAAGATGGGCTTTTTTGGTCAAACTTCAGTTTCCAAGGTCAACAATTCAATTCAATTTTATTTCTATAGCGCCACGTCATAATAGAAGTTATCTCATTGCACTTTTCCTATAGAGCAGATCTAGACCGTACTCTTTATACTATTATTTACAGAGACCCAACAATCCCCATGATGAGCAATCTCTCGGGGTTACTTGATTGTAACCCTGTTCCCTGATAAAGGGGAACGAGATGCTGCATGCAGTATGCATATGGGAACGTCTCTGCGTGACCGGCTGTGAAAAGTGTGTTTAAAAACGTCAATGAAATTGACTCAAGCGAACTATAGCCTTGGCGGGTGACGTCACCAGCGCACCTGAAGCCCAAGGCTATAAGTAGATGAGCTCCAGCTGCCAGCCTTCAGGTCCCCTTTGTTTGAAGACTGGTCCTGGGGCAGCGTCGGCACGGCACTGCAGTGC
>CM022473.1:5087502-5113187 GCA_011952105.1 Coreoperca whiteheadi | reverse complement strand
TGTGGCATCTCCGTATACCCACGGGCTGATGCTCCCACGATAGTCGAAAACGTTGACGTCGATGGGACAAACACACGCGCGGTATAAGGGTGAGACCACGACTTTGATAACTCATCGTGGAGATCCTCGAAGAAAGGGAGAGGCTGCGGACATGGCTTCTCCCCACTCCCAGAGAGAAACCTGTCCGCCAGTTTGCTACGTTTGGGGGGTTCATCCTCACGGGGCCAGTCCAACTGCAATCTGGCCACCGCTCGCGTCACCACCTCCAACAGCTCCTCGACAGACTTATCGCCGTGCGGTTGTTGGGGCAGCGGCTCCCGGTCCGCAGACCCGAGGGAAAGCACTTCCTCATCGCCCCCCACGCGAGCCGAAGAGGCGCCGCAGCGCGCTTCAGAGTCACGCGGGGAGACACATGGATCCGGCGGCTGAGCAGGCGAAAAGGGCTGGCCCGTCCCCCGCTCGTCAGCCAGATCCATCTCAGAGCCCCACGATCTAAGCGCAGGTGCGGACCGAAAGCAAGTCAGACGGGCCCGCAGCGTCCTAACAGAGAAGGACTCGCAGTGCCGGCACTCGCCCGAATCAAAAGCCGCAGCCGCGTGCTCTCCTCCCAAACAAGCCACACAGTAATCGTGCGTGTCCGTGTCAGCCAGAAGCCGAGAACACGGGGGCACACAACGCTTCGATCCTCCACTCATGACTGCTAGCTCTAGCACACCACACAGTAACGGTCTGAAAACAAAGAGACCTGAAGGCTGGCAGCTGGAGCTCATCTACTTATAGCCTTGGGCTTCAGGTGCGCTGGTGACGTCACCCGCCAAGGCTATAGTTCGCTTGAGTCAATTTCATTGACGTTTTTAAACACACTTTTCACAGCCGGTCACGCGGAGACGTTCCCATATGCATACTGCATGCAGCATCGAGTGAAGCTTTTGAAAGGGAACACTTGGCGACAGTGGCAAGAAAAAATGTGCTTTTAAGAGGCAGAAACTTTGAGCAGAAGAATGAACTTTCATACTCAAAACTTATCTGCATACCACAGTGAAAGAGTCCGGTTTTGGAATTTAGATAGATAGATCGATTGATCTTCGTCATTGCATGTGTGTATACAATGGAACTCTGTTGGAGCAATCCAATTGCAGCTTTAATTTGGGTGAAACAGTCCTTTAATTCTTATTCAAGAATACTTTGGTGCATGTACAAAAATATTTGTTTTGTCAGATATGTCATTACACCACATGCTGCATTGTACTGATTTACAACACTCCATCCCTTTTCTAAACCGCTGACTTGGTGAGAGGCAGAATACACCCTGAACAATCTGTTAACTGTTAACACAGAGACTGATAAACACATTCACCTGGAGGAAACCTGAGCAGACAAGATGAGAACATTCATAGTCCACGCAGAAAGGCTTCCTGCTGTGAGGAGACAGCTGTATCCACTGAGCTAATATGTTGCCTAACTTTTCAACCTGATTGGCAGAACTTTCACGTTAAGACACTTCTTTAGCCTTAACATCGTGATCAAGATGAAGGACACTCCTATGTGAAAGGGTTTTGCCGTGAGCCATTTGTAAGCTTCCATTCCATTTTCATGCTACAATGAGTGGAAGGAGCCCTATCTGTAATCCAATGGATAATGTATTGTCATTACAGTCACACTAATATTTGGATAACTGCATTATTGTTACACAGTGTGAGTGCCGTTTTCTCTGGAGGAATATTAGTTTATCATCTAGGCTTTACATTGTAGGATGCCTGGACTAGCAGAAGTCTCCAGCTACACAGCAGTTCATTGTGGCAAAACAATACAGTGGCTGTCATCAGTTATTCTCCCTTATGGCTGAGTTCTGGGAGGATAACTGCTTCTCCTGGTGCTTAAGATGCTCCTTCAACCCAACGATGAAATACTTGGCAGATAGCAGCTGTCTGTGGCATGATATCATAAAAATGTGGTTGTGTGTTTCCAGCATGCATTGACCTAGACAGTTAGGACAGGCCACTGCTTGCCAAGATTACAATACAGTAACACAGCTGGTAATATATATGTATTTATACTTGTACATGGTCATGCTCTGAACTTTGCAGCATTATAAAACCAGAATGGACAGTCAAAAACACAAAGAAAAAGACCCTTGAGCGACAAGCAGCTTAGCTTAAATACCTAGTCACACCGGCATTTAAATTAAAAAAGGTCACAGTAAATTTACTTATTTCCAATGGAATTGCAGCGATTAGTGGAGTTCAACTTGCGTGAACTTTGAACCGTGAATTTGTGCTGTTTGTACAGCAAACAAAATGGTTCCGTTCTATAGGACCAGTTGTTGGTATCCCTGAAATGCACACCTTAGGCATGCTGCCTAAACTCAGCAGGGTGGTCAAGTGAGCAATCGCATCTACTGGATTATCAAGTGGGCCCCCTCTTTCCTCTGTGTTTTGCTGATAGGCCCACGGACCTCCAGAGGGTTCAGTGATTCCAGGCGTACCACCAGAGGGTTCAGTGATTCCAGGCGTACCAGACTTACCCATAGATGCCATCTGCTCACTTGGAGGCCCAGGTGGAGACCTTTCTCTTCATCCAGAGCCACTAACTGCCCTTTTTGGCAGCTCAGGAGAGGTCTTGCCACTTGCAGGTGGCCCTTGCCTCAAACTCCCATCTCCCAGAGTAGCCTTGATGTTGATGTGGCTATGAACCCTTTGCAGCCTACCTCAACTGGTCGGAATTCTTGCTTTACAACCATGTCGTTTCGCATGGGATGCAAGCTTAGCGTAACTCAGTTTCTTGCAAGAAAGCGATCGTAGCTTATTGGCTGTGTTGCACCATCCAGTTTCATTAAGTTCCTCTGTTGGAGTATAAACTGTTCCAAGAAAGAGTAATGGTTTACAGACCATTATGAGTAAACCAAACAGTAAGGAGAAAACAGAGTTCCGGGAGCCATTGTAACTGAATAGCACCCGGCCGACAACAGAGTTAGTGGTTAGCTCGACAGCCATAGCAGCTCACCAACAAGCCCTGCGAATATAGTCACTACATCACCAAGCTTCTAGAACCAAATACTTCACCAAGACCTCAGATTCATATAAATGTGCCACTTTCGGGTGTGATCAGATCTTAATGCTATAAAAATATGACCATGTTCAGAAACATTGCAGGCATATCAGGAAAAAACAAGATGCAAACGATGTGTAGTCACAAGTGCCTGCAGCACCTAATGACTTCACGAGAAAGAGAAACAATGTAACAAAGAGAAAAATGTCACAGATCGCCAGTGAGTTTCTCTAAATTAATCCTTAAATTGTCAACATTCATTCGTGTTAATAGTGGAGCAGAAGTTGAGCCCTCAACTGGTTTGTTTATTGAGATGAATCAAACGATACCTGCCATTACTTCCATTACTGCACAGATTTGGAAATTTTTCTTTATGGATTATTATGAAGTATTTTCTGATGCCTACGTATCTAATCAACTAGAAAGCTGTTTGGAGAATTTATTGGTGTTAGATTTACATTATACTAGTGTGTGTGTGTGTATAAACAGCCTCTGATTATAGTGGTTTTATGTTGCCCTTATCATTTGCCACTAACAAACCGAATGAAAGCCTAGTAATGTCAGAGAGTAAGATTGGTGATCTTGTAGTGTGTCCAAGTACGCAGGAAGACCTGAATTGAAGTAAGAGCCCTTGCAAATCAAGCTGACTGTTCGCCACTGATAGGATTGCTTTCAGGGGCTGTGACTGACCATCATCTGTAGTTTTCATGGGATGCCTGGCATGCCTGGGGGGGGGCAACCAAAGTAAGAACAAAGTATGAAGCAGCTGTTTGCAGTGAAAAAGCCTAGACCCTTAGTACAGTATAATGTATACACATAGAACATTTACCTAACTTTTCTCTCAGGAGTTGTTGGAGATCAAAATAGAGCTAAAAGAGTGAATACCGGACAGGTGAACAGAAACTTTATATTTTGTGCTTTTGGCTTTGCACTACAGTTAGTAGCACTTCAGCACACTGCTTAAAATCCAGGTTGGTTGACTTTCTGCTTTAAAGGGGAATTCAAAACCAAGCCGGTTTACAGGTTTTATAAAGTTCTATGAAGCCTTTTGTGGCTTGACAGGGAGCTGCGTGAAGTGATGTTACTTATGGGGGTGTAGATTTAGAAAGGTGTGAGCTCACCAGACCTCTGTAGCCCGCTCCTCACCTCAGCTTGAGGCTAGCGGCTCGTGGCTACATTAGTTGCTACTAGCATAACACACCCGTACCGCTGACTGAACCGGCGGCGGTCGAGCTGCTGCATCGCGTGTAAAGCCGACACCAGGTGTTGACAAGGAAAGAGAATGCAGGAGTTAAAAAGGACGACATCTCTGGTTCTACTGCATCGGATTTGATGTTTTTTTGTTTGTTTTTTTTTTAAAACGGTCCATCATGAGGCAGACAATGTTATAGGAGTGCAATGCTAAATCAGTGGAGTACTCTTAAGGGTGTTTGATGGTGTTCACATCCATATCAGCTGAACAATGTAGGCCTTGTTGACCTTTGAATACATTGTCCCCTAATTTTCGGACAGTGCAACAGGCAATCCAATAATCCTAAATATACAGCAAAAGGACATCAAATAGTTTTTAATGGCCAAAAAGTGAAATGTTTTTTAATGTCCAGATCAGCCACCTGATTTTTTATATATAGTGTAGGTGTACTACCATGCTCGTCAGTGTGATCAAAGAAAAGCTATAATGTTGTACGGTGAGCACAAGGAGAAGTGATTCGTCACTAAAAGCATGATATTAATGGCTATAGCATTTTAGTTTTCTGTGGTATAATAAAAACCTGTAGTAGAATTTCTACAGCATATTGTCACCATGATTTGAGGTGTGAACACTAATGCCTTCAAGCCCTTAGGAGAGCATTTATTATGTGCCAGGATACTGCAAAGATATTATTCCTCATTACATCAGTGACCACGGGGAAGTCATAAGCACACGAAAGAAAAAAAGGTGTGCCTTGCTATTGGCTGCTACATAAAAGAACATGGATTATAAAAAGAGGAAGGGCTGATCTAAATCTATCATCGCTATAGTCCCCAGATGACGAAATCAAACATATCAAACATCAGTCTGCCGGTGTAATGGCAGCAGCTTCACAGAGAGGAATGCGCACGAGGCATCAATTATCTTCTGGGTCTATTTTAAGGCGCTTTGTACAAAGAGCCTAGTGACGTTGTCAGAGAGCGTTGATGTTTACAGCCGCTGAATTTTGTTGTTGACATTTTTTTGCCGAGTGTCCCGTTGCCCATGTTTCCCTTCTGTCTCTCTCCCACTGCATGTGTCAGCGGCAATTATTCACAACAGATATGTGCATCTGAGAGAATACTAGTGGCCGTTATACACATGCCAGACTACATTCCTAGAATACTGAAGACTAAGACAGACCCTAACACATTGCAGTGTACTTAAGATCAGATGAGAGTGTCATGGTTTTGGGCTTGTGTTCTGTTATTTCCTGTTTTATTTTGGTAAATGTTCTGCTTCTTGCGTCTTATGTGGTTTGGCTTCCTGTCTGTGACTGCCTGCCTGTTACCGGATTATGTGCCTGCCTGTAACCTGCTTGCCTTCCACCCAGTAAGACTATCATTAAACACCCTACTCACCATACGCCATCGGTTGTCTGCATTTGGGTCCTTTTCCTGTTGCCTCTTTGCCAATATGTGACAGAGTTTATTATATCTGTGCAAACAGCAATCTTTCCAGCAGAAATAGAGTGAAGTCAATACACTTTCTATACATCTGGAAATATTCCATTAACTAATTGGACCACCCATTAGTGGGATATTATATTTGTCTATAGCATGATTATGTGCCTTGTGTGGAAAAATCCAATTCAGTATATCAGTGAAATGTTCAATGACAGTATGCAATCAATTCAATCTTTTTTAAAAGAACAATAGTTCAACCTACTTAAAGGGAGATATGTGGAGCATTTTCACATCAATAAATCATTTGGAGAAATTAGTATAATTAGCAGAAACAAATGAGAACACCACTGAGAAATGGCCTGGCAGCCTCTAAGCCGCGCTCTGCATTTTTACTTTTGTGTTCCACCACGTCGAATTTGGCTGGAAATCTGTTGGATTGCTTTACAGCACAAAAACAGGACGAGGGCCTCTGTTGTGCCAATGCAGATGGAGCTAAAGCTTTAGAGTTTCTGCCAGTGGCAGATGGTGGAAGGAGTGAAAGGCAAATGGGAAAATGACTTCCAACATGTTTATTCTCTTTAGTGGAGCCAGGGAGAAAAACCTTTGACTGAAGAAGTAACATCCCCTGTGCGACCAGCAGCAACAGGGTTTAAAGGGAATGGGTTTTTATTCTGAGACACGTTATTGCTGACAAGACCGCTAGTGTGTTAGAAGCTATCACCAAGTTCAAATGCTACATGTGCTAATGTAGGCTGTTTACAGATTGTCAGAATGAAACTGTATTTTGCATACTTGAACTTTTCAAACACGTACGTGTCTCGAATTTTCAAAAAAGGTATGTTTTAGTACTTAAGGCCCTGATGTCAATGTAAAGTGTCACAACAAATACTCTAAGATATACTCCACCATAGTTAGTATAGGGGCGGCTGTGGCTTGGTGGCAGAGCGGTCGTCCACCATTCGGAAGGTCGGCGGTTCGATCTCGGCTTCCCCCAGCCATGTGTTGAAGTATCCTTGAGCAAGATACCGAACCCCAAATTGCTCCCGAAGCTGTGCCTTCGGTATGTGAATGAATGTGTAAGTCGCTTTGGATAAAAGTGTCTGCTAAATGACTAAATGTAGTTACAGCCACAATAGTTGTGCAAAAAGGCTCTCCTACTTTGTTTACTCTGTGTGCTACTTATAGATATACTTAAACAAGGATGTAGGCTAGAGAAGATGGTTTCCTAAAATGACTTCATATGTTAATTGTTGACAGTCAGTTTGGCAACATCAAAAGAAAATAGATTGAAAAGGCAAATAAAGCATGGTTGTTAATGAGAGTAAAACTGGGAATGAAACACAGAAGGCGAAGGCCTGAGGATTCCTCCAAATTGTGAAGGATGGAACTGTCATCATATTTTCCTGCTTCCTTCATGACTTTCTGCTATTGGAGATTTTGGTGACTCTGATGTGCAGGAGCTCATCGTACATTTTGAACCTGTGCTGCTGAAGTCCTGGACCAGTGGACTGTTAAATCGAGGCTGTACCAGGACCCAAGTGTTCTATAAAACATCTCCTGGACCGAGGTCAAACGGCAGCTTGGCCAGAACTGCTCGGACATACTCCATTCGGTTGGCCTCAGCCTTTGCATCCCTGCTTTAACAGCTGATTGTGAGCGGGGATTCAGTGCCATGAAGCTGGTCAAAAGTGACTGGCAGGCCAGCCTTAAGACCTGCTAACTGTACAGATGTCCGTTGCTTCCGTCGCAGACTCTGATCCCAGCCCCAGCATTTAAGTTGTGGCATGTCGGGAGCCTCTGGTCTCGAAGGCCAGCTTCCATAGAGCAGAGAGACGAGCAGAGAAGGGATGATTCTGATGATGAAAGCTCTGGACATTTTATCTCTCTCTGTCCTGCACTCTCATTCAATTTCAAAATGAATGTTCTCTACTGCAAAGATTACTTCTACTTTGTATTATTTACTGCTTTTGTTAATATTTATATAGACAATGTTTTTCTCTTGCTAGGTTTTTTTTTTCAGTTTAGTTTTTATCTTTTCAATTCATCTTCTACACCCCCTTCACCACTTTTATTGTATGCAAAAAGAAGCTACTCTTTTTATGTCTTTGTCTTAATTGGTTGCATGTTTTCATACAAAAAGGAGCTTTACACACAACCCTATTAGAGCTGAATATTTGATGACTGTACTGTTATGCATTTCATGTTGTCTTAATCTGGTTTACAGCGGTCAATTACATTTAAAAGGGTTGAAAATCTAGTTCCTCAACTAAATTGTAGCACACCATAGTAAACCTTAATCAAATAAAATGTAATTTCCTAACAATATTGTGGTGGATGGTGAAAATGCAGAGTGGCTAATAACTTTGGAAAACCACTAGCCAGCGGCTGGAGAGCAAAAAAAGTCAAGCCCTATAGACCCTATATAGAGCGTTGCAGGGATAACGTATTTTTCCATTGGATTTTGGATGATTGCAAAAAATAAGCTCTGTGGCAAACTAAAGTTTATGCCACATTTTGTTCACCAAGATAATCTTCACAAATGAACGCCACTTTTATGATTTTTGGAGCTTTGAAAGCCTTTCCTCTCAGCGTGACCTAGAATAGTTTGCAATTGTGTGAGTAAAAACCATGGATGTATAACACTTCGCACAAACTCGACACAACGGGGCTGTAAAGGCGGACTAGTGAGCAGACGAGTGTCCGCCATGATGACGTTTAATGTCCCCTTCAACCTCTGTAGTCTCATTTAGCCACTTGTTAGCCACCGCCTTGGTCTAAGACACGTAAAAGCTTTGAAATAAAAGAGTGAGGTATTTACTGACATATTTTGTCGTAGATCAAAACGTGAAAATCTCTTAAAGCTTGTGTTAACCACAGACCTTATTTCAGGCATCTAACTGAAATCCCATTCAAAGAACCCCACTGAATACAAGACGAGGGAACCAGAAGTGCTAAAATGCTAAGTGAATTTTGTTTGGTACAAAAGTTTTTATCTGCTCACGGTAAGTTATTTAAGTTTGTATTGCGATATTTAAGACAAACTAACTGAAGAGTAGCTGACTTTTAACGAATATCCATGAACAAAGCTAAGTAGAGTTAACACTTACTTCCATTGTCAGTCACGGGTCTGAAAACACAGCACGTGGCAATTCCAGAGCACTGAAAACCCTCCTGAGATGTTTTTGGCAGTCGCCACCATCATTGAGGTCTCACTTCCATATATTTTATTCCACTACTGCCCCATCAAAAGAGCGGCTCAACTGATCCAGGGCTTGGAGCTCATTTCTTTGGGCATTTGGGAGCTAGTATAACAACACAGAAACTTTGATAGCTGACAGCAGTGGATGAAACCGAAATGATCAGCAGCGTCCTGTTTATTGGTGTTCAGAGGAATGTAATTATGGACATGAGGGATGAGGAAAGTAGGACTGCGAAACCTAAACTGGTCCAAAGAGGAGTGACGCCTCCACCGCTTCAAGCTCATTTGTCAGGTCTGGCTTCATCTGTATTCCAACCCAGCTCTGTAGTTCTCTGTCCAAATGAAAATATTTATTAAAAGTCAGAGGATTGATGTACTGACTATGATGCCAGAAATTTAATAACATATGAATAAGAGGGCAGTGTTTCCGTGCACTTTGATATTTAATAAGTTATGGTTTCTAGCTGAGCTCATGCAACACATTAACCTGAGGGAATTTCTGATCATTTGTCTGTCACCCCCTACTACAATATCCAATATACGAGTATGAAGAATCAATTTCAAGGAGGAAGATCAGACATGAGGGCATTTTCGATACTGAAAAGTTGCACAACAAATACACCACATTTCCAAAAAAATCCAAATGCATTTCTCCAAACCAGATTTGTATTAAGCAGCTACATCTCCTTAGTACACCGTGAGTGAAACCAGAGGACACTTTAACGTATTAAAGGGTCGGATTCCTTTGGATAATGTCATTCAGAGACCCGTGTCCCTCTCCCCCCTGCCTCCCCAAGTGGGCGACACAAGTCAGAGTCGAGGCAGGATTTTCAACGCAGTCTCTTCCTGTTGCCTTATCTCCATCTCCTCTCTCTTCCTGCCATTCAAACCCCCTTCCAGAGCCACGCTGCAGCTCTGACCTCACTTCTTTGGTCATTTCCTGCCTTCTGCCTGAACCCTGCCGACTCTACGCCGGCGCAGGTGGTGCACTTTTAATACATCACTGTGCAAAAACTCGACTCCGCTCAGTCGAAATGTCAGCAAGACCAGAATGCACCAAGGAGAATAAAAACTGGCGTTCTTTTAGCCATAGACACATAAATGCTCACTGGCCGTGTCCATCAGTGTAATGTGTTATGAGCTTGATTGAGGTCATCAAATGTTTTCGCACCACAAACAGGCTCCCAAACGAAAGGTCTTTACGGGAGGATTTCCGTTGGTGAACTTCGACTGACTTGAAACATCATGTGACGCTGACTAGATGTCGGGTGAACCAGGCTGGAAGTCTCCGTTAATATAAACAAGAAGACATTTATTATATGTAACTGCTCGCTATGTGAGAGAAAAGACTTCTGAACTCAGGGAATCGGTTTCTGAAGCGTCCCTAATGTGGTCGTTTACAGTTACATAATATAATTGTGGAAATCAACATAAACAAAAACATTAATGAGGCTGACATTTCCTCGCAAAGTTAAAACTAACCCCTCAGCCATATTATCCTATACGGTTGCTAACATGTTAGCAAACTATTAGCTATTAACACATCCAGTAGACAGAGAGCAAAATTTGCCTTTTGAAGTCGCTTTTCCGGCCCCCTTACACATTAAAGTCCCAACTCCTACGTATCTGGCTCTTTAGCTGCTAAATGATCCACTGTATTCACGGGCTAGTCCGCTTGCTGTGTGGTGCGGGGCAGATAGTGGGTTCATCGGAGCTGCTGTGTTACCTAAAAAGAGGCTGGTCACACATTGGCCATGTAGCAGAAGCAGAGTTAGCCACAAAACTGCTTCGCGGTCAGCCGTGTTTTGGCAGCAGCCCAATACACAATCCCCTTCGTGAGTGTAAAATGGCAGAAAATAGACTAGAACCCTAAAATGACACTTGGGGTTGCGGTTATGCACGTAAACACAAGCGACACATAGGCCTTTAGACAGATTGTCCTCCCAAGAAAAAATTAAAGAATCAGTCGTTTTATTTATGTCCAAGTGACAAAGCCCCCTGGCATTATGACAGGGGCAAAGGAGAAAGCAGTGCGACGTTGTTATAGAGCGTCAAAGTCCGCATAGCGAGATGAATGGATCAACGAAACACTGGATTTTAACACAGGAGTCTCCTGTTCGTTTCCAGTTTCCCCACTGTCAATCAACATGGCTTATCTTGGCAACGGAGGAGTAACTGTAACCCAAACCTAAAATATTCCCCTAACCTTAACCAAGCCGGTTGCCTAAACCTATCCAAATCTTAACCATAGCGTCGTGTGTCATTAATGCATTGTGATTTGTTACAGTATTGGACAAACGGTATCCTGCTGATAGCGGCGTCAGATAAGAATATGCTTCAATGTGTTTGCTGTAGAGGGCAGTTACTAACCACATAATTTGTCATTTAATTTGGAGTAGACATTGTTGAGCAGACAGCTGGTGATTAAAATTGAAGCACATCATTAGATGTGCGTGAGCTGAACGACTAAAAAAAACCCACCACACTCATTTAAGCAATTTTTTTGTATAAAACGTATTGACTGGCTTTAACACTGAGCTTTAAATTCTTTCTGGAAAGTAGCAGTAGGAGGGAAACTGATGCTTAGGTTCCTCTGATTGGAAGAATTCAGAAACAATTGCAGAGCATTTTGTTAGGCCTCAGCAGACGAGTTCATTCGCTGTGAGTCATTTTTATAACTGAGCTTTGTTAAAAGGACTGCATTCCCTTTTCACCCACAATCCATGTGACCGTGAACACACCAATTGACTGCCGCTGGACGTGTGATCCCGGACGTCCCAAATCGATATAGCCCGGGGTTAGGGCCCCTGCTCCTCTCTCTCAGCGGGCGGAGGGCCACGTAGCATCTCTTTCTCTCTCAGCTCTCCCTCCGGAGCATCGCTGCCCACGCGAACCTGCCGCCTCACCGCCGGCCTCTCAGCGACCAGCTGAGCAGAAGCGCAGTTTTCTCCTGCTGGCCTCGAGCCAACTAACAGAAGGCCTCCGTGCAGGAGCCTGCCTGCCTCCGCGCAGAACTAAACTCTCTGATCTCTTACGGTAGCCTCAACCAGATAGCGGCAAGCCAGCCGGCTAACTTTAAGAAGGAACCGAGTCGTGCGCCGAAGAGAACCACACCGGGTGACCGGCCGGAGATGTTCCACCACGGCCGGGGAAACCGCAGGGGCCGAGACGCCTCAACTTCGCCCTGCACCTCAACAGCCGCTTCCAAAGCAAACCACGAATTCCTCCAGCTTGGCCATCGGACAAATGCTGGCCGCTGGGGAAAGCGACACCAAAACGGATTGGTAATAACCACTGGGCATAGCACGTAGCTAGACACTGTGCTTAGCGTGTTCAGTGACTCTGCATATGTCACCTTACTGATGTGATTTATTCAAGATTTATCATTGAGACTCTTTTCAATCTGTTTGTTAATCCGGTAGCCGTTGTTGACTTAATGCTATACGCAGGGTATTTTGCATTCCTTTTTGGAGTCGTGCTGAATCGGCCTAAAAAAGCCCGCTCTAGAGTCTCTGTAGGGATGCAGCAGCGTAGCGTCTAATGCCGGAAGATCTGCAGGCAAACAAATGATAGGCTGAAAGCGGCGTCAAATAAATATCTGATACATCATTGGTTAAAAACGTAAACAAGCCTCCACGCGCTGGCTACAGGCTACGTCATATCCTCACGTTAACACGCCGAAACGTCAGGCCTCGTTTAAAAAAAAAAAAGCAGTAGAGACGCTACTTCTTTGTTAAGAACTGAAAGGTGTATTTATTTATTTTTCCCCATTCATTATTTGTTTATTTATGCATTTCTGTTATTTCCAGAAGTCCAGAAATGTTATGTTTTCTGCCACTGTGCCCTTTGCAAGACTTTTTTTTGAAACAGACATCACAATGTCTTGAATAAATACAAATAATGTGAACAAACACTTTTTTGCCTCTTCTGTTACACATAGTTCTACATCAAACTGTCTGGCAATGAGTAGCCTTTTTCAGAATTGCGTTACGAGCAGTGTTGCCACAGTTACTTTGAAAAAGTAATCTAATTACTGATTACTCCTTTAAAAAGTAACTAAGTTAGGTTACAAGTTACTTTATTAGTTACATTCAGCCTCTGCCGACAACACCCCCGCCGCCTCAACATAACAATGACAGCTGGTTTTGCCAACGCTCACTTTATTGGAAGTGCATTTTTAACTGTAATGTCAACAATGTATCTCCAAACATTTTAAGTTGAACTTAAAAACTATTTCCTGATAAAATACGTTTTTAGAAAAAGTAAAATAATGCCAGTCTTCCTTGAGTGAATCTTAACATAAATACTTGTTTTTACTGAAGTCCAGCTGTTGTTGTTCGGGTGGTGGGGGGCCCTCGCACCACCCGGTGGGACTCGCTCTGTAAGTGTGACCGTGCAGCGCTGCGACTCCAAATGCTTCTTTACATTTGACGTGGTGTTTTTGTAGCTAGATAACACTTTGTCGCCGCAACGAACCTTAACATTGCCATCGTTAGCGGACACCGACTCAAACTAGTGTCCGTATTTCCAGCTAGAAAACGCGCATCTCTCTCCTCCCTCCGTTGTGGTTTCCGTTTGTGTCGCTGCGTGACGTGTGTTATTGGACGTGACGTGAACGGTCCTCATGCTGAAAACGTGACTTTACTCCCCGAGATGGAAGAAGAAAGCAAAAATATGTTTTTATTAAGGAAAATGAAAAAAATATTAACGCACAGTGACTTGGAGAAGTAACTTTAATCTGATTACTTGTTTTTGAAATAGTAACGCGTTAGGTTACTCGTTACTGTGTACTAAGTGGTCGGATTAGAGTACTAAGTAATACGTTACCGGCATCACCGGTTACAAGTACATTGTAGTTGCGAGTACACCAGAGTCCTATCCAATTATTCTTGCCTCACTACAACACCCTCCTTTCTGGTGTTATGGAAATGGCCACCGCCATCTTCAAATCTCCGTTTGTCTAGCTTGTAGCTAATACATTAGCTCCACGACGCGAGCTAATGTAGCTAGCTCACCTCTATTTTTTATGGCTCCCGCCATTTTGAGTTAGCATTCTTTGTTGGCCCAAGTTTCGTCTACGTTTCTAACACACACACACACACACACACACGTTTTTGTCTGTAGTGGAGTGTATTTAGTTAGCAGTGTGTTTTTCCTTTGTTTACCTTTGTAAATAAATGATGGTGTTTAATTATGCTGGTCTCTTTACTGTGGCACAAGAGTGAATCATTTGCCAACCTCTTCTATGTTAGAATTCCGAATCCTTTACCTACTAGCTATTAATGGTCATTTGGGTTATAGTTATTAATTTATATATTAATGAGGTCTAAATTGATAGTTTAGTGTATTTTTTGAGACTGACTCAATTCATTGGCTATCATTCCCTTATTGAAGGGTGGTGCCCCTAGGTCTTTATTAATTTAAAGCATTATTTATGATTATCTTTCATAATCCTGATGCCAAATCTAATTAACGTTACTGCCATGTGTAACTCCAACATTAATGGCGCCCGTATGTAAACCATAGTTGGTAAATCCCAACATAAATGGTGCCCGCGTGTGAGACATATGAAGTTGAGTCCCAACAATTTGAATGGACCCCAGTGAATGTGCTTGTTTTCGTGTTAGGAGCGATGCGCATGCATCAAAACGAATGTGTGTGTTTATGTGGCGCCTCCCATGGTCATGGTTGTGCTCTCTGGCACTGTGACTGCTGTGTGGCTGCCCAGCGTTGGGGGAGGGGCACTGTGCACCGTCATTAGCAGGTATTCCAAGCAGACAGGCAGTCCCAGCTTGAAGCTTTCCCTGGAAGCCTCAGATGGAATGGCACAAATAATGAGGCACATTATCAGTCACAGTCAGGGGGGCAGCTGGTTCAGTGTACATGTGCCACACACACACACACACACACACACACACAGCCAGTGGCGAAGAAAGTGAAGCAGAGGAAAGGCACCGTAGCCTCAGAGCGGAGCCCAGAGATCATTACCTTAGCAGCACTTTTATACAGCTCGTGCCTGCAGACTGGCAGATTGGAGTATTGCAACCACACGGTGCTCACCCAGGATTACATAAAGGTAGGAAAAGGTCAATGTCACAGGAACAAATGCAGGTTTCTCACCATCACAAATCAGAAACAAAGCACGGTCAAAATGTAATGACGTGAAAGAAAGTGCTAAAATACGAGTTTTTTTACATAGGTGGTTTATAGACATGCATGTTTATTTAGTGATTTAAGTAAATTCCCATAGCCAAAGATGAGCAGGATAACGTGTCAAAATACAGTAGCCCACCATATTCCATCTTTTCCAAGTTACAACTGTGGAAATCCAACAGGACACAGAGTCCGAGACGTCGGTCAGTGGTTCCAAGCCAGCTACTGAGAGTGAAACTGCACACCGTACGTTGCACGTGCTATGAAAAGAATTGGTCTGTGCGAGGAATGAAATTAGCGCAGTAGCACCCGTGTGATACAACTTTGCGATGCGTGAGTGTGAGAGAGCTGCTGGTTTGTGTGTGAGGTGAGTCGATGGCACATCGCAATTCTACTTGGTAGTTTTTCTTTGTGTAGGCTAATTTTTGGAGGATTTTTAAAAACGGGTCATTTCGCTTTTACTGAAGTACTTTCTATCACAAGTGTTGTACTTAGCTACATTTCAAGTTGCATCCATTACAGCAGCGTTTCCCGAACTTTTATAGTCCTGACCAAGGGCGTCACTTTGTGGTTAAAAGTGGTGGGGACAAAAAGGCTCAGATGAAAAAAAACATTGTTTAAACAGTCTTCAACATATGCAATTATAGGCAATATAATGGGGGGGGTCGGTATGAGGTCAGGGTAAATATGGAGGGTAGGTAGCACCAAAATATGTCTTGTTTTGTGGGAAGAGGGAAAAATTATGGATGAATGAAATTGGTTTGTTTGTTGGAATCAAGATCCCATCAATTCTCCTTTCCTTTAATGACCGTTAAGGCTTAACATTTATACAATTGAAGATATTTTACAGAACAGACAATGCTTCAGCAACGTGTCATGTTTCACTAAGTTTTATAAATTTAGACATTCTCATGAAGCACAGCAGTAGAAAGGCCGGTACTCTGACTAAGTGCCTCATACAACTAGACGGTAGAAATAAGTGTATTTTTGGCAATGCGACGGGGCTATTCTGACTGCGTCAGATTGCATTTATAGGTCAGTTTGAAAATGCAATCGGACAATTATTTTCTACGTCACTTTGCCTACCGCAGCTTGCTAAACAGTGCGTTACAGAGTAAAAACGTGAAGTCAAATGAACAAGTTTTGGAAAACGGTGTGAGAACAGAGAAGAAGCTGCAGGTGCATCTGCGGCTGCAGGAGGGCAGAGCTCCAGAGAGCTCCACGTCCAGAGAGGTGGCCCTCTGGACAACATTCTAATGCAAACTCATCAGGGGTGAAAAGGTGACAAAGACGCGAATCCGCTTTAAAAAGGGACAGTTCACCCCATAATCAAAAATACATTTCTCGTCTTACTTGTAGTGGAGTTTATCCATCTAAATTGTTTTGGCGTGAGTTGCCGAGTTCTGTATCGTTTCAATATTTGAACAGTTGGCTGAAGATTTTCCTCTATCGAAGTCATCCATATGTTCCTGCCCTGCACCTGTCAATCAAAGTCAGAATGCCAGAGAACTGTCCTACTGAGTTACATCTGCTCCTCTGTGTTACACTGGACTGTTGGTTAGAATGGTAATGGTTGGCGCTTCTTTTGTTTTGTTTTTTGCAAATTTCTAAAAACCGGTATTGATTGATTTTAATTTATTTGTTCTTTTTTTGCCCACATCGGGGCAGTGGACCAAGCTGTAAACACAAACACGATCACCTTATTATGAGATTATGGCGGACATGTTAACAATAATAGCGGATTTACACATGCAGCAGACACCGAGCCACATTAGCATTTTGAGTCACGCGTCCCTCCACCCAACGACCCGAAGTCCAACATTCACTCTCCTTTTAGCTTTGGTTTAGTCTCCTGGGAAAAATATCTGGCATTTTGGAAGCAGTTAACTTCCTCTAACTTCTTGTAATTTAGCAGGAGCCATACAGAGGGTCCATCATATCTTCTTCATTGAAAACAGCTGCCTGCTAGGGCTGGAAAGCTGGGGGTGATGAGAGCAGTGAGAGTGAATAAGAGCATTAAAGTTGCGGGCTGTAAAACCAAAACAATGAGCTGAAAGAAAATGTAGGTGAACTGCAGAGTCGGGTTATACTTTTCTGTGACACCTTTCGTATTACGTATAATCATCGAATCCATTGTTAATATAAAAATATGGATTAGTGCAGCTTTAACACTTCACTTTCGGCAGTCTACTACGTTTACTGTAGATCTTTGTCTTACCATGTCATTGCTGGAATGGACCTGAATAAATACTGGTGTGCTATGTGAAGAAACACTGTATTCAGTTCAAAGAAAAAGCAAACTGTCATTTCTGAGCTGGCCTTGGCATTATATCAAACAACGATACAGTATTATGTAAGTGTATCCGTAGGTGCTGCCGTAATCCCCTCCCTCTGACAGCAAGTGCCTAAATCTAGTGCAGCAGCCTGGATTTATAAGTTCATTGCAGTTCAGACTGGCCCAAAGCAGCCGGCCCGTGGTGTGGCGTGGGGACGTGTGGGATTAAAGCCACAGAGATCACACCAGCTACAATGGCTAGGCTGCACATCTGTGACCAAAAGCCCACAGAAAGGCTGGGGATTGCACAATGTGCCTCTTCATCCTGACGTCAGGACATGACGAGAGATCATAGGAAGTGCCTTAGTGTTCTTTCATTTCCTCTGCAGTGTCAAGCACATGGATTTCCTTCCGCAGTCCGTGCTGTGGCTGTAATATAAAAGATATGCAGGCTCTGCACAGTGACATAACAAGTGATTTAGCAGAGTTATAAAATAAAATGTAAATCCTGTTTGATTTATTTTGTTACACAATCCTCCATGCCACAATTTGACAAGATAATTTACCATTCTAAAAACTGCTAGGGTTATAAATCACACGGATGATGGAATTAATGACAGATGAACGACATTTACATGGCGCACGTACTGCAAACATTTAAAGCTGCACTAATCTTTTTTTTTTTTTTTTTTTTTTTTTTTTTAATAACAATGGGCCAAATGCTACATGTAATGTTAAAGGGTTCCACGTAGTTACGAACCCACAGAGATTTATCGCCCGACTGCCGTTCCCTGCAGAGCTACAGAGCCTCTTAGCATCTTTTAGCCCAGTGTTTTGGTTTCATGGCCTAGAACTTTACTGTTTGGTTCCCCGCTCCTCAGGCATACATGGAGACCAAATCAGAGCTAAAGTGACCGTGAACATTGCATTTACTTACGTTGAGTGGCAAGGAACACGCCTCCGAAAAAATGCTAATATTGCTCGATGTCTGCTGGATGCAAATAGGCAACTGTTCACTAACACAGCTTTGTTAGTTCAATATGATGATATGCATCATATCATCATCAACACAATATCTGTTTACAGCTTGTTCTGGGCCACCAAGTGGCACAAAACTGCTTTAGATTTAAAAGATAGAGGGAGATCAGAACTTGAGCCTTGTGTGAAATATGTAATAAAATACACTATTGTATAATCATAGCATCAGTGTAATATGTTATGAGCTGCTTGCTAACATTGCAATCTCTAATGCTAACTTTCAAGCTAGCCTGAGGTTACAGTATTATCCACAGAGGAGATAGCGGAAGCTGATGAACAAGGCAGCAGCGGACTTCAAACCTTCAAATGATTGATAGAATAGAAATTAGGTCTTCATATGATCACCACAGGATTGAACACAGTCTGTACGCAATTTGTTTTGCAACAAATGAACACTGAATAAGCTAAATGGGGTTGATAAACCTACTATCCCTTAGTAGTACTGTTAAATCCAAATGATACGCATTACACAATGGCAGAAACAGCAGTATGGGAAACGGCCAGAATGTTGGGAGGCTAGCATTTCACTTGTTTCCACTAGTCCTGGACTTAGACTCATCGTTGGAGAGCCTCCAGGGACAAGCTCTGATCTCCTTGACCTTTGGCTTAAAGAGGCCGTCACTGGTGCAGCTCATCCCTGCAAGCTGAAATTAACCAGGAGAGCAGAGCTCCCTGTCCACTGACACTCTGCACTAGGGTTGCCAACCGTCCCATACAATATGGGATCGTCTCGTAGTGAAAAAATAAAATGCACTGTCCCTTACTCAATCAACACAGGACCTGATTGTTTTTGCACACCCTACCCTAATGCATAAACAACATTTTAACATGCTTGGAAAGACATGAGAAATGGAAAAATCAAAAGAGTTTCACGAGACATGGTGGAGAAGTATACAATCATGACGAGAATGACACTTAGAATGACAGGCAACTTGTCTGTCACTCAACGTCATCGTTGCCCTGGTTACGGAGACTAGAGCTGACCTAGCAGCGGACGCAGAGTGGAATCGCATGATTGTACTGTGTTTCGAGTCATCATGTGATAGTAGGCTACGCCGTGCCATTCTCCCAGACTAACAAGTTGACAGTTCCCTGAGGATATAAGCAGAAGACCCGCATCCTCCGCACACACAAGTGTGTGTGCGTGAGAGAGAAATGTAACCAATAACTCACTTGGTGGACATTAATCTGCTAAAGTCCAAGCTTCCTCATCCTTTGAGGGGTTCTGGACTGAAGGTTAAATTGAGATTTATTTTATGATGCCCACAAATTCCCTTATTGACTCATTATTTCCTTTACATTCATGTTGAGAGTAGCAGAGGACTTTGAAATTGATGCATAAAAAGCACAAATTGGTGCATAAGAATTCACCAGAATGCAGAAAAGGAAATGATAAACACTCAAAATCTCAGGAGGGCTTCATGACTTCTTCAATACCAGAGCTCTCTTACCCCCAAATTTAGCACTTGTCTTCCCAACTGCGTGTAACTCATGCAGCTGAAAGCGCACCAAGGAATTTTATGGAGAAACTGACAAAGAAAATGTATTCAACATGAATCAATCACGTCATGTCCGATACCCGATCTGCTTAGTAAGATCAGATCGGTATTGTCCAAATGAATGATTCCACATAAATTAAACTTTTAAAAAAATGAGTAATTGCCATTTTTGAGTGTGGAAGTATGTTAAACAAACTAATCTAAGCTCAAAGGTCTACTTAGTAGCTTCTTGGGACTCGTTATAAGGAGATCCCCACTCCAACTTCAAGTCGCAAGCAATCAGCACATGCCACAAACCCTTCAACAACGTAAGCTCTCCACTGAAGACGGACCAAAACAGGATCCCACCCCCAAATGAGCCTGGACAAGAGACTGAATGAACACCGGCAACAGACAGCAATCAGCTGTCTGCGAACGCAAGGCCAAAACTACTCGACTGGGAGGGGATCAAAGGGCATCCCCCAAGAGTCCAGAGGCGGCCGGAGAATGCTATAGTAGGACATTCACGTCCAATGCCAGAGACCATCGTTGAACCTAGACAGGGGTTACACTCATACACGACCACCTGGAATCCACACCTAGGTCACAGGATGATACCTGAGCAAGCCACTAGTAAGTGTACTTTTGAGCTTCATGTGAACATTAGGATATTTCAACCACATTGCCCATCCTTAGACACATGTTCTAGCTCAGTATCAATATAGAAAAGTAACTTCAATGATGGGATAAAATACATACAATTTACAGTAGTCTGTTTTTATGTTATGGTAATAGCTCACAGCACACAGAGTTTTAAAATTCAGTCTTGTCAGCTTGGATCTTTCCCATGTGTATCTACATACAACACAGGCCAGCTGTTGAAGCCCTTGCTGAAAGGTTACAAAGCTCCTCCATGGGATATACAGTAGATCCTCTCTGTGTACGTATACATCATTAGAAAGTAAAGTGTGCCTATTATAGGTACAGGTATTAAACACAGCTTTTCATCACTGAGATTTAATTGGGATGGAGGCGACCGAACAGCAAAGAGGAGATGATTCACAGCGATCTGGCAGCCAGTGAAAAAACCAATAGGGTTCATCCGTCACAGAAAACTGCGAGGAGCTTGTCGCCAATACGTGGCATTCATTATCCCGAGAACATATTCAAAAGACCTCTTCACCTACAAAGAGGCTGGAAAAGAAATCTGGGCTCTTGACATTCGGGGAGGTAAGGGTGCAGCTGGCAAAGACAGGACGGCGGAAGCAAGCAAGTAGGTGAAGCTTAAACGGCAGATGTTTGCTATAATATAGTCACTGTCACTAACTGCTTCAGAAGATGCCAATTATAACTCTTTAGAGGATGAAAACAAGCATTCTGCCGACAGTTGCTATTTAGCATTCGACTGAAGAATTTTTGGAAAGGGCTATAAATGCCTCCCCACATGACTCAAAAATAGATACGGCTTAATTCATTTCAGATCATTCTAAAGTGAAGCTTGTGGTTAAGAAGCTAGTTGGACAGGCTTGAGAGGGAAAAAGACAATCCAGGGATCTTTAATCAATAAGAGAGTCCTTGGACTTGTGGAGAGTGTTTAAAATGTTGCCTGCATGTTTCAGTGGTATGGATGGCTATTAGCTTCATGCAGGCCAAGAGCAGGTCAGTTTTCTACCTAATTAGTTTGCAGAGAAGCTTTTCCTATTAGCCTAACTTGCACATGCTGCATCTTGAGGCCTAGCAATGACTCACAATGGATGTGGGGCCACACATCCAGGATGAAAATATAATGGCTGGATGGCACACACACTAGGAGTACACGGTCACACAAAGACATGTAAATTAAGTTTTGGACAATAGCAGAGCAGTAATGGAATAGGAAAATGATTTACTTACCATGCATTACTTATCATTGACTAACCAGTTTACATCTCTGATTAGCTGATAAAAACAAGTGAAAGACCAACGTTTAACATCTTTAGACCACTCTACCTCACTTCTAACCTTATTAATCTATGCTAAGCTACTACCAATGAGTGTTACTTCAAACTTCCTGAAGCCGCTTCACAGGAACATTGTCACTTAAAAGGAATTTACTGTCGAGTGTTGAGTTCATAGTGAGAAAATGTTACTTTTGCTAAACAGCGTCAGCAAGTAGCAATAACAGAATGGTAGAATGTCTTGAGACAGTGGTTTTTTAAAAGCCACATTATTAGGTGACTAGAGTGAGAGCGAATAGAATGGGACCGCAAACCGGAAAAATCTCCTGGCAAAGCACAGTGTGTTTACTTTTGTAATAATTTATAATAAAAACTTTGTGATAAAACCATTGAATGTTAATCTGTTACATGTTAAAACGTAGCATAAAAGAAGCACACGTAGAGAAGACTCATAAAGTCAGCAAACTGATTCAGTGATGTCAGTTATACAGCATCTAAATTTTGCTAACATTAGCAACCATACGCTACCAGTCGTACCAGACATAGTAGCAAAGCAATTCATCTCATAATATATCGGGAAATGGTGCGTTTTATTGCTTTATTTGGTATTAAGAAGGATTTGTAATTTCTCGTATGAAAAGTTTCCCAGCATCATTTTTACATGATGCAGATAAGGTGGCAACAATTTCACACATGCAACTGTTCAATTAGCGTTTCAAATCTGATTTTAGGGTAGCTACATTATATTTAACGTTGTTTTTTTATTTGAAGGGAGCCCCTATGAACCTTGATCTTTCAATTAAATATGGTAAAAGATGCTATTGTGGTCTGCTAATAATTGAGAATTAACATGAGTGGTACATGAAAACACAAAACCGTTTTCTTCATTTGCTTCCATGTCATAAGGAGGAAAAAATGTATTCAGAATGAGGACATTTACTCCCTGTAATCATGTTTTTAAGGTTTAATAAATTTACTGTAGCTGTAAAGTATATTAACTACAAAGTAGCCTTTCACAAGGGTGCATCCAGGGTGGGATAGTTAAAGAAAATCTAATGTAAATACACAAATAAATATCTTTTGTTTTTTTTTGTTTTTCCATTGATCAGATGAAGACAAGATGACTTCAAAACTTGATGAGGTGACACTGTGTCGTGTGTGCACTTTGCTGTTGAGAAAGAATCCGAGTTGGAACAAGAGGACAAAATTACCTCATGTATTATCAGGGTTTTATCTCGGACAGAAAATTGGAATGTGATTCAGTAAAACAGCCTTCACCCACTCCCACTGAAGTCCAACTTCCTTTATATTATGGAGGGCTTTTTACTCCCTCATTCCAACCAAATAAAAAAAAAAACTGGACATAAGATACACTTACTACTGAAACATAGTGTACAAGTAAAGTGGTGAAATACTCCAACACAAAGTCATATGACCCAACCCATATCCATGTAGCAAAATGATTGGTTTACTGTAGCAAAAAGCCAAATTTCTGCTGCACCCATAGCACAGAATGGCCATAGTACATCTGTGGGAGTTTATAGGGTTGCTGATCAATACCACCGACTCAACAATTAACCCCCACAACCCGCTAACCCGGTTCGAAGACAGCTAAAATGTGTTGTTCTCAAGCTAAAAAAGTGACAGTGAAATATTTTCTCTTATTATTACTTGCTCCTTTAAAAAGGTTGTTGTCATTCCTAATGTTGTTTTTAGAAGTCGCACATTACTGAAAAGTCAAGTCAAGTCAATTTTATTTATATTGTCCAATATCACAAATCACAATTTGCCTCAAGGGGCTTTACAATATGTACAACATACGACACCCTCTGTGGTATCTCTCTTTTTTTATCTTTATCTTCATCTGAAAAGTAGCTAGTAACTAGCTGTAAGGTAAATTTAGTGTAGTAAAAAGTACTATATTTCTCTAAACGGTAATAGAGTAGAAGTATCAAGTAGCATAAAATAGAGTACATCAAAATTGTACATAAGTACAGTACTCGAATAAATGTACTTAGTTACTTTTCACCGCTGAACATAGCAACACTTTCAGCTACATAAAACATTGTCTTTGTAGCAGAAAATTGAACATACTGGCAGGAAGGCAGATCATGCAAACACCTTAGCCTTGTTTACACCTGGCATTAAATTGCATCGTGTATTGGGTGATCCAATCACAAGTGGACAGCTCTAAGTAAAAGTGTGAATGCACCCATAACGCATTGAGGACGAACTGAGATCCGATCACTCAGACCACATTAGGAGACGGTCTGGGCCGCATACGGCCACATTCTAACGGACTTGTCTCTGTACTTGTCTTGCTAGATCTTAGTGCTGCATTCGATACCATTGACCATCAAATTCTATTACAGAGACTGGAACATTTAATTGGAATTAAAGCAACCGCGTTAAGCTGGTTTGAATCCTATCTATCAGACCGATCTCAGTTTGTTTATGTTAACGATGAATCATCCGAGCACACCAAAGTTAGTCACGGAGTTCCGCAAGGTTCTGTGCTTGGACCACTTCTATTTACTTTATATATGCTTCCTTTGGGCATTATTATTAGAAAGCACTCCATAAAGTTTCATTCTTATGCAGATGATACCCAGTTATATTTATCGATTAAGCCGGATGAAACTGATCAGTTAGTTAAACTTCAATCATGCCTTAAGGACATAAAAACCTGGATGACCAGACATTTTCTGATGTTAAACTCGGACAAAACTGAAGTTATTGTACTTGGCCCCGAACGCCTCCGAGACTCGCTGTCGGCAGATATAATTGCTCTAGAGGGCACTGCCCTGGCCTCCAGCACCTCTGTGAGGAACCTAGGAGTTATCTTTGATGAAGATCTATCCTTCAACTCCCACATGAAGCAAACCTCACAGACTGCCTTTTTTCACCTATATAACATTGCAAAAATCACGCACTTCCTGTCTCGAAATGATGCAGAAAAATTAATCCATGCATTTGTTACTTCAAGGCTGGATTACTGCAATTCCATATTATCAGGCACCCCGAAAAAGTCCCTTAAGATTCTCCAGTTGATTCAGAACGCTGCAGCACGTGTACTGACAGGAACTAGGAAAAGAGATCATATTTCTCCAATATTATCTTCTCTGCACTGGCTCCCTGTGAAATCCAGAATAGAATTTAAAATCCTTCTCCTCACCTATAAAGCTCTTAATGGTCAGGCACCGTCGTAGCTTACAGAGCTCATAGTGCCTTATTATCCCACTAGAACACTGCGCTCTCAGAATGCAGGGTTTCTTATGGTTCCTAGAGTCTCCAAAAGTAGAATGGGAGCCAGAGCCTTTAGCTATCAAGCTCCTCTTCTGTGGAATCAGATCCCAGTTCGGGTTCGGCAGGCAGACACCATCTCCACATTTAAGAATAGGCTAAAGACTTTTCTCTTTGATAAAGCTTATAGTTAGGGCTGGCTCAGGAGAGTCCTGAACCATCCCTTAGTTATGCTGCTATAGGCCTAGACTGTCGGGGGACTTCCCATGATGCACCTCTCTCTCTTCACCTCTGTCCTCCTCTCCATCCGTATGCATTCTCATCCCATAAATGCATGTCACTAACTTGACTTCTTCCCTCTCCCGGAGTTTTGTGCTTTGTCGTCCGTCTCTTCTTTCTTCGTGTCACTTTCAGCAGGTATTTCAGTGTCCGGAGATGTATCTGGATCGGTGACTATGGCGACCTGCTGGGGCAGTGCTGCTGTGTCTATGGTGCAGGGGACCAGTGGCTCTGGTCCTGCTCGTTGGGCTCCACCTGGAGCTGCTCGGTTGTCCATCTGGACCCATCATCTTCTCTTATGTTTTACCACCTAAACATTTCTAACATAATAATATATATATATATATATATATATATATATATATAACAATATTTTCATCATATCTGTGTATGTTTTA
>CM022473.1:4957509-5087477 GCA_011952105.1 Coreoperca whiteheadi | reverse complement strand
TGTACTTACGACATCTATTGCATGTCTGTCCGTCCTGGGAGAGGGATCCCTCCTCTGTTGCTCTTCCTGAGGTTTCTATCATTTTTTCCCCTGTTAAAAGGGTTTTTTTGGGTAGTTTGTCCTTAATCGAATCGAGGGTCTAAGGACAGAGGGTGTCGTATGTTACAGAATGTGAAGCCCTTTGAGGCAAATGTGATTTGTGATACTGGGCTATATAAATAAAATTGAATTGAATTCTTTTAGCAGTGTGTACAATAAAGGACTGGTTATTTCAACTGACGTCCTCTGCGTAAATGGAAGTAAAGTGCGAAAAAACAAGAATAAGCCACAACTACAACAACAACGGCCAAAATGGATTCTCGTGGAGGGAGTACACATGAAACACATTGTCCAAGGTCCTCCAGCTGCTCTGCCTCAACTCTCTGTGATTTACGGAGTTTCCTGATGGACAGATAGCTTTACTGGTTGATAAAGTCATAACCACATACTGCTGCTAACTGTAGCTGCCATTAGCTAGATAGCTTCGTTAGCTGTGCAGCTAGCAGTTCTATTAATGCTAGTGGACACCGGGTGAGTGTTGCTGTTTACACCGTTAACATAGGGGCTGGGGGTGCATATCAGAGCGGCCAGTGCACCCGCCCCCAAGCAAGGAGATCGTAGGTTCGATTCCCGGACCAGACCAACGTCACACGATCTCTATGGGTGGAGTCTGCATGTCCTCCCCGTGTTACCGTGGGCCCTCTCCGGGCTCTCCGGCTTCCTCCCACCGTCCAAAGACATGCATGGATGAATGTGCGCGTGAATGGTTGTCTTTCTATGTGTCAGCCCTGCGACGAGTTAGCCACTGTCCAGGGTGTACCCCGCCTAAGGCCCAAAGTTACATGGGATAGGCTCCAGTCACCCGCGACCCCCAACGGGAACAAGCGGTAGAAAATGACTGACTGACATAGGGGCTGTGGACCGGCAGGAGTAGGATGTTCAATAAAGCTTTATATAAGCTTTGAAGCTAATAGCACGGCTACAGCTGCATGGCAGAAATATGATCCAGTTTCACCAAAATCAGTGAATAAAGTTATCAAATTGTGTTTCAGTGAGACCAGGCCCCCATAACCCTCTATTGTTTTTCCAACTTAAGTCTCATTTCTGGTCTAATAAACAGTAAATCATCAAATTTAAGTTAAAAGCTAAGGCTGTCAAAATGAACGGGTGTCCTTTAGAACTCTTTTTCTCTGTGTGTGTCTTCCATGTGTCAGTCAGAATCTTTTACTTGTTCTTCTTTCATATTTGCATGGACTATTGTGGACCTTGTTGAAATTGGTACTTGAACATGTAACACATTTATTGTCTTTAATTACGATCTATATTGGTGCATATAAGAAATTATTGCCTTCTAAGCTGATATCTAATTTTAATGGCCTTGATGGTTGTGAAATTAAACTGGCACTTTAACACATTGGCCTGGGTTTTTGTAATTATTTCTGTTATATGCACTAAGAAATATGCCTTGATGGGTCGGCAGCTTGCGGAGCCATCCTGGAGCATCACAGCGGGACCAGCTCCACCCGAGGACATCTCCGACACATTTCCAACAAGGTTACAAATCACAACTGCCTTGTGGCAAAGATACAAATGATAGCAAGCTACACACTCACAATCTATTCGTTCTCACACCACATGCAATGTTTAAGTGATATGCATACATCTCTAAACGTCACTGTAAAGTATTTGTAATAATGAGCTTAATAACGGCTTACTGATAACTGATTAAAAAGGCTCAGTGTTCCCTTTCCTTCTAGATCAAAGTGAATGTGAGCAGACTAAGTGTAAGTGTACTAAGAGTAGAATTCAATGGTTTGACGGACTAGATAGTGTTCATGTCAGCACTGGACACATGCTTTGATTTTAAGCATGAAATAGTTTCTTCCTGTAGTACAACAAGCCACTGAGGAGGATTTATTAGTGGTGCGTAGACTTCATTACTCAGAAATCTACTATGTATGTTATACTTTGTAAATCAGTTTCTTTTCTATACCAGACTTATCGATATTAATGTCACAACTGTGGCGCTAGAGGCACTGCAAGCATTTCTAGGGTTGTATTGAAACCCCTATCATTGCTGTCCTCAAATCAAACAGTTAGTTACGTCTCTGAGTCTACGACCCCTAGAGGGGAAGTTAGTATTGTCAATCCCCACTCTCTGCTGGGCAGAGAGGTCAGAGTCTCGACACCAAATATCAACGCTGTGCATAGTCAACATTCATGAAAATAATGAATTCCATGGTGGCCCAAAAAAAACAATGGGCCAGTGCCTTATAAAGTCTGGGTAAAACACACACACAAACATTTTTAAATGGCAAAATAGTAGGGGTTGGCAGATTGATGCCTAAAGTCGATACAAACAATACTCATTTTATTGATGCTGGTGTGTGAATTTTTGCAGTAATCAAGGATTGGTATCACTACCAATAACAGTGATTCGGGCCCTGAAATTACTTGGTATCAGATCAAAACCAAATTTTGTAGTATAGCCCAACATTACAAAGTAGATGTGGAATTACTTAGTGAGTACTGCTGTTAAAAAGAGTGGTGTGTGATGTAACACTGGTGCATAATAGTTCCGTAGAAATGTACATTAATCTCTCTAATTATCATGACAGCAGGTAAACATGAAGGAAGTGTTTGCACCAACAGCATCTAATTAACAGCAGCAAATTAAAACCGTTTCTTACTAAAATAAGATAACATATACATAAAAAGGAAGAAATTTGAATCATAGACTTGTGTCTAATATGGACCTTATGACTAAAATCTGCCAATATCCGATTAAAAAAAATAAGTAAGCAACCATAAGAATCCTAAAACGTTTAAGTAGTGGCAGTTAGGTTGTACACAGAGGGTCAATTCTCAGGCCTATATCTAAAAAAGTATTAATTTATGCTTGATGCCTAGGGACTTAGAGAAGCTGGTGTCATTTTAGCCACCCTTTACCAAATACTCGACCTCTGACAGAGCCTGCAAAAACCCACAGGATCCCACTATAAGCTGAGCAGAAAATCTTTGCCTCTAGAGCAGCTCTAGTTTTCAGTCTGCTGCATGATGTGAAATGAAATGGAACTCATCTCTCTGTGCTGTCAATACATCCATATTGGCTCCATGGTCTCTTAGGTTGGCTTTGGCCCTAAGCACAAACTGTGTAGATATCATAAATGTTTGGAGCATTTTATCTAGGAACACCATTTGCAAAGCTTTTACTTTTTCAAAAGCACATAATGGGTTACTTTAAAACTAATATATGCCAAGGCCACAGAGTCAACATTTCACTTTGAAAAGAAGAAGGCATGAAAATATTGGTAGTTTTTTTTTTTTTATTATTCTCCTTCAAATCCCGCCATGTGGCTTCACAAGATAACAGCTCTCCTGGCTTGATCACACCAGCAAACCAACAAACCTAAAAAAAAAATCCCATCTATGTACAGTTGGGATACAAATTAGTCATAATCAGAATAAACTGACATGGAAAGAATATAAGACGAAAACACGACAGCTTTCTGTGCCATTACTCATCCACATACAGACTGACAGACAGATATTCAATATCATATAAAAGACATGCCATTGGTAGGGCTCAAATACCTTGATATATGGTGACTGTCTTCAAGCAGAACGGTGTTTGACAAAAGAGACATTATTTTCAAACCACCACTAGACCAAACCTCCAAAACACACTGATTGGAAATGTCAAGGTGAAAGCCTCATGATATCTCGGAGAGAAGTTAAACCAAGAAACTCTGAGTGGACCTGCAGGTATTCTTGAGTCTTCACATAGCTCATTTACACTCACACTTGACCTTTAGATATTCTGAACTATGGGATAGAAAACAAGTATATGATCACCAACTCAAAAATGCATTTTCTGCTGGACAGGAAAACTATACGAAGCGGAGGTTCTTCCACTGGGGTGTGGACTATGGGGCAATGGCGCATATTATTATAGACATATCATGGTCCCCTAGAGTCTCACACCACACCTCCTGTTTGTCACACTTTCAAAGTTCAGGTCACAGGTTCAGATAATTTAGTCTGGGGTGGTTTCATCTGACAGAAAGCAAGCTTTCAGCCGCTGGCTGGACTGTTTGGCCCGACGCTTCCTGTTGCTGTATATTGTCCAAATGTGTGTGTCTTTGGCACTCGCGGACATAGTACTTAGCTAATTTAGGAAGCCAATTCCAAATTACATGAAAATGGCGACCTGTAATACACATCATACCTATAACCTATAATAATGTGACAGGTGCTATATAAATTAAGCTTACTTACATACTAATCAGACGAAACCTGTGCCAAAATATCAATTTCTTGTCCATTTAATATGTTTGTTAGGAGCGATGTCCCAATCAAGCCCTGATTCTGATCCAAGTCCGATTGGCCATCTGCCGGTACCAAGCCTGATCAAATACTTATATTTACCTAAATTATTGAATATGTATCCGACACATTGAAATAACAGCTGTAAGCTACTAAATCGCACTGTATTTTTCACAAGCTACTTGATCCAAATAGCGATGGTCCTGATCCTGTGGCGGCTGTGGCTTGGTGGCAGAGCGATCAATCGGAAGGTTGGGGGTTCGATCCCAGCTTCCCCCAGCCATGTTTCGAAGTATCCTTGAGCAAGATAGTGAACCCCAAAATTGCTCCCAAAGCTGTGCCTTTGGTGTGTGAGTCGCTTTGGATAAAATAAAAGCGTAATTGTAATGTAATTGTTTCTACTGGGAGAATGTGACTCCTGAGACAGATCTGACGTAATCACCTAGAGAAGAGGTGCCACTCGGTTGGAGTTGTTGGGACTACAGAAACGCTGTCCACTTGCGATTGTACGCTGCTGTTACGAAGTGGAGCTTCCACCCTCATGAAAGATCTTTGGCCGACACGCAAACCCGACAGCAGACAAGTAAAATTTGGGAGGAATTAGGAGCGTCTGATTTGATGCAGACAGGAGAGAAAAGAGCCAAATGATGATTATACACAACAGCCTGTTCATAAGAAAAGCTGGTACTGTTCAAAAGGTGACGGCGGCTCTTGACTCCATTTAGTCAAAGTTTAAAACACTGGCAAACAACAGAGCTCAGCTCCCTCACGGGAGACGTGAGGAGGGGGAAGAAGAAGAAGAGGGGAAGATCTCGGACAGTATATTCCACAATATACCCCCCGCAGCAGTTATCATGTTAATGACTAAACACACACCGGCTGGCACATTCAACTTTCATTCCTCCCACTGGCATGACGGGGAACTTTAGCATAACCTGCATGCACACTGGCCCACGTCTGCCTCGCCGATAACTGACGAGGCGCTGGGTGAAATTGCATTTCCACGATGAGCCTTTAGGTCCACCATGATATGAAGGATGAGCAGCGGGTCAAGCCAGTCTAAAAGATAGGTCCTGCAGCTGGCAGAGAAATGGCTTCGGCTGAATGATAGACGGACAACATTTACACAACTGATAAAATCCTAGGGAAAAATGTTATCATCTGCTCGGCATGTATCTGACGGTGTCAGGGAGAGCATAGTTTGATGTCATCTTATGGGTGAACACCAATACTGTTCTACACTATGTATGCTAATGGCAATAAATAAGTAAGCAAGTTAAAAGCTTTAAACATTGACAAGTCCAACTTTGACGGCATTAAAATAAATTTAAAGCAATATACTAATACAGGGTACATACACATCATTTTAGGCTGTGTCTCCGACGCTACATGTTCTTGCCTAACCCTCTTGTTCCCCTAAAGATGGCATTTCAGTGTTGCTCACAGACATGTTGTGGGTGTTTAGCACGGTTGCAGCTGGCAGCAAGCTTCATTGTTGTTGTCAGTGTGAGGCTAGAGGCCACAGGGGGCCTGTGTGATTATTTCCTCCACCCAATATTGGGTATCTGCCGATACCGAGTTCGATCTGAGACTTACTATTTACCTAAATGTTGACTAAATACGGATCTGACACATTGAAAAAACAGGTGTAGACTACTACCAAATCTGACACACCTTATTTTCCACGAGCTAGTCGAACAAAATACTGATAATAAACGGTCCTGGTTCAAAAACATCAGGCTCTACTGTTGATATTGTCCACTCCTGGTTCTTCAGTGGTGTAACAGAGTGAAGCTTCTTCCCTCACACATGATGTTTGGTGAAGTACAGCACACAAACCACACAACAGTTTCCGGGTTTGGCCTGTTATCAAGTTCCTCATGCAATTAACATTAATCAGAGACTGCTGATGTGACCGTGTCTGTCATTTTAACAAGGTTAAGGTGGTGGTCAGCTAAAACCGAGAAGCCGCTACCGGAGTGCTCTTTGCTAATGATAATTAGCATTGGGGTTTTGCCAAACTCGGTGTCTGAACTCAGAGTCACTCACCGGTGCTGCCAAATAAGCGAGGTGGACAGTAGAGTTCACTTAGCCTTTACCGATCCATTCAAATATGCCGGTCCAGATACAAATCTTCAGTATCAGCTCGTGACACCACTGCCTCTCTTACTTTTATCTGCGGTCTGTTCGTGTGATGTGTTCGATGTGAGGCAGTCGAGGGGACGTGACAGACACCCGAGTCAGTGAGAGGATTTTCCAAGCTCCTGAACAGCAGAAGTTGCCAAATGATGTCAATGAAAAGGCCCACTGTTTCTAAATGATCAATAATTGGCAACAAATAACAACCTAAGCAAGCATCTGATAGGTCTTACCAGCTGGATCCAGAATAGTTTTTTTCAAAAAGGTAACGGAATACACACATATCTTTAAATGGACTACTTTTATATAGCGGTTTTATCCAAAATGCTTCTATACAAAATTCCTCTCATCACCCATTCACAGACACTCTCACACACTGATGGCAGCGAGCTGCCATTCAGTAACCACTGGCAGCAATTTGGGGTTCAGCGCCTTGCTCAAGGGCACTTCGTCATTTGGACGACAGCAGCCCGGGGATCAAGCCAGTGGCCCTGAAACATAGCTTGTTCCTTTGCTGAGGACACTGTAGTCGGCTTTGGATTCATGACAGTTGCAATGCAATGCATGCCCAATGTGACCCAGTTTCACAGCGGAAAAAAACTAAATACTGTACGTAGCTTGTGGTTGTTTCTGTTGCAATTAGCCGGTTGCCTTGGTTGCATGCTTCGAAATCAGAAACAGCTTTATTGCCAAGTAGGTTCACGCACACGAGGAATTTGCTTTGGTGTTTTGGTGCAAAATAATAAACACAACAGGAAATTAAAGAATTAGAAAGAAACATAAGCATGTACTGCAGGTGAAGAATCCCAACTATAAAGTTGGCAATAAGATATTAAGTCATATTAAACCAAAATGTTGTAAAAAAATGATATTGATCATTAGAATTGCTTACACTGGTTCTAAATGTCAGTGACCCTGAATAAGAGTAAAAAGGCAAAGCAGTGACTAATTGGGTTAGTAAATATAAAGAAACACTGACAAATGACCGAGCTGTCATTCCCTGTTGCTGTGAGCAGCCATTTTTCAACAGTTTTACATGCAAAAGCACTTTTAAGCTGGGAAGATACCGTGCAGTTTTAATTATCTTGTATGTTGCATTTCCTCTGACTTGAAGTTTAAAAAAATAAAATAAAATAAAAATCACCCTTCTGCACAGCCAAAACTCCCACGCTCACACCGTACAGTTCGAATGCCAGTTCCTTCCACGCCAAGTCCACAAAAATGTGGACGAAATAAGAGAAACGCAGTCATATTCTAGTTTCAGTTTCAGCTTCAGCTTCTGCGTTGTGCAGTTATGGGCATGTGTCACAATTTTCTGACAGGCTGTTGACAAAGCGATCGATTGAGAAAATAAAATCGGCGTATTCAGCGATAATGACAATCAACGTTGGCAGCAGCTCCACTCTGTGCGACAAACGGAAAGCAGGAAGTCTGGACCTGCAGGTGGTGGAAGATGTGGACAGCATAGTCCGTCTGTTTGGCAGCCAAGTTCGGTTTTGTTTCGATCACGGCACAGTGTCAGTCAAGACTACAGTCAGCCACGTCACGTGAAGCACCGCTCAAATAATATTCCAGCAAGCTCGCTACAGTTTATAACAGATCTTTGATGACAGGGGAATCTGCTGTCTGCGAGTGCAAAGCAACAGTTTTTAGCAACAGCTAGGGATGAAAATTCGTGGCCAAAGGCCGAATACCGAACGCGCTTTTCCGCATTGTTCCCCATTTATTTTGCCAATTTTTTCACCATCACATAAACTGAATAGTAAAAATGTGCTTTTTACTATTTTGTCTTGCTTTTCAGAGACAACTAATCATTTGCAAACCTACAATTTAAAATGTATTTACCACTGAACTTTTTTTTTTTTTGTTACATTCCAGCAGACATTATACTAACAGAGCACAATATAACTTAAAATAAAGAAATTAGTCAATTAAAAATTAAATCGTCCAATTCCATTATCGTTTTAGTAATGCCTTTAGCTTTGGCACCGTCACTGGCAAACTTCTTTGCCTTTTTTAAGAAGTCAGAGTGGGTGTGCTGGGACTGGGAAGACCTACCTTCCTTTCTGCCGCTTCCGCCGCCACCACATCTTTCGCGTGTCGCGATTTTTAATGATCAATTAAACTTGTAGCGCTGTAAGTTCTGTCAAGGTGTGTTCACACAGCACGCGAATGACGCGAATAAATCGCGCTATTCGCGTTAAGTTGGACGCTTGTACATTTTGAGTTTACTCGCTCCATTCGCGTGCACGTTTCTACACGCCAGACGCGAATTCGCGTCATGGGAGGGGCTTAGCGGTGAGCCGGTCCCATTGAGTAAAGAACTTTTTTTTCAACTTACCAGATTGTCCAACCTCCTCACTCACTTTCGTCCAAAGGTTCCCTGTTTCTATAATGATACAAGGTCGTATCGTACAGCTCCGAGTATCCACACACAGACACAATTTTTGATCCTCTCTCTTTCTCTCTCTCTGGTTTTTATTGCTCTCTCTGGTATTATACTTACTTGTTCACGTGCACGCCGCCACCTACTGTACTGGGGTCTGCAACTATTATTTTAGCCTCCATTGTTGTTTGGATTTCTGCCTCGCTCCTAATCACGTCACTACTCGAGCAAGCTCCTGATTGGTTAACGCGGCGCGAATATCCGCCAAAGTTCAGATTTTTCAACTCACGCGAATCGCTTAACTCGCGCGTCAAACGCTCAATTCGCGTCATTCGCGCCGCGTCAAACGCTCAATTCGCGTCATTCGCGCCGCGCTAAATGCGCGAATCGCGTCATTCGCGCCGCAAAATGTGAATTCGCCTCTTTGCATTGACTTAACATGTAAAACACTCGCGCGAATGAAGCGATTCGCGTGCTGTGTGAACACACCTTCAGATGCACCCGCTCTGGACAAATCAGCAAACGGCCCTTTTTGCCTCTTTCTCGGACAATTCTTCCACACTGCCAGCAGGTTTGCCGCACTTATAAAGCGTGCGCCTCTCACTCTGCGCTCGTTGCTATTTCAGTGGCCGAAAATTCGGGGCATCGCTACTGAAAGCTAATGCAGAAACTGTAAGGCTGTTCTTCTGTCAGAGGTAATGCATTCAGCATGGTTGTTGGGCCTTAAAGATGCACACAATACATATGGTGAGAAATGTAGACTGTAAACAAACTCTGTCTGTTTACAATGAAAACTCAGGGTGCCTTTAAACTCGTGCCTTATACATCAACGATTTCTTGGCAGGAGTTGGGGGGGGGGGGATCTAATTTGTACTGTTCTTCTCCAGTAAACAATATTCCATGCTCCCAACTCTGCCGAGATTATCAATAAACACGACTCAGCACAGAGCCAGTGGCCCGCTATTCGAAGGATCTGATATAATAGCTCAAGGGAAAAGTCAAAAGTTTGTCAAAAATGGGTTATTTTATTCATGTGAACTTGAAGATGAAGTCCAGTTCATGTTTTGTAGCTCGTGATAGGATGATTTAAGGACTACAGAGTACTTCTCCTTTGATGATTATTTAAAAAAAAAAACAAAAAAAAAAACGTGTGTTTTAGGAAAGGATCCTTTTTGTGGCAGATTTTATGTTATGTTCTGACAAATGTTTGAAGTCCATCTGGGCATGGGCGCAACAAACAACATAACTAACTACACATCAACACATGTGACGTGACGCCTGTGCTCCGGTCAATGCATGTCACACTTTGTAACATACGCAGCAATAAAATACTACATTTGAAATACACAGTACATGCTGTATAGAGAAATATCTGCACTGCATTGTTGACACACGGTCAAAACATTTGACACAGCTTGGTTATTGTCATTATATAAGAAAATGCATTTTTAAATTGGAAGTCATATCAGATTGACATTAAAACCGACTATTAAATCATTCAGAGTGGCAAAATTACTTTCTGTTAATTTGGAGATTAATTAACTTTTCAATCTCGCATCATGATCTCGCACCAGGGGGCCAATTCAAAGCAATATCATAAGAAACGTTGGATAAGTTTGGGGAAAACAGTCTTTAAAAATGAAAGGATCTGCGTTATCCTGCTCTCATGCAAGCCATGGCGTTTGTGTTCACCTCATAAAAATTTTATTTCTTCTCGATGCATTGGGCAATACATCAACTTCTCATTAGCATCTGCCTTCCAACGCCTGTCCAGATTGTGTGATAAATTACCAGATTCGTCACCTGCTGATGCGCCGTTTTTATTAACGGTGCAAGTTTAACAGCACGAGATATTTTAAATACAGGAGCAACAAGCAACATACATTATACAGGCTGTTACATATTGAGAAAAAATGCTCACGGAATGATATAACATAGCAGATCTCTTTTACCTCCAACACCCTCCATGAATATTTCATTGCAAAATGTATTCCCCTTCTGAAAGTTTATTTATTCTTCTCATCTTGTGTATTTAAATGGCAGCCTGTCAAGACCACCCTCGAGCTTCAAAATCTACAGCGTTCCCTGTGTGAAATATATTTCTGCTTTGGCTTTAAATGCATCACAAACAGTGCATATTTCACAGCTTGCCCACAGCAACGGTGGCATATGTGCTTACTCATAAAGTCAAAACTTTGTTACATTCCCTACCAATTTTCACATGTCCTCTGGCAGGGTTCACTTTTTTTTTGACTCCGGATTCGCTACACATTCTGGAGCTGCTGACCACTGAGTGGTTATTTCCTGCAGCACTGCGCACACTCACACACACACACACACACACAAACACACTGAACTGATGAAGCCTTGAGTCCAGGACTGAAATAAATATTGTCTGAAGAACAGCTCTTGGTATGGCATGGGTGAAGGACATACAGCTTGTACAGTCTCATGTGTCTATGTGTGAATGGAATGTGACGGCGAGCTGCCTGAGCAAGAAGTTCAGCTTATGGCCACAACAGCTACTGTACATGCATGTACATCATGTACTATAGGCTCTCACAGGAAAACTGTGCTCTGAAATACTTCACATGGATGAATAAAGGTTCGCAAAAAAAAAAAAAACATATAAAAAAGGCTACAAAAACATGTATTTCTTTTGCATAATTCTTTTTCCCTCCCGTGTCCCGCCCTACTGGGCTGCGATTGGCTAGTACTCATTACTTCAACACGTCCGTATGATTGGATACCAGCGCCACTTGTTTGTCTGTTGAATTTTGGGCAAGTCACGCTAGCAACACTATCGACACTGACGATGATGTAATAATAACGCAGATAAAAAGATTTTTTAAAAACCGTATATCTACAGAGGGGATGCAACTCAATTTAAAAATTGTAGGGTTAGACAACTGTATAAGATAAGAAAATAGGCAAAATTATTTCAAATGAATTATTTTATCTAGGGAAAACGCTATGCTTTTGTCAGTGTGGTAAATTTACTAATCAGAGCTCTCCTATTTTGTAATAAAAGGTAATTTGCCGATTTTTCTTTCACTTGACTGATCAATTAATCGACAAATTGTTTTCAGCTCTAGTCAGGCAGGTTGTAAATAAGACAACAGTGTAGCCAGATTATCTTAACCACTTGATTTGGAGGTAAACTTGAACATACCCAAAATGTCTGGAATAATCCCTCAACACCGTCATCCCGGCCCTGCGATCGGACAAGCTGTAAATGTAAATGGCCTGTACTTGTGTAGCGCCTTTCTAGTCTTCCGACTACTCAAAGCGCCTTCACACTACATATCACATTCACCCAGACCCACACATTCATAAACTGATGGCAGGAGCTAACTGCCCATCAGTACAAAGGGATCTAATCATTCACAGACTTACACACCAAAGGCACAGCTTCGGGAGCTATTTGGGGTTCAGTATCTTGCTCAGTACCTCTGCTCTTCTCCCTGTGCACCAACAGCTGCACCTCCGTCACCAGTCCGTCTAGCTCCTGAAGTTTGCGGATGACACCGCCCTCATTGGGCTCATCTCCGATGGGGAGGAGTCCGCCTAAAGGATGGAGATTGACCACCTGGTGACCTGGTGCGGCCGCAGCAACCTGCAGCTCAAGACAGTGGAGATGGTTGTGGATTACAGGAAGAACCCAGCCCCATCCGCACCCATCGCCCTGTGTGACTCCCCTGTTGACACCGTGGAGTCCTTCTGCTTCCTGGGCACCAACATCACCCAGGACCCCAAGTGGGAGCTGAGCCTCAGCTCCCTCACCAAGAAAGCCCAGCAGAGGATGTACTTCCTGTCGCAGCTGAAGAAATTCAACCTGCCAAAGACAATGGGGGTGCAATCCTACACCGCCATCATCGAGTCCATCCTCACCTCCTCCATCACCATCTGGTACGCTGCTGCCACTGCCACGGACAAGGGCAGAGAGCAGCGTATCATTCCCTCTGCTTAGAAGGTGATTGGCTGCAATCTACCTTCCCTCCAGGCCCTGTACGCCTCCAGGACTCCGAGGCGAGCAGGAAAGACTGTGTCTGACCCCTCCCACCCTGGACACAAACTGTTTCAGGCACTCCCCTCCGGCAGGAGGCTGCGGTCCATCAGGACCAAAACCTCACGCCACAAAAACTGTTTCTTTCCATCTGCAGCTGGCCTCATCAACAAGGCCCCCAGGGACCCCAACTGATAATAATATCACCAGACTTTAAAGATCATTTAAGTGCATCAAAGACATCTGGGTGGCAAATGATGACTCATTCTCTTCTGAGTCACATTTTGCTAAGGCAGCCAGTTAGGGGATGTCAAACAACAAATTTTATGTCACATATCTACTAGGCTTCTGCCTATACACAAGGAAAACTGGACAACTGTTCCGGGGCCGCAGCCCACCGGAGGCCCCAAAAACCTCAGGTTTACTGTGTGACACTGGTTTTTGATAATTTGATTAACTGAAAATTGTGAGGGAACTTGTACAGCAAAGTTCAATATAAAGTAGGGCAAGCCTTATCTTCGTTATTATACAGTATATATTAATATATAATATTGTTGAATAAATACTATATTGCGGATATTGTTTAATCAAACTACCACAGCCTAAATGAACCTGGGGTCAGTTGATATTATTCAAGCACAGGAGAACTGTTTGGTTTCTGGGTGCCTGGGCGTATAAATAAAGCTGCCATATATACTCTGCTGTGTACATTGTGGAGGCAAGAAGGTACATACACAATCCACAGTAGTTGGAAGATTTGGGGGGGGGGGGGGGGTCAATAGTGGCCCCACTGCAAGTCTCGGGGCCCCCTAAATAGTTAACCCGGCCATGCCTTCAAACACAAGGTGGTGCGATTTTATTTCACTGACCCCAGTATTCTTCATGCGTCAAAGCATGCATGTAATAATCATGAACACCAATGAGGCAAATGCTTTCAAACCGGACAGCCAAAAGGACTCTTTTATAAAACCACTGTTCCAGGCCGTATATCTACCAACACACAAATACAGACTGACCTTGAAAGCAGCTGTGTGAGTTTGCGTGAGTTGTGAACTTTAACAGCCAAATAAAGCACAGGGTAAACACAGAACAGCAGCCCTACCACAGTGGATTAGCTCATAAAGCAGACTGTGGTGGGAACAACATGCTCCCACTCTTATCAAAACAGAAACACTGCTCTGAAATCTACTTCAAATCACTGAGCAGCCGTCTCTCACTCCACTGAATACCCGGAGTGACCGGTCTTGCTGCGTGCAGAAAGACTAACATTATACTGTATGTGTGTGTGTGTGTGTGTGTGTGTGTGTGTGTCAGAGGGCCTGGGAGGAACAGAGCTCCCCCATTGGCCCTCCAGTCAAGGCCAGGACTGTGCGCTGACTGCGGTGGACACAAAAAGAACAGCTGACGTGGACCAACTGTTGACAAAACACGAGGGACAGGACTCCCTCTCAGCGGATGTGTGTATGTGTGCAGAGAAAGTGCTTTTGACGAAAAATATTTGCTTGATTATGAACCCCAGAGATGAACCGTGTAAGGAGAACTCAAACACAAATCTGTGTGCTTTGCCACCCGGGGGTTAAAAAGGCCACACTCGGATGGAAAATCCTGAGAGACAAGCTCCCAAAGTCTACTCCGCACTGATAACTATTTATAACCCCGAACAAACGATGAGTGAGCACATGTAATAATGATGTCATAGGTTAAAAAGGCCTTACAGTATTGCACTCAGCACAAATGAACCGAAGCAGGTCATTGCTGTAAATGCAGCGTTGCTGAGCAAAAAATAGGCTACATTTTATGAAGGCAGCAGCAGCAGCAGCAGCATAACTGGTGGCGCCTGACCTCGTGCTGGGCTCATCAAACTATCTTTTCTAGCCATTCAGATAGTTCTAGATCTGTCTATCTGAGCTAATCATTCACCCGCCGGAGATGCTGAAATGGCCAACTCACAGAGTCAGGGAGGAGGGACGAGGATGGAGGGCGTGGACGGTCACGGCACCAGCATTGCATGGGTACAGTTGGACGATACGTTCGTCAAACGTCAGAGATTTTGCAGAGACAACTTTTATTCCTCTAATATCTCTGGTTGTATTGGGCCCCGCGGGCAGTGTTGCAAATCGTGGATTTACAGGGGTTTTTATATCAATGTGTACTTTCATTTTTAAAGGCGCACTCATCACGGAGAGTTCTACTCAGCCTGTGAATGCTGTTGTTTAATGTCATCTGCGCCTCTGGAGGGCGTTTTCCAAAGTTTTAAAAAATTACCATGATGATGTCATAGGGGAATTTTTTTCCAAACAGAAAGCAAACAAACTGAAGGTGTGGGGTTTGAAAGAAGTGGCCATTGAGGAGGTTAGGAGGGTCTAGTTAAGATGCCATCCGGTGGCATTTTGGAGCCTGAGCCTTACTGGAGACTAGAAGTCGGGATATCTCTGCAGCTTTGTATTTGACCATTCTTTTTCTTAAAATCTGTCTCTAGTGAGTCCCCCAGCTACAGTAAAAGTGCAATACTCAACAACTGGAGTAGCCCTATAAGACGCTTTTATCCACTGCATACGCCAAAAACAGACATTCCTACCTGGTTATTTTACTTTTAAACAGTTTCCCTGTTGAGCTTCCATAACTCAACTGGGAAACTGTTTATAAATTAAAATAATAAATTATAGTCTACTCTAGTGCGGTTGATTGTCAAGCATCTATTATACATTTTGGTAATAGATTAATTGTTAAAGTCATTTATCAAACAAACGTTCTCTGCTTTTCGCTGTTTGATATCGTAAAACTGAATATCTTCCGGCGTGTTGGTCGGACAATATTAATAAGTCCAAGATGTCACCTTGGTTTCTGGGAAATTGTAATGGCCATTTTATAGGAACAAACACTTGACAAAAAAAAAAAAGATGAATAAACATAATCTTTTACATTTCTAGCCCTGATCTGGGACCGTCTTGGTCCTGCATGGATATCTCCTGGAACTCAGACATTTTCAGTCAAACATCCCTTCATAACATTTGTTGGACTTGTGGACTCCTAGCTCGATCACCGGCCGGAGGGCTTGTCAGCAGCGGACTGCTCGATGTTGCGTGCTGATTTTCCATTGTTTGTATTGACTTTAATGGAAAAGACCCTTTTCTGTCAGATTAAATCCCTACCTTCCAGCGAGTTTTGAAGTTTCAAATGTCATGAGTGGATCTGTGACTGAACGGAGTTCTGGGCCGTAACCATGCAGGATCCAGGAAAGCAGCTTACAGTCCTGGATCAGGGTTATATATTGTATTTATTGAGAATTGGCCTGTGTGTGTTTAGTCTGTAAAGTGTCAGAAAATACTGAAAAATGTCAGTGAAAAGTCCCAAGAGCCCAAGGGGATGTTTTGAAGTTGCTATGTCATCTGGTCAACAGTCTAAAGCCCAAAGAGATGAAATTGGTATCCACATTAAACAGAGAAAAGCAGCAAATCCTCTTATTAAATAAGATGGAACCAGAGAATGTTTTATAATTTACTGGATTAGAGCCAATTCATGTTGTGATATGAAATTGTACAAACTGTGATTTTATCCACATGGCCCAGCCTACATGGCATCAGGACTGCCCAAATGGATGTGTGACAAAGTGTTATGTTATATGTTTTGTTGTTGCTGAGTACACCAACACAAAATTACCAAATCAGCTGGGGTTGATATGGCAATACATTATTGCATTATTGACGTTTAACAAAACAAAAAAAAGTTGGAATCACGTGAATTTCATAAGCTCAAAACAGGCAATGTGCTGATCAGAAATCAAGGAAGCACAGGGGGCAAGTGGCGACCTAAGAATGCGTAAAGCTGCTTTAAAGCAGCCTCCCTGCTTTTGTGGCTAAAACATTACACAATGCCAGAAAGAGGAATCCATGTGATTCGAAAGCTGCATAATGTTCTGTTTGGATGCAGTTAAAAAAAAATAATAATAATAATAATAAATAACTGCATATTCCTGCTGAAATGACCATAGCCCCCGTGCATAGCCTGCACGGGTACTTCCATTTCTTAAACAATTACCCTTACATGTTTTGGCAGCCTTGAAGGAACATTTCTGAATCAATTTCTGATAGTAGCGCTGGGCAGCTCTCCAAAGCAACTACGTCGTTTCCAACCAAAAGCCTCGCACGGCCGTGAGGAAAACAAGCCAAAGTCGATGCTGCTGTGGGCCTGCACGTTACCCGCACATCGTTATTCCCTGGCAATGTCTCCAGAAACCAGGCAGCAGATCAATGACTTGTCGCCTAAGCGAGGTGGGATTCAACCAGGCAGCGGGACCAAAGGTGTGTAAAACTTGTTTTCTGACTACGCCACCGCAGACAGCTGGCCATTTCATCTCCTGTCACAATATGAACAAAGTAACGCCAACTGCCGCGGCCGCCAGACACGCGTTGTGCTCCCCAGAGTCGAACGTTCGCGGCGTTACGCAATGCGCGTGCAAAGCGTGCGTATACAGCCTTGTGTGCGAAACCCCCAATAATCCTCAATAAATGTAGAAACTGCATGGGGCGTTGAAACGCGGATCCGTGACAAAGTGGCACAGGCGTGTGCGCCTGATTTTGGGTGGCGTGGTTCCACCAGAAGGAGACGAAACGGATAAACACAGATGCCCACCACAGTAGGTCTCATCCACAGTAGGATGGTGACACGAAGGAAGAATATGAACTTTGACAGCGCCCTGCTCACCCAAACCGTGCGCCACAGACTGACAGCTAACTTACTTTTCCTGCATGACATTCTCCTTGATGGCTCCCAGGGTGGAGTGGTTGCCCGGCTGGAGTCTGCAGGTGGCCAGGTGCCGCTGGTGCTGATCTTTCAGACAGGCGTTTTCCTTGCAAAGATCCGTCACCTGGAGCTCCAGCTCATCAATCCGGTCCCTCTGCTTCTCCAGCAGCCCCTGCTGGGTCTCGATTATCTTGTTCAGCTCCTTTAGATACTCCGCCGCCTTGCTGGGGTTCTCCGTCGGGTTCTCCATCTCGTAAAAGCTCCGTTGCCCGTCCATGAAGGCGATATCCACACAACCAAAAAAAAAGAAAAGAAAAAGAAAAAGCAGCCCTCTCCCTCACGCACACACACACGCTCAGTAGTAGTAAGACTGAGCGCTGTCAAATCCAGAGATCTTCCTTCGCTCCGACATGGCTGGTTTGTCGTGTGGCGGCAGCTTTGCGGAGAAGTTGGCCGGGTTTGGTGCGCTGCTGTACGCCGCCGCGTCCACAAGCTCTGCGCCGCAACAGCCTAACTAACCTCCAGCCAGCCGCTCCGTACATGGGAAAACCGTTTAACTCTTTCGCGGCTGGAGGCTCGGCGCTCCGGTTGCGCGTTCCGCCCGAACGGTTTATGTGCTCTAGGGGGGGGGGGGGGGAAGAGAAACGCCGAGTTTGTTCGGTGCACGTGCTTCCACTCAACAGGTAGCCCGGGTTGGGTTTCTTTTGCGCCACACCACAGGTGCACATTCACCTCGACGCCAACTTTCATCCGTGCGTGATGCCCGCTGTGCGTTTGCTCACGCTATTACTTCCCTCCCTCCACCGGCGTGCAGACAGCAGAAATAGGTTTGCCTGGTCGCCTGCTCTATGAAGTTAGGATACAGAGATGGGTTGATACTTTTAATCATCATACAAAAAACATTTCTAAATAATGTACTCTAACTCTGACATATAAAGAGAACTCATTTTGAAACACTTTTATCAAAATTCTTTATGTCAAAAGAATTATCCAGTCTACTATTTGATGGTGCTGTCAAGAGCCCTGATTGCAAACTGATTGGGGAGACCTGGGCCCCCCAAAAATTAATTAAGGAATACACAGAAAGCACAGCCTTAAACGCAACACTGACACATTATCACCATTTCAAATTGACATGAGGAACATGTTAGTACACAGTAGGCCCAGCCTATTGACATGTCCGGCAGCCACAGAGCATTATTGAATGCAAGTTTAATATTCGCTCTCATTTGAACTGTTTGCTCTCCAGCAACTCCTGAGAAAAAGCTCTGGCTCTTTAGCTGCTAAAATGCTCCACTATGTTCACCAGCTAGCCACTAACTGTGTCTGAATGGTGTTTGGTGCCGGGCAGGCGTGGTAAGGCGGTTTTTCCTTGGCTTTTTCTCCGAAAACAGCCGCCTGCTGCTGCTGGAAATGAGGTTGATGAGAGCGGAGAGATGCAGGCGTTCCGACCAAAGCAATGAGTGGAAAGTTCCCCTCAGCTCTATGGGTGATGATTCTCTGTGGGTTCATCCCTGTGAGTGACCCCATTCACATTACACAGAGTCATTTGACCCATTGTTAATATAAAAATATTGATTAGTGCAGCTTTAGTACTGGCTCATATAATGAAGGTTAAGAGCTTAAATTAGATTTTGACACAGCGACCCACGTTACAAGACAAGGACTCAAGATCAGGTACTGAAGCGGGATCCACCCTTTATCATGTCAGTAGATATTGTCATTTAGTAGTGCATATTCCCATAACGAAATCACCACAAACCATATTGCCAAACAGGCAATTTGGGGATTCTGGTGCCTCTGGGGGTATAGTGTGGTCAGATGCCCACTTTGTGCAGTTGCAGCCTTAACTAAACACTTAACACTCATCAAGTGTTCCAAATCAAGAGTCCCCATAATAGGAAGTACACCTTAACCAAAAACCCTCCTTTAAGGGTGCACAGCAGCACCACTGTTTAATGCTATATTAGACTTTATTAAAGGAAGGCTACAACGTGCACATTAAGCTGGCATCAGCATATGAATATATGTTGTTTTTTGGGTTTTTTTATTCCTCCTGAGGGAGTATGTTAGAGAGCGAGGGAACTCGCTGGTCAGAAAACTGGAGTCCATGAAAGGATTCAGATGTTTTCAAGTAAACTAAACCATTATCATCCCTTTCCATTACGGCAAGGGTTAGGAAAAGCTTTGCATGTGTATTGGTGGTTCACAGGCGTACACAAGTGCGCACAACTTCCTCATGCCGTCGCTGCAGTGCCACAGAAACCTAAGCCATGACCTTTGTTACCCCTGGAGCCCTGTCTCCTCCCAGAGGCTCACTGGTTCCACGGCCTACTGTACATGTGCATGTGCAGCAGCTGTCCTTGCATTTTTGAACTGTCCCTCTGCGCTAATGCCCTTCACACCTGACCATTTGTAGGATGCTATTGCATGCTCTGCACCAGTGTGAACTACTCAGTGAGCATTACCATTAAAGAGCTGTCAGCTACAGCTGCTCATTGTATTTGAACACACTGCACCATTATCAACTGGACAACATCGTCAATATGACTCGCCCCCCCACCCCAATCACTTCTACCATGTAACCAGATATTTTTTTCTTTACCTTTTGCTAAAACAGTTGGTTCAGAAAGCACTTAATTAAAAAAAGATTATATTATGAAATTTTATGGACTATTTGCTTAATCAGACAATGATCTGCAGATGACTTAATAATTAAAATAATCGTTTGTTGCCGCTTTAAAAATAAATACATTTGGTCTATAAAATGTATAAAATGATCCGACCAATAGTCCGGGCATCCAACGCTTTAATTTGATAAATGTGTGACGCACTAGACTAATACCTTTGTGTTACTTCTGGCTTGAAGTATAAAATCTGTTGCTCCTCTAGACCACACCCACTAATGATGTCAGAGTTTACTGACCACACCCTGAGTACACTTCTACATCACAGCATGCACGGTGTGAACGTCAACGCTGTTCGGTACTTTATTTACTTCATTTGTCGATTGGCTGAAGATGAAATGAACCTGCACCCCCAAAGCCTGTCAAAGAAATGCACATGGTGTGTGGTGCCGCTCGCTTGGACTGAATCCGTTGCTTTGCAGGAAGTTTGAGGGGGCGTGGTTTTGTGTGAAATGTGGTTTTCTTAAAATGTGCACATGACCAGGGGTTATTCTGACATGTCGCTCACACTGTGATCTACTGATCTTTTAGATTCAATGGACCTTACATCGTGGTGCATAACAAGCAATGTGCAGCACACTCGGTTGAGATAATGTGACTATTCATCTACTCAGCAGATGTAACCTATGAATCCATGGACACATACTGAATAAACCCACTGGGCATCAATTTAGACATCGGATTGCTTTGCCTTAATGTTAATTAAAAGTAGGTGGTCTTGAATTTGCCATTTGCCGTGCGATAAAGAAAATTACTTATGATACTTCAGGAGATTTCCTTTTTCTTCAGAGACAGGGGGAGGAATCTGAGTTGCTTTTATTGACTTCCAACTAAAACCAAGTTTTTGCACACTGGGATGTATTCACATATAGAAAAAAGAACACATATGAAGCCTGTCATTATCCCCCACGCACACATGCTGTAGCTGCTGGATGGTTCTTTCACACAGTGATTGCCCTCTAGTGGTTTGCTGTGTTCAGAACAGCATACAGTCAACAGGGATGGGGCTGGTGATGTCTGACAACTTTGAATCCATTTTCTAGCTCAATATCTGACTTGTAAAGGGTTTCGAGCAACGATTCGAGGTGTTCTGCACTGCATTAAGGCACATAAATGCAGGGCTCTAACAGCTAAAGGGAGGAGGGGGCTTTCTCATATTGTCCACTGACAGACACAACACAGCACGCTAAATCGTCACTGCCATCGCCTGTCAACCACTTGGATGCATTGCACCACATCTGCAATGAGAGAGTGGGGAAAGATGTGCATAATTCACGGAGAAGATTCTATGATCCTTCGCTTGTAGGACTGTTCAAAGCATGGTGAAGAGTAGAGGCGAAGTGACTTGTAGAAAAGTGAGATGTTCTCCCTTTTTTCAGAAGTTATATTTAGGCACTCGGGGTATTCGTCTGCCTTCTGATGCAACAGCAAGATGCACAAGTCGTTTTCTGGTGTGTGCAACAGTTTCCAGCTGATCCAGAGAGTATTTTGGCTCACGCTGAATCTTCAGCTTTATGTGAGAAGTGGAGTTTCATCTCACAAAAGGCCACCGTATCAAAGGTTGCTATAGTAACAGTGACAGCAGCAGCCACACCATACTCCATACTACACCACAGACGCTGATAAAGCCAATCCCGGGCCGAGTGACGAACTGGAAAACACGCATGGGAGTGTCTGTTATTCCTGTCAGCTCCCAGCTTGTGATTCAGTTTGACTGCTGAAAGACGCTATCTTTCTTCATGGTTTCAGACGCCTTTTTACAAAACCTCAGCGGACCGCTTCCTTCCCCCACATCAACAACAAAGTTGCTGCCAGAAGAGAGTCTGTTTTATGTCCCTAATGGCTGTGTTCAGAAGTTTTTATGGCCTCAGATGAATTTTTCTGTATTGTACCATACTATTCCATGTGCAAGCACAACTAGCATTAATTGAATAGTTATCTAGAAAAGCAAATTACTCATTAAACTTTAAATGTAAACATTTTTTAACCTTGACAGAAAAAGCCAGTCATTATATAAATTATTCATTCATTTCCTACAGGAAGACCTCAGCACTTCAGATCAGATTTTGACTGCGATTGATTGGAATTGTCCTCATTGCTGAGTTTCTGCCTTCCTCACTTCAGCCCGCCCACGAGCCAATTTGGAATTTGTGTAGCCTGGTAACGAAGAAGAGAACATTTAGAATATTTGTATGATAGCAATATAGTTCCAACACAAAATGTAAACATGACAAAGAGGCCACCGGTCAGGCACCCCTGTGGTGTGGTCGTCTTTATGAATATGTACGCAGATGCATTTTAAGTCATACAGTAAATAGTTCCACCACTCAAATTTAATCCAATTACATGTATGTAATAATTCAAGTAAACTGTTGTCCATCCCTAATTGACTGTTTTGCTCCTATTTAGAGAGTAAGAACGTCTTGCTCTGCTGACTGTGATATTCTTTTACCAAAGGGTCTAGTCTACCATCTGGTGGACCAATTCAATTATGCGGTTTCAGTCTGAACGAATTTAAGCACAGTGCTACAGCACCAACTGATTCTGCCCACGCAAATACGGCTGCAAGCTTTTTACACACAAAGAAGAAATTGGTCAAAACAAATGTTTACTCAGCTTGAGTTTTCCAAAGTAATCTTTGGTCATCCTTGTCATTGTATGGCCTAGTATGAGTTTCAGGCAAAGGTTCGTGCGTAATCAAAGATGTCTCTCCGTCCAAGTTTTATACCAGTTTATACACAGTAGTAAGGTAGTAAATTATTATACATGATAAATGGAAGTATGAACGAAGGTAGCGTCCACAGTGGTGTTACCGGACTTGATGTGTGGCTTCTGCAGGGTTCGACATACGGGGGAGCTTTCCCCTGAAAGACGCATGAGCTCTCCAGAAAGCCAAATTTTAGAAATACAATGTAAATAAAAAGTAAATATACATTTATATTTTCCTGTATATTCATGTTCCGGAAATAAATAATAGGCTGAGAGTAAAGCATTTGTCAACGTGTGTGTTTATTTGCACATTACAATTTACAATGAATGCAACGCCGTCTGCTCCTGCTGTGGCCTTCCACGCATGGGGGCGCACTCAATGCACGTTATGCATCCAACGTTGTCTTTAGCGTGAACGTCTTCTGACTATCAAGTGAATGCTACGGTGAGTGCCACGTGAGTGACAACACTTCGTAAAACAGGAGTTTTATGAAGTCTCTATCATGCGAGAATGTTGAAAGGAAAACCACCTAGCCTTAGGCAATTTGGATTCTTCAAACAAACAAAGACAGCTAGTGATGATGATGACGACAACAATGGTGCACCAGCTACGGCTAGCTTGCTAACTCCCTTGCTCCCTGTCGAGGGCGATTCTGCGCCACACACCACTCTGCAGCAGCGACCCCCGCAACGATGATCAAGTGTTCCACCGCCAGACCCCGAAAAATAGGGCTCCCCCAAAAGCCACAATTCGAACACTGGGCTGCTGATCCCAGTTAAATTGCCAGACTGACTGACTGTCAGAACTTTACGGAGGACGAGATCAAATATGACATCAATTTTGAGACGGATAGTCACTCTCTAAAGACAAAACAGTATAAACAAGGAAAATGTTTCATTTCAGATCAAGCTTCAGGTGAACATTCAATTCAGTTAAATTTTATTTATACAGCGCCAATTCAAAATCAAAAGTTATCTCATTGCCCTGTTCCTATAGAGCCGATCTAGACCAAACTTCCTTTAAGAGGCAGAAACGTCGAGCAGAACCAGACTCAAGGGTGCAGCTATACACAGTTGTTCTGGTTGTCAGGGCAACATATTGTCCATTCAGGTTTCTTGTGGGTAGAACGTTTTTCATACTGCAAAACTGCACACTGAACACTGGGTTTTTAATTGTTTTGCCCAACACCTGCGAGGCAAACAAGATGAACTAATCCCACTATGTTTGAAGCCAAAGGTAACTTCAATTCTGACTGCTGGATGAAAGACACATCTTAAAATGTGTAAAATTACTGATTATTTTTACTACCAAATAACCTGCCGATTATGTTCCTGACTACCTGACTAAATAGTGAGAAATTCCGATCAACATTTCCTACTAGAGGTTAACGGGACGGCATCATATGTCTTATTTCCAAGATGTTAAAATCTAAAGATGTGCATCTCATGGAATAAAGACAAGCAGCAAACCCTGACGCTGGAATTTGGAAATTTTTGTCATTTTAGCTTAAAAAATTACTTTTGTCAATTGATTTTCTTATAAACAACTTTATTAATACCAGATCCCTTAATTCAATCTAACCATAATTAATATTTTCATGTGAAAGCATCCCATGTATTATACTATACATATGCATTGATTTTGATGTATGTGATACCATTTTTTATTTACTTATAAAATACAATACCCTACTTACATGTACCATGGCAACTGTTATATTGCTGTATAATGTACCATGGCCAGTTCCATTGTCAGTACTATGACACAATACTGGTGCATTGGGCAGTACCATGATACATACCATGGAGTGTACCATTACTAGTACAATGCTTAATTGCTTTTACCATGGTAAAACTGAAAATACCAACCATTACCATCATAATTGTTGTGATTTTGGGTTGAGTTGGGTGTTTTCTGTTTGTTGTGGATTTCTTGGTTTATTTTTGAAGATCTCTGTTCTCTCTGGGTTTTGGGTTAAGGTTTGTTAGTTCCTGTTATATTTTGTAAGCTGTGTCGTTGTGTTCACCTGTGTCTTGTTTTCTCCTCGACCTGAGGGTATTTAGGTCGTGGTTTTTCCATCTGTTCCTTGTCGGTTCATTGTTGCTGTGTGGTTCTGTCTGCGTGTTAGTTTTTTGAGTTTTTTTCTGCCTCCTTGTAACCTATTTGCAGCTCGTCTACCAAAGAGACAATAAACGACAACTCATCATCCTGCTACCTCTGTCTGCGTTTGGGTCCTTTCCCTCATTCACTGCGTACCACCACTCATCGTAACAATAATGGTACTTTTTTGTAAGGGAAGCACTTTAGACCTTAACTGACTAATCAACGGTCTTCATCAGCTGTCTGCATATGAATTCAGACAGTTCATCGACCAGTCTTACGTCCTGTTGATAAAAAGAACAGGAAAGCCACACAATCTTACTGAATGTCTTGTCAAAAAGGTCTCCAGCACCAGTCATCCTTTCACACAACTATTACACATGCTGTGGATATTCATAGCACCCATAGTGTTATTAAGACATCAAACATTCTCCATCCGTAGAAGTGCTATTTCAATCTTTGTCAACAATAATTGAGTGTATGCCATTCACAAACAGCTCACAACGTGCTTCAATAATAAAAAGAAAATAAACAGAATTAAAATGATGGAACCACAGAAAACAACTAAATAAGACTAATTGGAAAAATTAAATTGAGAGCACAAAAGCTATTAATTTGTTTAGAAAATTACCTTTAATTGGCATATTATTATTTGGTTGGTGTGTGGACTGCCAAAGAAAGCAATATACACGCTCAGTTAGCTAACAACCAAATACATGATTTTTAATTTCCATGTCACTCTATTTTGTTACTGCTTTCATGCTTTCATGCTTTCCTCAGGTGGCTGTGGCTTGGTGGCAGAGCAGTTCGTCCACCAATGGGAAGGCTGGCGGTTCGATCCCGGCTTCCCCCAACCATGTGTTGAATTATCCTTGAGCATGACACTGAACCCCAGATTGCTCCTGAAGCTGTGCCTTCGGTGTGTCAATGATTAGTTTTCTTTGTACTGATGGGCAGTTAGCTCCTGCCATCAGTGTGTGAATGGAGTGAATGTGATAAGTAGAGTAAAAGTGCTTTGAGTAGTCGGAAGACTAGAAAGGCGCTATACAAGTACATACCTTTTTCGCGTTCTTTTGATTTAAATTTCTAAAAGTAACTGTCCTTCATTTACTGTAGGAAATGGCATATGCATGTTTTATTTTTATTTTTTGCACCTATCTGCGCCCTTAAACCTGCAGTGTGAGTCAGGTTTTTGTGACCAGCTTGTGCACAGCGGCTTACAAAGCCTTTCTTCCAATGATGCAAAGGTTTGCGTGAATGTAAGGTTCCACTAACCTTGAAACCCCAATGTTTTAAATGTGTTTTGAAGGTCACCGAAGACTGAGCGAAGTAAGGTAAAACAGTAATAATACTTGTGCAGCTACAAGCTTTAGATCATTAGATCTCTTTCCAAACTTAGCAAAAGACATTCATACTGTATATATCGAAACCTGTGATAGTGTGTCCCGTTTTGTGTGGACACGGTGATGCTTTTAGATCAGTTGTTATCAGAAGTAGCAAGAGTGTGTTAAAGGAATGCACTGTGATTACTGGCAACTTTCTTGGGACATTCAATGTGTGTAGTGAGAGTTCACTGAAAGCAAAATGTTAGTATACTTTTAGTCTGGGGTCAAAAGAAACTTCAGATATTGATAGTATAGTTTTTAAAAAGTGAACTATTTCAGTCAGCAGAAGTATTTAATAATACAGAAAAAAATATATAATATTGTATTAGTTAAGCAATATATACCAGTATCGTAGAGAGGAAACAGTTATCACTCTGCCTTTTTATATTTCAGTAGTTTTTTGTTGTTGTTCTCCATTAATAGGTTACCCATTAATAAAACCACATAAGTGGTTTCATTTGAACAGAACTTAAGGTATACTCATTCTGAACACATATAAAGTATACAAAATAACACACAATATACTTTTTTATTTCTTACTTGGGTCTCCGAGTCTCTGAACTTTACTGGCGGGGTGAACGGCATTCGTGCAAAGGATAGTCTCTCATTTCGTGTTTTCATGATGAAGGTGGTGAGACTGTGAAGGCCACAGCATCTGATCCACATCGTTTTCATACTCATCACGCCGTACAGTGAGTTCTCAACTGGAGTCACGTAGTCAGTGACTAAAACAAAAGATTTGTATGATGAATTATAATCTACTCTAAAATTTCAATGAAAGTGACACATTACTTCCATTAATAGGTACTGGATGGGAATCCTGATGTTTGATCCTGGAACGAAAGCCTTCCAAAACGCCCCACTCTGCTCTGTTAAAGCACTGAAGGCGAAGTTGTAAGGAGTAAGGTTGGTTTTTACATTATTTTTACCCTTTGTGTTTATTGCAATTCATTTTTATTCTACAGAGTTTCATGTATTGATTTTTACATTCTATGATTTTATTGCTGTAAAGTTTAGTATTGCAAAAATGTTTTCTCTTAATTTTTTTGTCCTTTGGTTGTGTTGCGTAATTTTACTATGTAAAGCATTTTGGGCTGCATGTTGAAAGGTGCTATACAAATAAAGCTGAGTTGAGTAGTTTCAGTTAATTATCTTGCAGCAAGCAGTGAATCTATTTCAGTGACACTTTAAGGGTGAACCCTATCTGTCCTGCTGTTTGTTAAAGACTTCAGTATTTTCTTTATGTTGAGGTTAGCGACTGTCTATCTTCGTACGACAGATCCACACTGACATCCTCTCTCTCTTGATATTATCGAAAATACTATAAAACACTCTACAAATTATTATAGAACACGTTATTTATTATGAAAATCCCTAAAGGTCACAGCAAGAACCTTTGCGTTCCCTCACAATACTTTTCTTCTTCCATTCCTCCTGAGCCATATGTCTATTTCAGCAAATGCCCCAGTATATCAACTCAGTGAACTAATTACTTTTAAGTATGCTGACGTAGTACTACTGCTCAATAGGCATGCATGCTTATGTAATCAGTGAAAGTAGACTTACAGGAATTCTTAGATCAAGAGGTAAAGCAGTACAGTGATCTGCAGGATGCTGTCGGTTTCATTCATGAACAGTTGTACTGTACTCTGCACTGTACTGGAGCCCAGAGGGCTTTCGCTGAGGAAAAGGAGACCTCTCCAGAGGGGAAATTACAGATGTGCAGTTGAATCTACCTCACGAGGCTAATGTGCTGTGGTTGTATGAGTGTTACCACCCAGCTCGTCAAGGGAACGGAAAGCAACATAGAACCAGAAGTCATCGGTAAAATAAAGTTATTTATTACAGGGATGTAGGCGTAAACACAAAAGTCTTTAGACAACTACAAAGAAAAAAAAAAGAGGCCGAGAGTGCTGTTGAAATCAATAACCAAATATATCCAAAGGGGGACTCTTAAGCCCTATAACTATATTTACCTAAAGTTACCTAAAAATTAAGTAGTACACCATATTTCTTATCTAACAAACCAAAGAACAGAAGGAACAACACGCCTATGCCTAGTGAGGCAATATCTCAAGGTGTGCGAGATCAGTAATCAGTCGAACTATGCCTTTCCCAGTGCACAGATAACAACAGGTGCCTCGAGTACACAGATAGCTAGTGCCTCGCTTCTAATTTCACAAAAGTATCCCTAGACACGACGAGAGGCGGAGAGGCGGAGAGGCACGGTGGCGAGCTGCTCGCTGAGTCACAGCCGCCCTGACTAACATGCTGGTCAAACATTTTAAGGTTCAGTTCCTCAATTGCTCCTCTGGGATTGGAGCGCTGGGCCATGTGCCGCTCCAATCAAGCGTATCCGAGAAAGCCAACCAGAAAGTGGGAGGAGCATCTGAATCTTGGGTTCACCGAGACCGCTTGACAGGCACAGAAGAATAATCAAAAAAAGCAACAAACAAAAAGGTGACTGAAATCCTGCAAACAGAGTCTGTGGTTCGGTGACAGAAAGAGCAGACAGTGCTGAACCACCTGCAGAGAAACATCAGGACCGCAGACCAACGCAAGTTGGAAATGCTTTTTGTGATTTTGCACAGGGTCCTCTGTTCTTTGCACAAAACAAATGAAAGTAACCTTCAGTGCTGATTTGGTAGAAGGCCTATTGCTTTAAGTGTGGAGCAAAAATTGATGTTCCTCCTACATACAGCTCCTACCCAGAAGTTTGATATTGTTCTACCTAATAACCTCTTTGCAGTGGACATCATAAGTTGAGGTGTCCATAAACAATGCTAAATGCATTCACTTGAGAATCTCCACGCTCGCTTCCATTACAAATGGACATACGGCTCGGAAGGAATGGAAGGGGTTCAGTATTGCGAGGGAACTCCAATGTAGTCCGTGACCTTTCGCGGGCTCCGTAGGTTATACACTCAGTTGCCAGTTTATTAGATACTCCTAGCTAAAATGCTAACGCAATCTAATCCAAAAGTCCTGTTGTCCACCCCATTTCTATCTTTGAGGGCAGGCTAAACAACAGACCAATGCATACACAGACCATCAGAAATCTGAACAGATGTTAGAATCATACAGGGATGCTGATAACCAGGTTTTTTATGTTCCACTTTATATCCCAAACATGATTAAAATTTGGATATTTCTAGGATGTTTCCAGGGGTATAGACTAAAAGACTAGTTATTTCTCATGCTGGCATGACAGCAGTCAGCTGGCTGTTGGCTGTACTCTCTGTGCTGTGTTTAAATGCAACTTTTAAAAGGGGACGGCGTGAGCTGATGTAAAGCATTTGTTCGATCAGCCTTTGGCAGTGCCGAGTTCTACTTTTTGGATGACAATGGAGTTCATGCCACTGAGGTATAAAACTATCATACTTGTTAGTAGGATACATTTATTGTTAATTTTGTTCTCTTCATGGGATTTGTTAAAGAAATGTGTTAGGAAAAAGATTAAATATTAACAACTCTATCATTTATGGTCCCCTATAACTAAAAGGTACAGTATCTTATCCCTGCTATTATTGGAGATGTTCAAGCAAAGAGCATCTTTTGGGCAGGTGAACAAGGGGGACAGATTTTTGTCATTTCGCATAAAGGGGCCACCCCCCACCCTCAGATCACATACTGGTTTTATATACTGTATATATATATAATTAACAGCAAAATCACAATTCTTCTGTTAACGTGCATTTTTTTTGGATATTGTTTTTATTTCACACTTCTTGGAAACACATCTTGTTTCCCATGCCAATAAAGCAACTTTGAATTTGAATTTGTTAATATACAGCCCATTGGTACAGTCCATTACCTCTCTCCCATCTCCCCCTCCTTTGATTATTCGGTCTTGTATCTCAGGTTGGCGGTTTGAAACATTGAAAGGCGAGTGAGGCTGACTTTCGAGCACCACTACTGTTGTTCTATTGTGAATGATTGGGCCGAGCAGCATCCCAGCTTTGTCCTTGGGCAATTTCTAGAGGTAACGTTTCACTTCTGATTACACGAGAGACGGGGCATTTAACTGTTCTATTTTTAGCTGAAAACAGGAAGTCAAAAAGCTGTTTGCCACAGCTGTACCGCGCTGGAACAGGAATTTAATCTGAATGTTTTCATACGCTGTGCTCAGTGTTATTTAGGCAGCTTCTTAATAGCAGGGTTCATGCTTTTTTAAAAATATTTCGAAACACATATACCCATGTGATTGCCGTAATAGTGAAAAGGAATCCATAACAGTAGTGTATGTGAAGTTGGAATATAGATTTTTTCAATAGCTATTGGCCATCTTTAGATACACAATGGATAACAGGCTTGGAGAACACAATGCATGTTGAAAATGCATTCATTGTCTGCTTCTTTGTCTGCCTGACAAACCTCTGTGTCCTCAGATGAATGCACTGAATTTCGACAGCCTGCCTGGGTGCTCAATACTGAGATCCATCAGTGAGCACCAAATAGTGTTTTGTTTTTCTGTCCAGTATGATATCAGCTCTCCTCATTGTCTGCCTCTGATAGATGGGTAGTGAGTTGAAGCCAGCAGTATTAACACCGACATGCTATCTAGCATCAGACATCTGTGGTGGGTTTGTCGACACGATAAAATACAGGTGCTGTGGCAACGCTATATGTCCCTCAGTTAAACAAAGCAGACAAAGCTGCTTTCAGTGCTGTGTGCCGCAAAAAAATATGTATTATAATGTTTTCCAAATGAATATACACTAAAACAAATGTGTATATGGCCGAATAAAATGTCTTTAAAGGTGAGTTCAGACAGCGCAATCACATAAGTGATAAGTCAATGCAACGATGTGACTGGACATGAACAGACATATGAACGTAGAGGTAAGAAGACACACTCCGGACACGCAGCTAGTTACAATGAACGCCTGTGGTCAAGTCGGTACATTGGCTGTTGGGAGTGGAATAAACAGACCACAAAAACATGCAGCGAGTCAAATTTGCACAAATAACACAGGGCAAAAAATTTCTGTCTTGAAATTAACAACAAACAATTACAAACAAACAAGGGAAAAACAAAACTCTAGAGCTTACAACTGGTTTATATGGAGCCCCTGAAAGGTCCAACAAGTCCAACCCATACGACCACATAGGTTGTTTGTTCCTACCCTCCAATACGCCCCACAGGAGCCTTTCATAAATGAACGCACCTACCGGTGGCAGTTGAGGAGGGGCAGTAAGGTGAGGACGGGCTGCAAGTAGCCTGCGTTACATAAATCATGTGACATAAGTCACGTGAGCTGGTTAACGTGAAACGGTCGCAGTTTGGTTAGGCTTAGGCAACAAAAGTACTCGGTTAGGCTTAGGAAAAGATCATGGTTTGGTTAAAATAAGTTTGTTACGTAAGTCACATAACTTAAACTAAAGTTAAAAATAAGTCAATGCTGACCTTTGTTTTCACACGGTCTCCTGGGTGAAAATGATTGGCGTGTTTGGAAAGGGACATTCTCGCTCTTTCTACTACCTGACTTCCTCCTTTGCTCCCATCATTATTACCACGGCCACTGGAGGTCGCATCCCACATTTAACGTAAACATGGATCGTAATAAGCTGCTTGCGCAGTCGACCTATGTGGCCGTTTTTCTGGTGAGAAAAGTCTGGAAATTCCATCATTAATTTGATCAGTCTCTTGAGAAGGATTGAATTATTTTTTGAAAGATTGACCTTGTCTTCAAGTTCCTACGGATTAAATGAGGACATTTATTTATAGATAAATGTCTAATAGCTGAGTAAATTAAGGGTTGATACGGTATATAATAAAGAAAATAACAAACACAACAGGTGAAAAAGCAGATATTGAGTCGATGGAATAAACCTGATCTTATTGGCAATAGTGAGGTGAGGTATGTTTTGATATAAAAGACTGCAAGACGCTAACGTAATGCCAGGGCAATTAACGTCTCTAAATAGAAATTCATATATTTTATTTGACATCAACTCTTTATCACAGCAGTGGTAAAGTTACAAAAAGGTGAAAGTCAAAAGAAACAACTCTTCAGTTTAATACTGAGGCATTAAAACAACTTGTTTGGAAAAAGGTTAAATTGTGAACAGACTTTACCTATTAAACAACTGTGGTAAAATAACACAACCGTTGAGCTCAGACGTGAGGGCCACTACGTCGGTGAACCTGGTTTTGTTCGCTTGCCAAAGGAGTTTCAGTGTGGAGGACGGCCTTAACAGCGCCGACAACTCTATTCCTTTGCTTGAAACTTTTCAACATGGCCCTTCACGTTTTGCGTGCAAAATGTCACATACTCAAACATCAGTATGGCCGTACAATCACTTTGTACACAAAAATGGCATAGTGGTAGCATTCAGAGAAACATCATTCAGCTAACAATTATTTCAGCAGCTCTTTCAACCAATTATCTGAGACTCTTCATTAACTTCAAAAGACATTTTAATGACTACTAATAAGTGGCTTATGGTTAAACAATACGGTTTGCTTAATGCAGTAAAATAGCTACAATATTATACAGATTCTTAATGGTTGCAGAGACTTCTGTTTATTGGTCAGTAGGTGGTTTTGCTGTTACCTGGTAAACAAGAGGTTAACTCCCTGAATTAATCACTTGCTCTTAGACCACGTGAGGGGGTGAGACAAGAAAGAGTGTCTTGGTTTATATGTGTGTGTGAGAGAGAGACAGATAAGGGAGGAGAAGATGTTTTTAGTTTCTCCCCCTTTAGTGAAGCTAATCCAGAGGGTCATTTTATTGTCTTTAAATTTTGACATGTCTTTCCTCTGGGGTGGGAAGTTCTGGTCTTGTCTGGCACGAATTCACATTGACACCTTTAACCGTTTGAGAGGGGAGGAGGTCAGTTTGCCGATCCAGAGGGCTGAGGCTGGAATTAAACAACGTTGCTGTGTGTTGGTAAACGTGGGGAGACATTCACCGCCCCTGTTCTCGCTGCAGTAGCCACGGTTGTGCTTTGGTTGCCATGATTATGGCAGTGGCACATTAGTTTCTAATAGGTTGACATGGTCGTGCTGGCTGAGTGTTGTACTGAAGCTACTGACCTACTGAACTCCTGAGGTGTGTTGGTAACACACAAACGTCTTCAACTCTTACCTCAGTTGAATTTGTATAAATTAGTACAGAGCTAAAATGAGAGCAAATATCGGACTGAAATTCATCAGGTGGACAGGTGGACATGACTCCAAATAAATGCTAATGTTGCTGCAGGTCTGCCGGATGGGTAAATGGGCGATTGTTTCCCAACACGTTCGCCATAACTTTGTCAAGTGACAAAATGTCAAGTTTGGAGAGTTTCGAGACACGTTTGGAGTTGGACGCTCAGTTCTTGCTTTTCATCCGCTGGAGAACTTTTTCCAGTGATATTGCGATCATTATCGCCGTCTCCATATGGAGTTTGGATTCTATATATAAGAGCTGCTGGACTGAAACAAATGAGGGCTGGGTACGTTCTCTAGGGTTACCACAAGGCAATCTGAGAAATCAAGGAACCTCACCAAGTGAAGTGGAATGTTAATCATGAACTATTAAGGCTGCACTGCCGGTTATAATGTCCCTGTAGCTTCCCTTACCTTATTGTTCTTGTATTCTCTGTTCCAATGATCTGATGCTTTCATTAATGCATTTGACTGGTTTCATGTCTGACGAATTATCAGTCACATAAGATGAATATTGTTTTTTTGAGCGTCCATGTTTATTTGCCACTGTATGACTGTTCTTTCTTTTGACTTTGCAATTTGACAGACCGATTGGACAAAAGTTAAAGCTGCATCAACGTTTATTGTTTCTTTTCTTTTTTTTTATGCCCCCTTTGGACTGGGAAATCCTGAAAAATGTATTGTTGGAACGTGATTAATACAATGCTTTGTAAATACAAACAAATGGAAATACAGAACCTTGTGGTGCTGTTTCTTTAACCAGTTAATGCATATTTTAAACGGTTCAGCGGCACATTTATAATAGATGAACACCATACACTAGACTGCCAAAAGAGCCTCAGTGTACACCGGTATATATTGTCTGGTGACATGCAGTGAAATGCACTAATCGTAGTGCATTTTCATTTTCTTGCATCTTTCATCTTGTGTAAGGAGATGAATGCATAAAACAGTAACACATGTAGGGAAAAGAGACATAGAGTGACGGCAGTTTTTCTCCTGTTATCAAATATTGATGGACGATAATGTTACTTGGGCTTAATGTCTTTGCCAGTGATGAAACTCCCATGTTTTTGAAAGTGCTTCACAATCAGTAGGGTTGGAGATATCTTTTGCTGCTTTCAAACCCACATTCTGAGACCCACATAATGAGAGAGAGGAAAAATAAATGCAACACTTAAAAGCGCGGCAAACAAATTTCAGCAAAATGGCACTTTGCAGCTTTGTAAACATCTCTCTGTGGCAGAATATTAAAAATGAATCAAAGCAAGTGGGTCTTTCATCAAAATGACACTGAAAGCGTGGATAGAGGGTTAGGGTTGGGGCTGCCAGATGTTCACTGCATACTGAACCAACACAAATAAATATTACTACAAAGATGGAAGTTCGAGAACTATGAGGGATGATACCGCTGACAAACAATTTGTCTTGTAATGCAAAAGATAATCGTAGCCCACTCACAGTGGATTCACCATCAATGTATGGGTGTTCAGTCCCAGAGGGGATTGATTGTGTGACGCTGAGCCACCAGCTTCAGGTATCTGATTTGAGCTTGAGACAGTGATTGAGCACCGTTTATCCAGCACTCATGCATTCTCATTATAAGCAGGACTATAAAAGCTTGAAAAAGCACCACCACCGTGAAACTGCTGCTGCCTTGCTCCATCCGCGCTGTCAGCACAGGTATGTTAGCTATCTCTCACAGCAGAGGAAATACGCGCTCTGCCCATGTGTGCTATAAATCAGCTCTGTCCCTGAGCTGACAGTCAGCGGAGGACTGATCGGGCTGACAGCGGCGGTTCGAAGTGTGTGGGGAGGCCGGTGTGAACCCAGTCTGCAGTCAATAACCCAGCCTGGGGCAAAATACCCATGTCCATTTTTACATTTACTCCCCACATCACGCCATAGACGATTTCTGATGACCCCGGGGTGTAATATCTTCCTTAATCATATTTCTCTGCCTTGTGAACTGGTTTAGGTTTGCGTCTGGCATTGTACTGGGCCACTCTCTACTGTTGCAATAACTTCAAAGGACAAGAATCGACCACTCACAGTCTTTATGCACGCACAACACTTCAGTAGTCTCCAAGTGCAAATTCAAGTGCAAGGAAAAGGAAAGAAGTGTGAAATTATACCTATTGGAGAAGCTCAAAATGACATTTCAAATTGGCGCAAATGTGTCCATAATATGGCCACCACTACATCAGGTTTTTGGGGTTTTTTTTGTTGTTTTTCATTTAGTTTTTTATGGCCAGTAGTTTTATTTTGACCTGACCTGATCTTTTGACAGAAGTAGCCCATTGGTCAATCAATGCACCAGCTGCGTAAATGTTACTTACGTCGGATAGTACAAGCAGGGGAAATAGCAAGAGCTCCATACCATAATCTCTTTATTTCAGATTTTTTTGGCCACGTTGGGGCAGGAGCACAACATGCTGTGAACCCAACATTGACATGTTATCACCTTATAAAGTTGCTAAACATGTTATGAAATGGTACGGTTACTCCTTTTTACATGCAGCACTTTTACCCACGGAACATTTAACATTTATTCCGAGCCGTGTTTCAGGGGACCTGAGGAATCTGAAGTCCTACATTCACTCTTCACTTAACTCTGTTTTGAATCTGGCTAAAACATCTAAAATGCATCACTAAAACTCACGTGAGAATGTTCACGAGGCTCATTGCTTGGATGTGTCTGGGATAAGAGGGAGGAAGAAGGTCCTGAAGAAGGTCCTATCTGCCAAAATAGAGGCAACGTACTCGCTGACAGCTGCTGATATGTTGTGGTTTGAATGGAGCTTTTAAAATGTACATTTCAAGATGTTCAAATGTAAGACAGCCTTCAGTCCTTCCAAGGTTCAATGTGAATGATGCATGCCACCGGAGCCCTCACTCAATGGGAACAATACGGAGTTTGTCACGGGGCATGGGGCCGCCCCATGTCTGTGGCAAGTAATGAATGTTTGGTTGAGGTGGCGGTTTAATTTCGTCAAACTTCCACACTTACACATATTTATGCAGCCACAACAGCATAAATCAACCTTTTTTTTGTTTTCCTCCAGAGGGGCAGCTCAGCCAAACAGGGCAAATAGGCTGTTGCTTTAGCCCGCACGTCCTTGTACAGCCACGAATGTGCAGTGTCTCTGTAGAGCTGGCGTCATCCCATCTTAATGATGCCAAGGTAAAATCAAAGCTACGTTGCGTACATTTGATTGCTCTCATTTATTTTTTCTCTGTCCTAGTTTATGTTGATGTCATGATGTCCACTGTATCTGGAAAGCCCAGCGCAGTGTGGTGCTTTTTAATTTGGTAATTTAAAATAATTTTGTACTAATACATAAGCAGTTGGCAGAGTAACAGTACTTCTATTCGAATAGAACATTTTAGCACTCTTAATTACTTAAAGCCTGTAATTCACAGCAATCAAGGTATAATGTCTGTGCCTGTGCAAGGACGGTGTTCACTGCTTCAGCCACATGTAGTCATATACACTCCTGCTGATCTACCAAACAAATTCTACTCACGCGTTGCTGCTATTCTATCTCCTTGTGTTCCTTCATACCGCCACCATAAAATAAAACTGCTATGGCAGGGGACAAGCGGAATATAAGGTAAATAGTCCACGTGGTAAATCCCAGTCAAATGGGAAATGCTGGTTATGGCACAGAGTATGTTCTCAAAACGCATTTTTATTCTAAAAGCATATCCTGATCTTACCTGACTGTCTGTTTATTTTATTAGTTTTTTATGTCAGTCAGTCAGTCAGTTTCTACCGCTTGTTCCCGTTTGGGGTCGCAGGTGACTGGAGCCTATCCCAGTGACTTGGGGCCTTAGGCGGGGTACACCCTGGACAGTGGCCAACTCATCGCAGGGCTGACACATAGACAGACAACCATTCACGCACACATTCTAGTTTTTTATGTATTTTATCATTTACTATGATATTTTATTTCTCTCTGTCTAAAACACTTTGTACTTTGTTTTAATAAGTGCTCTATAAATAAAGTTTATTATTACTATTATATGTAGTGAGATATTCGTGGATTCAGCCTTAAAGGATCATATGGTTTATTACACCCCTGCCCTGACTCAGAGAGGACGCTAATAAAAGTTAAGTGACAATGGGCCAATTTACAACCATAGAGGGAACAATGAACAAAAGAAGAGGCCCTGCAATGCATAATCGCCTGCACATTAATTTATGTTTAATTAACAGTATATGGAACAGTATACAACCGGAACAACAGGAATGGCTCACAGATCCACCAGGCTATAAAATAGAACGTTGCAGTGTTTGGTTCTGTTTCATAGCAAATGGAACAGGAAATGTGAATATGCATTTACATAAATATAAAAACATTGTAGATTAGGAGCCAGAGCGTTCAGCTATCAAGCTCCTCTCCTGTGGAATCAGATCCCAGTTCGGGTTCGGGAGGCAGACACCATCTCCACATTTAAGAGTAGGCTGAAGACTTTACTCTTTGACAAAGCTTATAGTTAGGGCTGGCTCAGGAGAGTCCTGAACCATCCCTTAGTTATGCTGCTATAGGCCTAGACTGCCGGGGGACTTCCCAGGATGCACCTCTCTCTCTTCACCTCTATCTTCCTCTCCATTCGTATGCATTCCCATCCCATAAATGCATGTCACTAACTTGACTTCTTCCCGGAGTTTTGTGCTTTGTCGTCCGTCTCTTCTTTCTTACTGTCACTTTGAGCAGGTATTTCAGTGTCCGGAGATGTATCTGGATCTGTTACTATGGCGACCTGCTGGGGCAGTGCTGCTGTGTCTATGGTGCTGGGGACGAGGGGCTCGGGTCCTGCTCGTTGGCCTCCACCTGGAGCTGCTCGGTTGTCCATCTGGACCCATCATCTTCCCTTATGTTTTACATCCCACACTTTTCAACATAATTATATATACACTGCAATTTTGCCATTGTCATCATAATTGTGTGTACTATGATTTTTCTGCTATGAATCTATTCTGTACACACGACATCTGTTGCATGTCTGTCCGTCCTGGGAGAGGGATCCCGCCTCTGCTGCTCTTCCTGAGGTTTCTAACATTTTTTTTCCCTGTTAAAAGGGTTTTTTTGGATAGTTTTTCCTTAATCGAATCGAGGGTCTAAGGACAGAGGGTGTCGTATGTTACAGATTGTGAAGCCCTTTGAGGCAAAATGTGATTTGTGGTATTGGGCTATATAAATAAAATTGAATTGAATTGAATTGATTAAATTAATTGATCAGTCCCTCTTGGAAAACAGAAAAGAGATAACACATTCCTTTGGACAAGACACAAACTGTTCCTGCCTGCATCTTATACCCTGCTGTTATGTGCTGAACTGTCTCAGGGGCATCTTTGCACTAGTCCTCGGCCTTGGACTAGTGCAAAAACACAAAACACATTCGAAACGCATTTTTACAACATGGGACCTTTAATACATGCTAAATGTGTGTTCCTCCGTGAGCAGTGGTCCCGACATCATTGAATTGTTGAGTAAAAATATTATCACAATAACAGAAAGAAGAAAAAGGGACATCCTCCACTGTATGTTTCATGTGGTATATTTTCAGTTTTGGCTGGCATGTCTCCGGCTTAAAAGACCGTACGTACAAAGGTACTGTAGTCATCTCTTAATGATTCCTCAAAGGACGGCGAGAAAAATCTTAAACCTCTTTGCAGATGTCAATGCTATTGAGTTCCCACACAGAAAAACCTGTAGTCAAGCAGCAGATGAACTGCCGGAGACGACCGTTACACCTTTTCCTGAGAGCTGGACTGCCAGCCTCTCTTACAGAGCTTTCATGCACTCATCAGCTGAATGCAGAGTCATATTATCGCCATCAAAACTGAAAACATGTAGAGGCTGGCCTGAAGTGTAGCTTGCATGTGTCACAGGATGCTGCTACAGTGGTCATGGTGTGTGTGTTTGCAGTGAAATGAGTGTCTGACAGAGCGTGAGCCTCAGGAAGGCAATTACCATTCTCTGGGATGATCTCAGCCAAGGTCTGGATCCATCAGTTGTTTAGATTGGATGCTGAAATCACATCTGAATCCCAGCCCAGTAAAACAGATACATGTATGTTTCAATAGCTACTGTATTTATTTACATTAAAACAATCTGCAACAACACATACGGCACAACAATAAAGATTTTTTATTAAAAACTATATTTCACTATTGGAGCTGCAGGAGGGGCGACGCCCCAGCGCTCCCAATGGACCACACGGCTCTGGTGGCAACAACACACAAAATCAGCCTTGTGATGAGGTTTTAATGTGTGGCTGTGACTCACATGAAAAACTCCCTCAGTTGTATGGACAAATTGTGTTTGAGCAACCGAGCAATTTTGAGTAACTGCTACAAGTCTGCTTAAAATGAACGGATAACGGAGCCTATTTTCATAGATTTCACCAAAGCTAAATTAGCTCTATATCGCAGAATAATTCACTCATGGTTCCTTGTTATATCTAGAAGGTGACTTGGCCTGAGAGTGGCGTAGATCAAGTGTAACTGTTACCAGCTACATAAAAAAATTATAGTATTTCACACGCTTTTAACAAAACATGCTGGGGACAAAACTACATGGATCACTTGATGAATAAATAATCACAAATTACCAGTGAGACTGCACGTGTGGCATCGCTAGCTCTGTTTAAAAAGCTTCTTTGTCGAATCCTTTTGAGTATGGTGAGTGCGGGTTGCCATGAACTAATCCTGTGGCCCCAAATGACCTGTGTCAGGGAGGCATCTTCACTATGATAGGGACACTTAAAAGTCAGGCTGGACACCAGGTATCCCAGCGGCCTCCCTTACCCCATCCTCCTGTATGATCTGCTGGCACTTGCCTTTAAACAATGTCAAGCAGAGATGTCGATAACTGTCGATACACCTGTTGAGAATGAGGGCCAAAAGGTACAAACCGCAAACAGTATCAGAGCATACCAACAACTACAACTTGCCTTTGAGGATGCTTTAACAGAAGTTCTACAAATCTGTTTGATTTCGTTTGGACATGCCACGTGGGCGACGACAGGTGACGTGTTCAGCCTGCGCGTTGGTGCACCATGATCCGCGGGTGTGACAGGCATAATAGGCTTTTGTCTTTCATTCAATATCCACAAAATAATGTATGCATGGATTAACATGCATACATATCACTGACTATAGTGAAAAAAAACTTTCTTGAACTGTTTCACCCCCCTTGTTGGCCACCATACTTCTCCAGTGTGAACACACTATACATCAGTGTGCTCTGTGAGGCTGTACTGGGGCACTTTAAGCTAAATGCTAACGTCAGCATTCTTACTTACTCGAATTGACTATGCTAACATGGTGATATTAGCCGGCATAATGTTGACCATGTTCACCATCGTGAATTAGCGTGTTAAGCATGCTAACATTAGACATTAGGAATGTCATTTAGTTTTGCAGGAGGTCATAAACCAAATTATCGGACACACTGAAATGTTGACCTGATGATGCCCTAGATGAAAAGACAGGGGATCACCAAAGTTATTGCAATTCATCCTGATGGGGCGTGAATTTGTGAACCACATTTCATGGCAAGCAATCCAACAGTTGTTGAGATAATTCACCACAAATCAAAACTTTCAACTTCATGGCGGCCACAGAGATACCACACGGAGACTGCGAGAAGGGGCTGCTCGGGTTTAGCTGGTTGTGTTTGCAAGGTTTTTCTCGGCTCCTTTTCAGTATAACACACATCTAACAAAGCCGTCTTTGCCGCTCACTGCAATCCCCTGCTCCGTATCACAAAGTGGATGAAACAATGTAAACACAGTTACTGCGGGCAATATGATTAAAGCACGACACGGCCCGATCACGTATATGACACGGAGCTGTTTATAAGTCTCGAGGCTTAGAGACGTGAATTGCAAGTCAAAAAAGAAAGTTATTCCGGTCTATCAATGCTTGGAACATTGCAGTGTTTTTCTCCATCACTGCTCCTGGTTTTGATCTGAACACATCTCTGCTTGGCCACATTATGTACCATTTATTGAATCAGGCAGTCTCATTGAGATTAGGATCTCTTTTGCAAGAGAGACCTGAGTAAAGAAAAAAAAAAACGAACACAGCCAGACAAAACCAAAGGATAAATTCTTTACATAACCAGACAAACAAAAGCACATAACATTCAATCATTCCATTTCTGAATTGATTGAAGACATTTATGGGTTTCTGTGATGAATAAAGGAGGCATTAAAATTGGGTCTTGTACTTATACAACTGATAATTGTAGATTATATGCGTACAATCGAAGATGTATCATCTCAACACATTTGGGCAATATCACGTTTGAACTGTGTAGTTTCTAGCCACAAATTTCTTCAGTGATTAACTGTGACATCTTCGTCACACGCCCCTACTCCTTACAGAGACCCATGGAGCATGCATGCAGTCCCTAACATCGCTTCAGATTTAGAATGAATGCGCCCCATTCAACAAAGAGGAAATGCAGCAAATTAGTCTCATACAGTACTATTTAAGCCTTCTAAGAAAGCGCTAAGTGCTGAAATCAGGGCTAATTAATCCCATTGTCAAGCATTTTTTAGCACCTTGTCAGGCTACACCGGAGGGGCATGGGATTAGATAAGAAGCTGATAAGAGGAAATCACATAATATTGTGCAGAACTCCTCATAGACCGACGCCGATTCACACACTGAGGCAGCCAGCCAAATAAGGAGAAAGAAACGGGAAGTTCGGAGAGAGAAGCAAATAGAGATGGTATGCTTTCTATATGGGTCTCCATTTTTGCTGTCACGGGATGCCAGCTAAACTGCTGAACTGGAGTAACCCTGTGTATGAGATGGTCTAATGGTTTTGCTCATTGAAAGGCTCCATTTCCCCAAATCAGCTGATTCTGCGAGGCTTTGTGTGTTTGTGTGATTAAAAAGAAATTCACGAGCCTTCTGATTTAAGATCTAAAATAACAGACTACCTTAATATGTTGCAATCACAGCCTCAGGGCAGAAAAAGCATGGAAACATTACCATATGGCACCATCACCAGGAACAGCTTGTTTAAATACATTTAAATTCATTTAAATTAATTTCAATACATATGGAAAAAGGCTCCTATGACTGGCACCCTGCAGTATAAATCTCAATAACAAAGTTTTGTTGTTGGAAAACCACAGAGACAAATGGCATTTTGGCGCTCCAGTTGCTTGGTTATGTATACTAAGATACCTATTTATAAATCAGCGCTATTCTCTAGAATAATTTAAAGGGGTACACCAGTAAATTCGTATTTTGCTTTCATGAAGTTGGGGGCCTTGTGAGCAACAGGTTCAAACAAGAATTGTCAAAACTGAAGAAGCAGAGGTTGAGATATTCTGACTTCTTAGTCCCTAGTAAGGGTCAAGTTCCAAAAGTACTGGATCCTACACTTCCCACAATGTAAATTGATAGCATCTTTGCATTAGACACCTTCTTGCTACATGCTTTATGCGTTGTGTATAGGCTTAAAAATGTGCGATCTCGTGGCTGTACAGGGGCCTGTGGATGCTGAGGTAAGACGCTTACCTCACAATGGCAACATCCCCCTGTTCAAATCCCGCCAGTCTCCTGACAATGAATATGAGAAAATCAAACTTAAAAAAAACCTTAATAAGCCATCCTCCCTCCAGTCTATGACATTATACGCTTCATGGATACTCATGCAAACATAACTCTTAATTATTCATGTTTTAAAAATCCCATTTATGGATTCCTTGAAATGTAAGTTATTTTCCAATTTCTGTATTACAGTTCTATTAGCAAAACACTTTCACCACCTATATTCAGACTGTCTGTCTGAAATATCAGATAATATCTAGGACTCAATCGCGAGCCGACCTCAGCTGTCAGTCATGACGTGACACCTGCTTTTTAGCGCATCAAATTACTATTTAGAGCTAAACTTATCAGAAAAATGGACACCTGAACAAATATTACTGTGATAAGAACTACCTAAACTGAAAAACTATTTGATGTGTACTTTGATCTTTCATTGTTCTTGCCGCCACAAGTGGGCGATCGAGCTGTCATGTCGTCCATCCCCTCCATGTTAGTGGATGGGACATGAGCCAAACTTAAAAATTCTATCTGATATGGCAGTTTGTGCCAAACAACTACTTGTACACTGAGGTCAAGCTAAGGGGGCGTTCTCATCTGACCGGTTTTGTTTCTCTTTGCCAGTGTTGTGCAAATTCACACTTCCCAAGAGCTATCTCAAAGTTCAGTTCACCCAGATTAAAATAAACTAGTTCTAAAAGTCAGCTCTTACGGACCTGGAGATAGGGTGCCTTGCCCAACAGTGCCTTGATAATAATAGCTACTGAGGCTGGGAAAGGTGGTTCTTGCTCTTGGTATCCACAAAGATGAAGTGTAAAGAAAATATTCCGTGTTGGTGAGGGACAATTTGTGCTCTAAGAGACACATTAGGGGACACTATTAGAGTCGGTGTAATCCAATAAAGGTTGCAAGTCAACAGTGGGCTTTCAGGGGAGAACAGAAATGAGAGTTGTTCTGAGTTACCATTACATCCCCAGCTGAAAGCAACAAAGACACACACACAAACACACACACACACACACACACAAACTCATTTAATTCATTACTAGCGCCTCAACATAGAACACAGCCTGACTCCCCATTTGCAAATGGTGTGGTGTTGTTTAATGGTGTTGATCTGAACCATGGCACAATGTGCAAACAGCTAATGGCTTAAGCAGCATGTAGTCCTCCGAAGTTTGATCACATAAGAGATTGAATTTCTTCCTCTGTTGCATTCTGATTGCAGGATGCTCATTTCCTGGCAGACCTATGTTGGTAATGTGTAAGATACTGTTTAGATACTAGCAAAGCATATGGGTGTCATCCTGCTTTCCCATGTTCATTCATAGAGAAAAGTATATTAAAGCATAGAAACTGGGATAAGCAGTACAGTTGGCTACATACAGAGACCCCCTTCAGTCATGCCAGTTGCAGTGCGGCGTGAACATGCAGTCATCTCTCAGCTTGTGGCCCGGTGTACTGCAGAGGCTCCTCGCTCCGGCCTGACCTCCTGCCGTCTGCTTCTCCCTGCACACATACATACAGCACATTAGGCCTCTGATGAGCTGTGAGCCACCACAGAACAAAGCAATACAATCAGTTAAGAGTGGGGATGCATGACAGGCTGCTCTTGCCAGCAGTGTCAGGTTTGAGCTCCCATTTCGCTCTCTGGCCTGTTGTTTACTCAGCACAGTTGACATTGCTCCCCTGTATATCAGAAGGTCTGGAATATGATCTAAGAGTAATGTTCGTATTTGCCAATGCTCCTAAACCACTGATGTTGTGTTAGCTAAATCCAATACACTGTTATTGTAAGTAATGTCCACACCAGGTATATAGGGTGGCAATTTTGTTGTCGCTCAACTACTTGTGCCACCACAAAAAATACCAGCTGGAAAATTAAACCCGGTTCTGTACTCAGGTGCAGTTTGAAGCACCTGTGCTTTGCTTGAGTATTTCTATTTTATACTACTTTGTGCTTCTGCTGCACTGCATTTCAAAGAGGAGCACTTTATTTTACTCTCTACATTTCTTTGTTAGAAACCAGTGGGCCACTACTTACTTTGCAGATTCAGCTTCATAATACAAATATTATCAACAAATAAAACCTGAGGTATAGATTGATCTGCCGGCAGTATGTGGGGTGTGTAGATCGGCTCCACCTCTATCTGCGACAACACTGAAGATGAGATGAGCACATTAATGTATCAGTGGTTCTAATCTTTAATATATATTATTCTGAAATGGGGTGTAAGTAATTGGGTGTGTTTTGATGCCAGTTCTTTTGGATTCCTACGCTGTGGCACTGGTACCTTTCTTGGAAGGTCTCATGCTGGATATGACCATATGGGCAAAGACCCTTGTTGTTTTTGCTCATATGCAGTCTTCTCCTGTTTGCCTTGGCAAGTTCCCTTGCAGGACCTCCTTATGCTGTTATACATATTCTACACTTCCTGTATTAGTTTCATTTGAACTGAAATAGGTCTTAGAGTTTAGATGACTAATCCAGACCTTTGTTTATTGGTGAAATTATGCATTAAGCGATGGGAGCTCTATGCCAGATTGGCATGTACATTTACTGTAAAATGCAACAGGAGTTCTTCCACCCTTGTTTTCCCCCAGCTGCACTGGGGCTGGCCTTCATTTGAGGCCCAGCTATGATTTTACACCGGCTTTATGTGAGAATGGGCAGTCAAGAAACACACCTATAGGGTTTTTCCATTGGCATGAGAGTCAAGAGAAAGCAGAGATGCCGGGGACAGGATGTAGTGTGCCACACAGAAATCCGGCAGTGGCAGTGTTTATTTGTACTTTGCAACGTAACCCGCCATGAAACGATCAGAAAATAACGTTTAATGTCCCTGATATACTGCTTTTTTTCATCGCTACGCTGCTCCATCTCTTCATTTACTCTAATGCTTGCTCGACCACGGCTGCTCCTTCTCTCTGGCTCACCCGCTAAAGACACACCTTGAAGCGGGGAGGGGGTATTGGAGATGCAAATCGTGATGGTGTTTTGGTTGCATGGCAATCTGCTGCGCACTGTCCCTTCCTGATTTTATTTCCATTCATAGCAACACTTGGCTTTTCATTCATTCACATTCATTGCATGCTTCTGGTTAGAGTCCGAAATTTTTGACTTTTTGACTCACCGGCCAAAGTGACTACCAGTCAAGCATATTTTTTACTGGCCAAAATAATAAATTGCCTTTTTGTGTCAAATATATATTTGTTTCAGTTACATGCCTTTAAGATAAGGTATTATGTTGAATACAAACTTAAAGCTAAATTATTTTAATACATTGATCAACGGTTAATCAATCCTGAAGTCTTGATCTGAAAATTCTACTGAAGTATTTGCTATTAAATGTACTTAAAAACATATATAAACAAACTTAATAGTAAATTTGAAGGTTTTGCAAACCTATCGGATGCTTAGTCATTTTCAGCAACTTAAACCTCCTCATCAGACTCCTCGCTCTGTACCGCAATCACCTTCGTCTTTGCACTGTCCATGAAGTCTGGCCTCCTGCTCCTGACAGTCCTGATGCCACAGCATCACAGCTCCCTGATCTCTGGAGAGGACAGCTGGACCATAAGGAGACCCGACAGTGCGTCTGACCCCAGGTTGGACCGCCAATCGGTTTTCACCTGTTTCACGCTATTAAAACCTCTTTCACATTCAGCTGTGGAGGCAGGGAAGGACAGGACAAGGCCAACCAATGCCAGCAAATCAGGGCAGGAATGCTGATGGCACCTGTTGACACTGAACCAGGACATCTTCTGTGGGGACTGGGGCTGTTGGTATATCAGCACCCTCCCGGACAGTCTGCTGGTCACGGGTCTTTTCAACATGGATGCCAGAGTTCTCCGGGACAGGCTTGAAGTGGTCCACAAGGGTTTGCAGTTCAGTGTCACCAAAATCTAGAATAGTTACATGCATTACAGCAGGCATCGTGCAATTTCAGTTCTCAAACTGGTCAAATGTTATCATGAACCTTAATTTATCCTGACTGGCCTGTAATAGAAAACATAAAGAAACCAACCTGCCGCTGCACCTCCTGACTCTGCCCGGTTGGTGAAGCTGACCAGCTCGGTGCCACACAGGACCCCTGCACTGGTGTCGTGGAACCTGCCAGTCATACTCTCAACTAGCCTGACACGCATCGTGGCCTGTGAGGTGACGAGGGTCTTGCTGTCACCTCTGGTCAGTGAAATTCCCTCATAGCTGTTGGCCATTGTGGCCTTCGTCACAGGCCCTTCTCTGATGATAAAAGGCTCTATTTACCATCCTTTCAGAATGCACCTTTACAACACACTCTTGTTGACGTAATCCTCTCTCTTTATTTCCTTTGACGAGAATCTCTGCCCATCCAGATTGAGGAAACTCTTCTGCAGGACTTCATATGTGCGCCTGAGGTCTGACGAGTAGCATATCAGTCCAAATAAAGTGAGCACAGCGCTCCCGATTCCACTGGAGACCGGTGTCCTCTGGGTCAGGCTCATGCTCTGCACCCTCCCTCCATATACTGTAACACCACATCGCAGCTTCACAAAATGACCATTTTATGAAGCAAAGAAGTGAAAATGAAGACTGTGGCTACAAAGGCCCCATTGCCTAGGAAGAACCTTGTCGAAAGTGGTCTGCAGGGGGGCCGGATAGCTCAGTTGGTAGAGCTGGGACTGAGTCCCATCCCACGGCCCTTTGCTGCATGATTTTGCTTTGCTCTCTCTCTCCCACATGTAACTGTCAAATAAAGGCAAAATGCCCAAAATACAAAAACAGTGGCCAGCAGTTTCCCGGAGAGAACTGAGTGAAATCACAAGACGCTGGACAAGGTTTGGAAATCAACATTCAAGGCAGTGTGTGTTGCGAACGATCGTAATACTTCCTCAAGAACGGGTGCTGTGAAATATTGTGGTTGAAGCAGCGTGATGTGGATACACTTATCGTTGAGCAGGGCAGACAGACAGGACAAGACAAGCAGCACAGCGTACCAGCAGCACCGTGAAAAACGGATGAACCAAGTACGAGGGGATCGCTGCAGACTTTAAAAGCTAATCACCAATAGCATCCGGTGACAACAGACGTGAATTAAATTCAATCATGAGCGAAACTGTCGAAATGAAAAATAAATGAATAAGATAAGAAATAAGAAATAAATAACTCAAAAAATAAATGTATGCCATTAAATGCACCAAAAATAGTATTAAAATTAATGTAGGCATTAAATAATGGATATAATGTAACACAAATTGATATCAGTATATATTTACACTAATAAATGATTCCCCTATTTATTGACTTTCCCTTTTAATTTTCCATTTTATTTGTTCATTTATTTTTTGAATTATATATATATATATAAATTAATTGAGTGCGCCTCCCCCGTACTTTCTGTCCCCTGGCTATCTGAACCACCACCTGAAAACAGTCCTTTTCCTTTGTTATATCGGGGTTCATGCTAATAGGTTACTAAAAGGTAATTTAGCGTGAGGTCAGGAATAGAATATAATCATGACATGGAATCGTAAAATATTGCACAAATGCCTCCCAAAGCTTCTCTCAGCTGCTGAACAATCCATAAAGGTATTTCACTGGTCAAAACTAAAGTTTTATCCAGTCTCCGGTGTTTCCACAAATGAAGTCATCTCACTGTCATCCACTGCTTCATCTGGTACACTGGTCATTTTTTTAAATATTCATCGCAGTATTCATCTTTGCTCATGGTTGCATTTACCCGTTTGTGTGCTTAGTTGCTTGTGTGTTGTTAGTAGTGGTAGTAATAAATGTTTCATGCCTTTGTTTTCTGTAACTTACTCTCAGTCATTTTAGGTGTCATTCCTTGTTACGTCTTGCTGCCTGATTTCAGGTTCATTCCCTCACAGAGCTAATTTGCGCGTTATCTCTTGACTGATCAAGAGAAAGGGCTTAGTGTAAAACGGAGCTACATTTTACATTTTCACTACATGTTGAACGGTTATTGAAATTGCTGCTGCTTCGCATTCACTGCAGATTGGTGGAGAACGCAGGCAGAAACATGTACATGTTCCTTCAGAACATAAACACAATAAATTAATTCAATACTAACATGTTTCTGGTGTGCTAATCAAACAAACGCCCTAGTTGATTTTTCGAGTGTACACCGGCGTCCATATGCAACCACTGATGAGCCACTACTCATCACAGACATGGGAAAAGGCGTGTCAAGGTCAAGCTACCGCCACAACTTGAAAATTGGTGACATAATCTCTGCTCATAAAACAGTGAGAGCACCACTGCTTCCCCTTTCAGCGTCCTTTGTTTAATGGAATTGTAAAAGAGACAACACAGTGCTACCTTTTAGGCTATGCGTTGTGCTTTTTATGCGTCTACAATTTGAATATGCCTAGTTTCTTGTTTATCTCATTCGCATATAATACTTAGTTCAGAATATTTCCCTTGAAACAAAAGACTGTCACTATCTTGCCACATGTTCATCATAGTGAGTATACATGCTGTGTTTCATCTTGGTTTGCTGCAAAATATATACTGTATATATAGTTACACACATACAGTATATAACTAAACAAAAAAGGGTTAGGGGATGAGTTACATAGTGATTAGCGAAGTGTGTATGAATAAATGTCAGTTGTTATTATAGTTTCAGTGCTCTCTGACAACAAATATCCCATAACTTGAGGATTACACAAAACACTGACTTTCACCGCCATATGTACCCTCGTGTTTGTCTGTTGGCCCTTGCCTAGGATGGAGACGTTGGCAAGACAAAGTGACAAATTGTTTGGTGAAAAGCATTACTTTAGATCATTTCCTTTTTTATCACAATGGACGGTACTCCTCTACTGCCTCCTGTACTGTTGTATGATCAATACGTAATAGATGGAAACGCGCATTATAGTTGCATCTTAATTCGCAGACTCTCTAGAAATAAAATTTGCACTAAATTTGGATTGGATCTATGCGTGTCATCTGCTGTGATAGATATGGAATGCACATATAGGAAGAGGGAAAGTATAGAGTGCGGCACACGCATTGTAATAGCATTGAAAGTGGAAAAGGTCAGCAATCGATGAAATAAAGCAAAAACTGTAGAATTTGGGCAGGTCTGGTATTAAAGACGCAGGCAGAGAGAAAACGCTGTGTTAACTATCCAGTTAGCTACTGCATAATAACCTACATGCCCCTAAGTAAAAGCTGAACAGCACAGCCCAAAATGGTAAAAGTTATTCTAAAAGCACTAAATTATGTAATATTACAGTTGAGCGTGGGCACCATTGACTTGTGAGATTTGATCCAAGAAACGCTAGTCTTATCTTTAGTCTGTCCTTGCTTTGGAAATTTGAGCCTCGTCAGGAGATTTAAGAGTATGCTTGGATATTATTTTCCCATTAAGGTGACCCCATACATTTAGCTCAGTCTTTCTTATGGGGGGTTTGTAGCCTCAGTTCAGAAGCTCTGTCCGGAACAGGATTTGGCATTAAAGTGCAAAAGCAACCCTGCATCACGGTGACATGAGAAAAAGGAGAAAGTTAACATGCCAACATCCAAACCCTCACCAAAGCCACAGATCGGAATGGTGACCTGCCCCGCGTGTCAAGCAACGCAATCCCATGATGGTACATGTTGTATTTTACTAGATTTTATGCATTTTATGTATTCTACTTTTTAACTTCATTTGTATTTTTTTTAGTTATTATTGTTATTATTTACTGGGTTTTGTTTCCGATATATATACCGACCTGTTGTGGAAAAGAAAGAGCTGAGCTGCAAGGCGAAGCTCTCTATTTACCGGTCGATCTACGTTCCTACTCTCACCCATGGTCATGAGCTTTGGGTCATGACTGAAACGACAAGATCCCGGATACAGGCGGCCGAAATGAGTTCCCTCCGGCTGGGCGCTCCCTTAGAGATAGGGTGAGGAGCTCGGTCACTCGGGAGGAGCTCAGAGTAGAGCGGCTGCTCCTCCACATCGAGAGGAGTCAGCTGAGGTGGCTCGGGCATCTGTCCCGGAAACCTCCCTGCCCTGGGGAGGTGTTCCGGGCATGTCCAACCGGGTTGAGGCCCCGGGGAAGACCTGGGACACACTGGAGGGACTGTGTCTCTCGGCTGGCCTGGGAACGGTTCGGTATTCCCCTGGAAGGGCTGGAGGAAGTGTCTGGGGAGAGGGAAGTCTGGGCGTCTCTGGTCAGACTGCTGCCACCGCGACCCAGCCCCGCATAAGCGGTAGAAGATGGATGGATGGATGGATGGATGGGGTTTGTTTCCGAACTTATGTTATGCATTCCTTATTTTACAATAAGTATGGTATGCTATCATTCCATGTGCATTTTCATGTGAAGACGTATTTTATTTTACATTAACTATGGCATTCTATCCCGGTTGTTTTTTCACTTCAAGACGCATTTCTTCAAGTGCTATACAAATAAAGTTTATTATTATTATACTGTCATTCTTATTATTATTATTACATTCTGCTTCTGCAGTACTTTTATGTCATGCACCATTATTGAAGATCTATAGGGCCCAACCCAGGGAGTCATTACCCATACACATGACTCTCAGGTATAAAAGCTAGCTCCAAAGTGTTCTGTAAATACAGCGGATGTGTGAAATTACGCTGTAAAGACGGAGGCCTCTTGTGGATAGTGCACAGGCACTCTGAGTCACACAGTACGCCTCTGGCATTTAATGACATTAAGAAGGGTCATTCAGTAGTCATTAAACTGGGACAAGAGGCTTTTCACTCCCAGTAAATGGCACCAGATGTAACATATGCTTTGAAATAAACAAATCAGACAATAGAGAATAAAAATGTAAGCTGCATGCATTTGTATGCTAAACTGTGTGCGAGGTCAACACATTGTGGAAGCCAGCAGCAGCAAGTGAAGAGTGTATATGAGTAATATATGGTTTAACTGATGTTAGGCCTATAAAGTCATTTAAAAATGAAACATGTTGGCTAAAGGGCAGTACTTCTTTTCTAGAAAGGCTTATAAAATGAGACTAGTAATAAGACAACAATCTTCCTACACACACTGGAACCTAAAAGGAAGGCTGAAAAGCTAAAAGATAGAAATGAGCTTCGAGGTTTGTCCAAATGTCAACAGTGGAGGCCCGCTGAAGGTTAAGGGAAGAAAGAAACCTTATTTGAAGTTATCCTTCAACTGGAGGGAACTGGATTTAGCTCCTGAATTAATAGGTTTATCGAAGCTAAATCTGACTGTAAATTAATCTAAGGGTTTTGGCAGAGGCCCACAATAGAGGCTGACATTTATTGGGGAATCCTGTAGGTCACGGGACTCCTGTGGGATTCCCGCAGGATGGGAGTCAATTTCACTATTCATCGTTGGACTGGGACAGGCCAGGAACAAAGTCAACGGGAGTGGGCGAGACTGAGAATCATAGGTCCGTTTTTATATAAATACGCATTTCTACTATGAAAAAATGCTTCTTTTTTTTTTAGCGGGAGTCATTCTTCCGGGACTGGAACGGGAAAGGAATTTTTTTTAACTCTGTCATGGGATTGGGATGGGACAGGAGTGTTTTTGCGGGAGTGGGACGGGACTAAATAGACTCCCGTGTCACCCTTTAGCCTAGCACATAACTGTCAGAGGGTTTTAGTGATGTTATTGATGATTTCAGGGTGTCGAATATGACTAAGGGTGCTTTCACACCTCTGGTTCGGTTCATTTGGTCCGAACCGAGGGCAAACAATTATACATTGTAGCATTTTTCAGCTTTTTTGGTTCCTTTTCACACCACACTGGTTGCTTTGGTCCGAACCAGTTGAAACAAACCAAAACGCAGTCACATGACAGCATCCACATCACTCATTGGCCACGGCGTATTTCCTAAACTGCTTTTCGATTGGTCAGAATTTACGTGCGGGAAGATTCCAACAGAAGAGGAAAAGCCAGCAAACAACACGGCGACAACTATGGAGAGACGCCTGCGCGGGCTGGTTTTGTCCCTGGCCAGAATCTCTTATGCAAACAATCCATTTCTATAATGAAGCGCGGCTGCGGCTTGAAAACAACGTTCTGATGCAAACGGCGAGCGCGCATCGCTCGTCACTTCAAGCGGAGGCGTGCATTCATTCTTCTTAACTCGGACACGCTCATCTTCTGTAAATATGACTACGGCAGCTGGTTTAGTCCAAAAATTATCAGTATTTTTTGCAGCTGGGTCGGTTCAAGGTCGGATCATGTTCTCACCACGCGTCCCGAGACCACCTCTTCACGGAGGTCTTGTTTATCATCCCTGTGCAAGCTCAAAAGAAACCAACAGACATGTGCACTTCATTATTTGTTATTTGGACTCTGGACTCTATGAATAAAATAGCACATTTACACTTTTGACAGAAAGTGCTGACTTTTTTTTTTCCATTCTAAAAATCTAAAAATAAAAAAAGTCAAATCATTAAACATTAAAACCCATGACAATCCCAGAAAGTATTTGTATGCCTCCGCATGATGTCACATCTATTGCTTTATGGCTTAATCTCATCAGTTTTACTATCCTGTAACGTCTGAACTAAACTACAAGGTCATGGGCTGAATGGAGGACTTGAAAATCCATATACTGTAGTTTAGGATAATGCAGTTGGAACCTGTCAAGTAAGGCACAGACTGAGGTTGAGTTTGAATGTGATTGGTGAGTGATTTTTGTAATTTCTCTATAGTACTTTAACGTCAATAAATCAATAACACATCACTTTTGAGATATTACTATGGGATTGAATACGATTATCATCAACAGCAATGGCAGCCTCTGACACTGCATTTTAGAGTGTGAGCCACTTGGACCGGCAACCAGGTGTTGGCCACGTTTTGGCCATGTTAGACTCGATTGGAAATCTGTTGGATGGCTTTACAGCACAGAACATGGGGAAGAGCAAAACATCAGCTTCTCAAAAGGGACTCTGAAGCTGCAACTTGGACTTGCCACTCACAAACATTATGGCGGTTACAATAGCCAGAAAATCGGACGTTTGTTCAAGCAGAAGAAGCCAGATGAACCATGGACACCCGTCAGTCAAGCAAAGTTGCCCCAAAACATTTTTGTTTTCAACCTGTTGTATCGTAGCATACTTACTGTAATGATTCTCAAAATCTTCTCCAAGACAATTTTCTTATGCACTGAAACCATGACGAAATACCTGTGTTGGGGATTGTAGCATGGTTGTGTAGGGCCTTTAACTTATTTGGTTTTGCATGAACATCCAAGTAATCAACACTGAACAAGAAATTAAACTAAACCTTTGTTTGGATGTTTTGTTCCTTGCTGTGGAGTATTAGATGTGTCTGACATAAAATAAACTTGCATTCTACACACGACAGATCATTTCATCATATCAGTCAGTTTATCTTAGTGGGACAGATGACCAAGAACTCCATCAAGGACAGATATGATGTTTAGTTTTCTATGTAGCATCAGTAAAATAACAATCAAAGTACCATCAAAATTCTTGGGGTAGCATGTTTATCCTTCACATTGTCATTGCTCATTTGTACATAACAAGAATTATTATTTGCCTTCCCCTTAGAGAGCATTCTCATTGCATACTGAGTTGGTACTGGGTATTTTTTTATTTTTATCTCAGTTGACCTATTTCATTCCCAGCTCCCTCCTTCAGATTTTGCCAGTGTCCACCCCAAGAATGGCATCAGTGATTTGACAAGCTTTCTTAAAGGGTAACTAAAGCACTTTTCTTTCGCTGAATACCACTTTACATGGGTATTCAGTAGTGTTATTGATGGATCGTGATGCCACGCTCCCTTGTGAGTCTTGCGAGTGTGAGACACTCATGGAGTTCTACAAATCTTGTTAAAAATATGCATCACGACTGCCCATACAGCAACTTGTACTTTAAAAACAAATCAGTACATCTCAATCCTCCAAACCTCCTCAGTATCACGGGTATGCTGGAAAGCACAAAACGAGGAAAAGGACCCAAATGCAGACAGAGGTGGTAACATGTTAAGTGATGGTTTTAAAGTCTAAATCAGAGATACTCCGTAAAACAGGAAACAAACATGCAAAACACCAAAAACTGACAGGGAGGTGACAAACAGGTTGTTGACAGGCGAAACTCCATACGACAGGCAGACAGAACCAAAGTAGATACGATGAAATACGAACTGAGCGTGAACACAGGAAAACCCTCAGGCAGGGGAGTCAAGTAGACACAGGTGAACCAAATCAACACATGTGTCAACAATCTGGGAACTCACAGACAGGAAGCAAAACTAACAGACACATGAGGTAACCGACCAATTACAAAATAAAACAGGAACTAACAAAATAAACCCAGACCCCAGACAGGAACAGACATATTCAAAATAAGACAGGAACTCACAGAACTAAAAACCCAAAAGCATGACACTCAGTTACCTTCCACTGCACAGTTTACTTACGCCTTACTGCTTACTTCATTTACAAGCGCTCAGCGTCATATTTTGCTAAGTTTGAAGAGGCATTACATCTCACTAACACTGACCAAGCTGCAGGACTTCTTGACAACATTTGACCTTATTAAAATTGCTTTAAAAACACTTTGCATGTAAGTGGCCCCAAACAGGGAGAAGACATTTTTAAGATTCGGGCTTCATTTATGGCAGCTATATGCGCTATTTTTCAAACCATTTGAGATTGTAAAATGCCTAGAAATCTGTATATTATTTGGGAAAAACATGATAGTTGCCCAGGACAATAATCCTTGCACTAAGACTGTGAAACATTCTTACACACAGCTTTACGAAAACACCCCTTCTGCATTTTAGGGTGGACCACACCTGCCAACACTCCCGTTTTTCCCGGGTTTCTCCCGTATTTTCTGATCTCACAGAGTGCGATCAGGTTGTAATTGAGAGAGACAGAGAGAAAGAGACAGCTGTGGCCAAGTGAGAGGGACTGCCGTAGAACTAAAATCCAAGAACTAAATCATTGTTTTCTGATTGTTTCCCAGCGGTTAGTTCTGAAGCACAAATAAACACCCGCACACACCGCCGCAACGGCTGATTTGGCCTGAACGAAGCGGTCTCAGGATCATAAACAGCGAAATATGCTGCGTTTGAGTCCATTTAAATTCTTAAACTAGGGTCTGTTACTCTCTACGGGTGGATCAGTGTGTGCAGATGTTCAACAGCTGAATCTAAATTGTCTCAATTGAAGGGGAAGGAGCGCCTGTGCTCTTCTTTTTGTGATATAGCTGGACGGGCAGCTGAAATTCCGCTGCAAAACTCATCCTATGTGCAGCAGCGGCCGACAGCATACATGGCGTGAACACGACACCCATTCACAGAATGCTCCACACGCGTTTCACTTCATCAGTCACACAGCAGGCTCAAAACATAAACACAATCAATCATAGCATGGTCCCACGCAAAATGGTCAGTGAGTGATAAATGAAGGAGGGGGGCTGTTAGCAGGGAGCTTAGCCATTTTATGGATTATTTTGAACAACACGAACACCTCGCCGCAGTGAAAAGCTTCAGTCGTGTTGATTGTTGTTTGAGTGATCGATTTTCGTCGTGAGACGTCCCCCAAGGGTTTATGTCGTACTGAGGCTTGGTAAATTCTCAATACATACATCTCGACACAAATCCTCTCTAAACCTGCTCAGATCACACACACACACACACACAAAATCAAACGCGCAATATACCTTTTCATTACCTCCTCCCACTGCGCTAACATCAGGCCTGGCAGCATGACTCACAGATCACAGACCGACCACTTGGCTTTATCAGTCTTCATCTCAAATGTGCTTTGAAAGGATTTGAGAGGATTCGGCTTTATTATATTTAGCTTTTGACACAGCTATAACCGAAGCAATGCTGGAAGAATGAAGAACTGAATATAAAGAACTTAAACACTTGAGTATAAGCTATACTTAAGGCTTTTGATCTGAAGTCATGTGCAGGAATAGAATTGTATTAACAAAAAAGACAAGTATTTAAAGTATTTGAATATTTCAATGCATCTATAATTGGATGGCCAAGGCATCTCTGTTGTAAAGTAAGTATTGTCACCCTACACGCTTATCTAATTTAGAATATGAGAGAAAGAGCACAAACATACAGAATTTTCCACCTGTAGAGGGCTACGGGGAGGAAACTAAATTCATTTTGCGTGACAGCAGAGTTGAAAAACATCTTTAGGCTGGCATAATTCTTAAATTCACACTGTACTGTGCATCTTATTTAGGCAACATCAAACTAAAGGACATCCCCCCCCGCCTCTTCAGCTGCTTGATCTCTCTGTCTCTCTGTCCTGCAGAGTTGGCTGTTTTTGGTGAGGTTACCAAAGGGGCGGGCGGCCCTGTAGCACTATGTTTGCTTCATACTGAGTTAAACGTCAGGAACAGCAATTTGCAAAAGTTAGGTGAATACTCACGAATGTATGGACTTTTACTATGGCCTCAATAGAACTTTTTCGCAGCAAACAGTTTGACCCGTCATTGCAGGAGAAGCACATGTGTAATGAACATCAACGTTGGCTCGGTTCCATTAAGTGCCCCGGTAACAGCTCAGGTGCATTACCACCTGCGTCTTGACTGGTGGAGGGCCGACCCTGATTTTGCATGCAGCCTGTGGAAAACAAATAGCAGTCGGATTCGTGATCCAGCAAACAGAGACACATATGTGTGGCTAAGTGTAAATGAAAGTGACTTAAATCTCGTCTGGAGTTTACCCGGATACGAGACATGAGTCTACAGCTACAAGAAGAGCTCTCTGAGGTTGTACTTAAGCATGTTGCATGCTAACATGCTCACAAACAAGACCACGCTGACGTTTTGCATTTGAAGGTTGCATGTATTTGGTTATAATCTGAACTATTGGACAGATGAAACTTTGGCGTCATGATGGCAGTAGACGAAAAGTTAAGGGTTTAGGTTTTTTGTGAACAAACCTTTCCTAGCAAATGCAGAATAAAATGACTTAAATGATTCAAATGTTCTGCATAGACATATATATACCTGCCCCCCACCCACGTCCTCCCTCCCCATCTCGGCATCCCTCGTAACAGCCCAAGCCTTGCATATTTATGGTGATCTTTCAGTCTGGACCAACCAACCACACGACCGACATGACACATCACGCCCCCTACAGAGGTGGTAATATACCCACCCACTATGAAGGGTCATCGCCGAGGTTTGGATTATAGACGTCAGTGTCAACCCAGTCTCATATGAATATGTATCCTGACTACGTTTGTCCAAAGTGCAAAACGTAGAGGGGTTCCAATAATGGCCCTTGAATTGTATGACATTTTTTGTGTCTATTCTTTTCCTATTGTTTTGCGTCCAAGTCACGTGACTTTCAATATTCCGGCCGTGAGAACAAAAAACATGGCGGACATGTCTCTGATTTTTTGTGAAAAAAAAAAAAATCAATATTTTGAGTTAGTTTCTGCATAAAAATAGGTTTTGATTACATTTCAACATTTTCAACTAAATACGCAAGCCACTTCATTAGATCAGTTGTTCTTTCAGTAACGCCGACGGTAACTTACAGGAAATGGTCTCTTCCAGGCAGGTTTCTGCTTCATTATGGTGTCACTGGTTCGATTAACTAATGTGTAGTCCAGTTAACACACGGGGACAGTGGCTACAGCACTTACTCTTGATTAGTGGGTCTATTTGTTGTCTTTTTTACCAGAAATAATTGCTTGACTGATGTTTAACACATATACTGAGAGAAGCGACCACATCACACCGATCGTCGCTGCCCTTCACTGGTTACCTGTGAGTTTTAGAATTGATTTTAAGATTCGACTTAATCTGATGGTATTTGTTGGAACTATTGAAATTATTGTATCATATTTATATCTTGAGTTCTGGAACTTATTTATTATATGTTTTTATTGTAAAGCACTGTAACTTTGTTTTGAAAGGTGCCACATAAATAAAGTTATTCCTATCTATTGTGTCATACCGTACCTTCCACCCCCACAACCCGGTAATTACTGTACTAATAAAGTGTTTATTAGCTACATAGTGTGCTACATGCTAACGCGTTACCTCTGTATCTCCTCACAACAAATACTTTCTCCTTCACTGGGCTCGGCACGTCGCTTCTCACAAATGTACCTGTAAAGACAAAAACAACGTATGTTCAGACAGCTTAGAGATGAATGCTTACTAACTAACATTATGTGACAAAGAGATGTAAATAATGTTACCAGTATTTAGCAGGAAAACGGCAGCAGGATCCTCACAACATTGCGACGTAAATGTCGCCCAAAATTCAACAAGGCATGACGTACCATCACAGATTCCCTATACAGTATTTAGCTATTGGAGTAAAAAGTATGGGCACTGGCAGGGCCGGATTAACAATTTCCTGTGCCCTGGGCAACAAGGCTCAAGGGCCCCCCCCCTGCCCCTGCCCCAAAGCAACAATCGCAAAGTGGCTATCACCTGGAGCATAGAGGCTACTTCTATACCAACACATCAGGCTTCTGCATGGCTCAGGGGAGATGTATGTAAGAGCCTCAGCATAAGGTGCATTCAAGAGACAGAACAGATGCACAAATGTTTAACATAACTTTTTACAATTAATCTTTCACAGAAGGGTTTTGCCGATGGACAGCGGTGGCTGATCGACATCAACCATCGTGATGCCACGCTCCGTTGTGAGTCTTGCGAGTGCGACACACTCATCTCTTCTATAGCTCACCTAAACACTTTGCAGGGATCGCTCTGTAAATTAAATTGAGAATATAACCAATGCATACATGCTATTTCAAATACTGTAGTCTATGCCAGAGACGTGACATGTTAGTCTGTGAAAACACCGTGTCAGGCAGGCAACACACATATTGATCTTGACATTGTTAGCCTCTTGTCTTTTTTACATGTCTCACACTGTACATATAACTTCAAATATTTCATTTTGTACAAGAAAACACCATAGGCTCCAAAATAAATTATGTTATTGAAATATTGTAAAGTGGTCATTTGCCCAGGGCCCCTTGGGCACTGGTGTATGTAATAACTGTTCTTTTAAGAGTAACCTCTGGAATGGGACGCTCTAGGAAGTGAGCCAGGGCTCATTTCATTGGTCAACACTATACCTGCCATTCTATTGGTTGGGGGATTTTGACAGGGTCAATGCACAAAAAAATCTGAGAGCAGAGGAGAAATCTGAGAGCAGAGCTTTGGCGAGCGCACCGAAGCAGCCTTAGGAGCTGAAGCTGGAGCTGGAGCGCAGGGAATCTGTGCAAGCAACGAAATATCTGAGTGCAAGCACACAGTCTGGACAGAAGCAGAGCAAATCAGAGCGAGTGCAAGCAGGGGCTATTTGAGCGCGGGGGCAGGGTTTTTGAGGGAAAGCATTAGAAAATCTGAGCTGAAGTCAATAAGTCATGTGTCGGATCACAGAGGTCCAGGCCTAAGCCAAAGAGTGACTTTTCCAACACCTTACCAATAACCCAGATGAACAATAACTGGATACACTCAAAACGAAGTCACATGGAGATGCTCAGAATTCAGTGCAATAGAGATGAACACAAGTTCGTACTGGTACCATACTGAATACAAAGCTCTCTTTTGAGGCCCAAACCGTCCCTCCCTCTCTGGTGGATTCTCCACCTCGTTTTCTAAAAAATAATGCAACTTTTCCAAGAAACAATGGTGTCATTCAATATAACTGGGCCCTGGAAAATACCAAAACTTTCCATGAGCTGATTCTAACGGAGCCACGAAAGAAGGACCAGTTTCTAAAAACATTATTTTCAGGGTGTTTCGGACTGTATTTTTTAAAACTTTCAAACTTGAATACTTTCACACATCATATGCTCTAATACATTTTTTCAACTTCATTAGTGTTATACAACACAACAAAACTGCTGTTAACATGCATACTTATGGCGCTTTTCCATTACCAGTACCAGCTCAACTCGAGTCGAGTCGGCTCGGATTGCTTTTTGCTTCATTTCCCATCGCAGACAGTACCTCCGCAATAGTACCTGGTCGTCATAGCGACTCCACAGGAAACTGCCATGACGTAATCTTCTACGCGACACACCTGCTACCCACACACACAGGACAATGCTGTTTTTGATCCTCGCGATGTGGCTGTTTCTCACAGCAAGAAGACAAACGTTGTTTCGTTTGACCACGGCGCATTCTTCCGAGTTTATAATAGCAATCGGTATATCACGCAATTAAATCTCTAGCCAAACTATTTAAAACTGGCGGGGGTTATTCAGGATACTCCGTCTGGCGCGTGCAGTGATGATGTGCAGTGAATAGTGACGATTCTCTCTGACCAATCAGCAGTCTCCCGTGTTTTAACGTCACATTTTAGCATCGCCTCAGCTCGCTCAGAACAATTCAATTTTATTTATATAGCCCAATATCACAAATCACATTTGCCTCAAAGGGCTTCACAATCTGTAACATGTGACACCCTCTGTCCTTAGACCCTCGATTCGAATGAGGAAAAACTACCCAAAAAAAACAACCTTTTAACAGGGAAAAAATGATAGAAACCTCAGGAAGAGCGACAGAGGGGGGATCCCTCTCCCAGGACGGACAGACATGCAACAGATGTCGTAAGTACAGAATAGATTCATAGCAGAAAATGGCAAAATTGTTGTGTATATATATATATATATATATGTAATTATGTTGAAAAGAGTGGGATGTAAAACAGAAGGGAAGATGATGGTTCCAGACGGACAACCGAGCAGCTCCAGCCCAACCAGCAGGACCTGAGCCCCTCGTCCCCTGCACCATAGACACAGCAGCACTGCCCCAGCAGGTCGCCATAGTCACAGAGCCAGATACATCTCCGGACACTGAAATACCAGTGCTCTCAAATTAAAAGAACACACTCTTATAAAATAATCCCATGAATAACTGACTAAACTAATAACTAAACTAAATACGTTTATCAATTCTACATGTTCCTCTTCCCTTTATGTCTACTATTTTTAACGCCCCTCATTTGTATGTGGAACACAACATCAATGCATCCACTATTTCTACTGTGGGTCAAAGTATAATGCAGTTCAGGTCTGCAACAACCATGATACACACTTCCCGACCTCCTTTCCAAGGCAAAGGCTACAGAGTGGTGTCCCTTTTTATTGTCGTCCACTTTCACACACTCGTGTCAAGTGTGTGAGTGTTGTGGTGACATGGGAGCAGCTGTCAGATGTGTGGCTGGATAGGATGAGTTGGGCACACACTGTGACAGCCCATTGATGTCCATTCTGGGGGCCTACCGCTGCCTGCCATGGCTCCACTGCATATTCTCTGTCAGGACCATTGTGCTGTGAGTGGCAGTGGTTGAGGCTCCCACAGGAGGCAGAGCAGCGTGCTGGGCACACAATTTAAACCCCAGGATTTTGAAAATGTCCCATACTGAAGGGCATGTTGCGAGTCTATACATATTATTTTTTTAATTACATTGAAATTCAAAGTCAATTGTTTTTACAGCTGCACTAAGCAAATTACCACCTGGATAAGCACGGAATGTGTGTGCCATGTGCCAAAACACTAATTTATGATGGAACACTTCCTCACACGAGTTTTTATAGCTTACTTTTTGTTCCTCATTGTTGGTTGTCAGCCATGATAGAACCATGTGGAATCATAACCTTCAAATAATCATTTGATGTGTCCCAGGCAAGATTTTCATGTAGTACTGTACATACCAGTTTTATCAGCCAGGACCATGAACTTAGACTGTTATAAAAAATAAAATTCCCGACCCTAGCCCACTGTATTGTTGTAAATTCCCCTTGTATATGCTTCCTCTGGTGATTTGATGATGAACATGCAGCTCACTTTAAGGCTTGTTGTTGTTGTCGTTGAGAATCGGCCAAATGTCTCAATGTGGCCAATGTACAACACGGCCACCCTGAGCCTGGATTTAATGGCAAATGGTAAATGGACTGTACTTGTATAGCGCCTTTCAAGTCTTCCAACCACTCAAAGCGCTTTCACACCACAAAAAACATTCACACACCGATGGCACATGCCGACTGCTAAACAGTACAAAAAAAGTTTATTCAATCGCACAGCCCTCTGGAGCAATCTGGGGTTCAGTATACCGCCCAAGGACACTTCTACATGTGGTCTGGGGGAAACCAGGATCGAACCGCCGACCTTCCGATTAGTGGATGACCTGCTTTACCTCTAAGCCACGCCCAGTGAAGCCTACTGCTTTCGTCATCAGATACCATTTGCCATCTACAGCCTGAAAAAGGAGGAGACTAGTCAGTACACGGGCTTTTATCCACGGTGTCATGCTTTTGGGTTTTGGGTTCTGTGAGTTCCTGTCTTATTTTGAATATGTCTGTTCCTATCAGGGTTTTGGGTTTAGTTTGTTAGTTCCTGTTTTATTTTGGTAATTGGTCTGTTCCCTCATGTGTCTGTTAGTTTTTCTTCCTGTCTGTAATTTCCCTGATTGTTTCCACCTGTGACATTTAGTTCACCTGTGTCTCCTTCCTTGAGTGTATTTAGTCTGTGTGTTTCCCTGTCTCTGTGTCAGTTTATACGCTGCACTACTTAGTTTTGATGTTGGTTCTGGCTACCTGTTTTGGAGCTTTGACTATCTGCAACCTGTTTGACACCTACCTTCAATTTGGAAAATAAACCAACACTCATCATCCTACTGCCTCTGTCTGCATTTGGGTCCTTTTCCCTGTTGCCTGTCTCCAGCATACCTGTGATTCACTGGTGATCTGCGTGAGGCTGGGATTTGCACCTAAAGGAGCTACAACATACAGCTGGCAGGATGTCAAGGCAAGCAACCATAAAGGCAATGTTTCATGAGATCACTGCCTCGCTCTGGAAATCAGATGATGTTTACATCAGGCTGAGCAGATGGAAAACTGAGAGGCATTGTTTGAGTGGATATAATCCGCAGTCTGTCTCTCCTGAGTCGCGCAGCCAGTAGTCCAAATATCGGGGGGAGTCTTATGGGATTTAGAAACAGAGTAAGGCTCCACTGTTCAGTCAAAACAATGCAAGCATAGCATACACTAGAACTTCTTTACAATTTGAAGTGAGATCCTGCACTGTTCCCACATGCAGCAGCAGAGGTGAGCTGAAGGAAGCTTCTAAAAATGAATAGCTCACCGTGATTCAAGGCAAAAGAAAATCTTATTCCACTCATCTGCCTTGAGAGAAGTATAGGTCTAATTAAAAGTGACCTTCAGCATTTCTTCCCGTATGACCTCACATGTTAAATACTGTGCATTAAAACAATCGCATACATTTGTGTGCGGCGTAGCTCATTCTGAATGATATAGTATAGGATGGTGACCGGGGCTGCCAGCTAGGTTGCCTTTGTCGCAAAATATGTCACTTATTTACTTGTGCAGTTGACCCTATTAACTGACATGAGAATTACTTTGTTATTTTGTCAAGCCTGTAACACTTGAAATGCAACCATTTGTGGGGCGGAATCAGCACAAAAAAAAATCCAAAAGGGCGCAGGCAGCATTGGTTAAAAACAGGTAGACGATTGAGAATGGTATTGTCAGACCCAGGTAAAAAAATTACTGGAATAACGATGTGTGTGTGTGTGGCAGGAGGAAGCCACACACATACAGAAATCTGCCTACCAGCACCTCTAAAGCTCACTCTCTAACACATTATATTTTGTTAGTTTAATCCGTACACAAACAGAAATGTAAGAACAAAACAAAGTTGTTCTTTAACAGGGAGTTAGCTATGTGCTGCAACGATTCCTCGCACAGGCCAGGGATTTCCTGGAGTCTCTGCTGGTTGCCTGGTAACCTCGGTGCCATAAACAAAACAAGTGATGCCTCTCAATTTACAGACTGTATTGATGACTTTTGTGCCCAAGGAGCATCTTGCTGTATAACTGCTTTACTATGAGCATATTTTAATGTCAGTGTGTATATGATTGAGCTACAACAAAATAACATTTAGGCTCAGAAATTAGAAAAGGACAAAGACAATGTCACTACACATGTCTGGATATTATAAGTATCAGTCATACCACATCACACCATCAGCTTTAGGCAACCATTACCAATCAAAAGTGAAAATTACCAGACTAGTCTGCAATATCTGGATGTCTAAACTTTACCACTGCAAAATTGAACTCATTCTAAGCGGGGTTTGAGGTAATTTAAACTATCACATCTTGCTGTTCTCCTACCCATCCCCTATAACAATGTAGAATCTGTTGGCTAAAGCCTGAAGTATTTTCCAGTGCATTTGATTGCTTTAAAAAATCGCCTCGGTCTGAGAAATTAGCTCAAGAATCAGTGTTAAGGAAATAATCAATCCCTGCATGAGATAATTGCTCCTTCCGGCTTTAGTGGTGTGGATGGAAAACAGTGCGTCTAGATCTCCAAATACCTCTCTGAAGAATTCTGAGAAGCTGCTTTCTCATCCACCTCTCAAAACAGCCAGGAATGATTGTTTTGTCCGTATGGCGTCATCACAGCCTCACAACAGGACCGATGAAATCAGGCCGTCGTAAGTGTTACTTAAGAGGTTTTCCCGGCTGGTCCATCAGCCTCCCTGCTTCAGCAGCAGGATCTTTATTTTATTTGTTCTCTCTCATATGGGTGGCTGTCATGTCTAATTTGACAGTCGCTATGGCAACAGATGCTCAGCATTGTTGGTGAGGTGCTCATTGCCCCAAGCAGGCCATCTAATTCATGTCAGATGTGGACCTTGCAGGGTCAATCACTTCTACTGAAGCAGAAAAAACAAAATCACAATTAGCAGGCCAAAAGAAATACTTATGCAGCTGAAAACAATAATATAAAAATGTTATGGGGAATAGGGAGTATTTAATTAGCAGTGGCAATGTTAGGGTGTAGAATTGACAATATGTTCATGTGTGATGAACTATAACTTACAACAATGGCATTAAAGATGTGTCTGCATGTCTATTGTGTTTAAATTTGGTGGTTCTGGTGAGACACGTCAGCGTGATGTCACAGTAGTGACGCCTTTTAAGTTTTCTAAATGCCAAGCAACACAAAACTGATGACAGAGAAAGGAAAAAAAAAAATTGTTTATTATGTCCTCATGGTCGGCAATGCAGAATGCATTAAAGTCAAAATGGGCATGTCGGAACTACATATTCCATCAACAAAAGCATTTTAAACACCACTCCCTCAAACCATCAGACACTCGAAAAGATACATGGTGCTGAGGTGCAATAGTTGTACAACTGAACTTCCAGTTATCACATAAACATACAATATGTATGGTATTGTGCGTGGTTGTGCGAGACTGTTGAATCTACACATGCAGCCAACGCTGAAATGAAACAAGTGATGCACACTTCACTAGTGTTCAAGCTTAGCTTCCTTAAGCTGAGTTTGGATCCAGGATTTATTTTCAGGGGCATAGCAGTCAGGGGAATAGTGGAACTAAGTACCCAAGGCCCCAAGATGGGGGGCTTTAAAAGCCTGGAATTAAAAGTTTGTTTTTATCTGAAATTGTATGTTATTAGCATTAATAATATTCCTGTTGGCTGAATGCACAGCTTGACCCCTGAACATGGTTTAGCCCACTTCTGCAATAGGGTTTTCTAAAGTGAATTATTAGCAGTTTGTCTCCAAATGCTACAATGCTGAGGACTTCGGCAAGGTTCTTAATGCTGCTTGCCTACCTCAGGCATAGGTGAAACCGCAAAAATAAGGCGTCACACTGGCTCAGACGACAAGGTCTGTGGGGTGAACTGTCCCTTAACTATTCAATCTCTGGTTAATGTGTTTTTTTTCTTTTTTCAACAGATTATGAGATTGAAACTCAAGCCCTTTATTGATAAATTGTTCCTAAGTATTACATTTTCATGATGTCTTTCTTTCCTCCACTCTGATTATGGAAGGCTGTGCTCATGAAAGCAGATGTTTCTTAATAAAGTGAAGCACACGAACATCACTGCAGTATTCTTCAGACACAGGAGAGGGACTGAACATGAGTTAAAAAATATGCCACAGTGAGGTCACTGTTATTTCCCTTAAATACTACAGACAGGCAGAATATAACGGAGTTTTTCTAGCCTTCTCTGATTTCCAACCCAGGAGGGATCAAGCCTCTCCTCCCTTCAGAGGCAGACCATCTCTATTACCATACACAGGCATTAACATATCATGCTATTTATAGATGTCTGCCTCTTCAGCTGCCAATAGGCAGGATTACAGTCATCCAATTCACAGGAATTGCAGGTAACATTTTGCCTGTCAGTGCCTGCATTGCAGTGGTGAAACCTGTTTGTGTGTGAATTCATACTTCACGGTTACAGCATTCAGTGGCGAACTGCACATTATTGCACATGCTGGGATAAGATGAAACTATTGAGCCCTGTGGGAACATTTGGCGTGTGTTGTGCTGAATTAAAAGCATTTTATTTGTGTCTTTCCCTTGGAAAAATATCTAACATTCTAAAATAGGCCATTGAAAGGCCATACTTACTATTACCTTTGATACACAAGTACATTTTGCTGATAACTCTTCCGTACTGTAATTTTAAATGTAAAACTTTCATACAGCATTTTTACGCTATGGATACTTTTATCATTGGATAATTAAATTCATTTAAATTATGAATATGCTTACAACAATAATTGAATAATAATAGAAGAATTTCAATGTGAACCAGTAAAGGCGGCAGATAAAACAGGCATTTAACATAATTTAAAATAATGGCAACTGAGCCATGAGGCAAATTCTAAGTTTTATTTTTGAAGAGATAGAAAAAATAAGTTAAAGTCATTACAAGTAAACATGTGCATCAATAACCAGCAATAGTATTAAACTGACTACATCTGAGACTTGTAGGCTATCTGTCATTTATCATTGGGTATGGTGCATTCAAAATCAGGAATATCTGCTATTTTAAGAGATAATCAAGTCCTCATGTCAACCCACTGCCACATAAAAAAAGTACTCAACAGTGTTATCTGCATTGAAAACAAAAAAGTACATAGAGCGGGTTCATAATCAAGTATTTTGTCCATTGTCGGTAAATTAGCAACGCTGCTTTAAATCTACGTAACGTAACTGACGGAGCTCGCGCGCATTTTACGCGGGCTACGTATTCTACGTAGCGGTGGAACAGGAGGGAACAAGGATACTGTCAGTGAAACGCTGGAAAATATAACACGTTTTCCTTCTGCTAGCTAGCTACTGACAAACAACTCAAGCTAAATTCTGTCGGGAACGGACATACAGGGACAGTCTCCAGTGGCTATTTATTTCCAGCAGCTGTTCGGTGGCCAGCGTTATTCCACATCCCAATAGCAGGTGAGTCACATCGGCTGTTGCTAGTTTCTGCCCTCTGTAACAGTTCCGGGTTGTCTCATAACAGCAGCTGCGTGCAAAACGAACGCTTAAACGAGCTTGGCCACATCATTTAAAGCCTTGCACACACGCGTTTGGAGGCTACGTGTGTGTCCGCTGTCACACTTCCTTGTGCCGTTGCGTCTTTGGAAAAGTGTACATGTCAGTGCGCATGCGCGACAAATGAGCCTCGCTTGACTCGTGTAGTTTTATTCCCCATTTTTGCTTGCGCAGCAACGTGGATTGAATGTGATTTCTACACTCTAAGTTGCCGAATGAAAGCTTTTTTTTTTACATCGTATTTTAATCAGAATCACTTGTGTTTTCTCAGATTTGCTGTAAATATGGATAGCATTTACAAGTGAATGACTTTCATGGTCAGTGGGTAATCTTCACTGTTGTCCCCAGATGAAAGTAGCAATGCCAGAAAGACATGTCTCCCAAAGAAGATAATGAAGGGAAAAGGAGGTGAGACCGAACAAACCGCACAATACTTCCAATGGTGCTTATTAAACCAGTGGGGAAATCACTTTTATGTGCAGCAGTGTTGTATTTAAACACCTTTCTTGACTTTCCCCTCTCAGCTCCCACCACACTGAATTGTACACCAGCATCCCTCGAACATGTCTGCCCATCGTGTACCACCCAGACTACAACATCACCTTCATGGGCCTTGAAAAGCTCCATCCATTCGATGCCGGGAAGTGGGGGAAAGTCATCCGCTTCTTGAAAGGTAAGCGAATGAGAAACAGAGTGGCAGATGGGGAGGACATCTCCCCGAGCCGATGTATATGGACTCGCTCAGAGTGGATCAGAGAGGCAGAGGACAGGGTGGAGAGGCGAGATTTGCTGGAGAGGGGCAAGGCAGCGCAGTGGAGCACAGGTAATAAGAGAAAGCGCCCTGTGGGGGTCCGTGCAGGTACGAGGCCCAGCGCGGGGTTCAAGGCCGAGGGGAAACAGTCGCTGGCTGACTGGCACGACTTCACGCAGAGTCGTCGTCGAATTGCACCGTGGATCGTCTTTGCTGTAGAAGGTGCCTTCCGCAGCTTAACGAATCCGCAAAACTTTCCGAAGTTAAGAGTGCCATTAAGGTGCCCTCTGCTGCCAGAGGGAAACCTTGCCCTTGCACGAACTGGAGAAAAAGTGGATGATATTGCACATTTATATCATACCGTGGAGCTTACTGTCTAATAGATCTTAATGAGCCCTCCGTGTTACACTCGGAGGCTGAATTGTTTTCAGGACCGCAGAGTGTGTCAACCTTTCTCTGATCCGGCGGTCCAAGGAAAGAAAAAAAACAAACACTGCAGTGGAGCAGCTAAGTTTAAAAATTATCTACGTGCAATGTATGTGACACACTGAAATTCAAAACCAGACCTATTGCAATGTTACAATCATGTAAAAAGAAAAACGTACTGCCGTGAAGCATGTGCAGTGTGGGCTGAGTGGAGACTACTGCAACTGCATCGTGGAACGTTCAGGGTGGGCCAAGTCTCTGGCAAGAATCATATTGTTGTTTATTTCTTTTTTACTGACAACGAGTTGTCTGTTATGGTGTAGTTAGGGGGCGTTTGTATGGCCACGATTCGTCTCATGTTAATCATCGCACCATATGTTGCGATATTTACTGATGAACTTTAAACAGCATGATGATAACTCAAATGAATGTTCAGCACATTGATCCAAATGGCTATATTGTTTCTTAATCAGTGAATATATATATATATATACTGTGTATATATCATCTCAAGTAACTTTTGCAGTGATGTTATGACAGTTTTGTGTTATCCGACTCCTTATCATTCATTAGGTATGAAATTTAAACCACAATATTTCAATGCGAGAATTTCACCATGACACAAACGCTGTAGGTAAATAGAGGATGGCTAACAATGTTGATCTATCATCCCTTGAATCCGGCTATTTAAAAAATTGTGAGCACGTGAAGTTCTTTGCAGGACATTTTACAGTTGAAAAATAAGCTGGTCAGCGCCCTCTGGTGGATGACTGATGTAATGGAGTCTGCCTTTTAAATGACATATCTTTGCCATTTCTGTACTGCACTGTCTTGTTACTTGTCGGCTGACAGATATTTAGACACATAGCAATATATGAGTGACCAAAAGTAATGTCGGCCATGCCAGTGAATTGGTCGAGCGCCAGTTGGTGCTTCTGCTATTGGGTTCGTGCATGCAAATGAGTTGGGTCACTAATAGGAGTTCACATGAATGCTAACATCCTGGTTCAGCAGTGGTATTTCAGTAAAACACACACCAACTTAATACCAAACTGAGGACACGGGATTGTTGCTTGTGTTTCGGGTTGCAGCTATCGATTATTGCATCGATTAATCGGTTAAGACATATGTTTGCTTTATTGAAGAGCAATAATAAATATGCAAAAGAGAAAATAAGACAGGTCTCTTAAAATGAACAAATCGATTTAAATTATTCTGAAAAATCTCCATTTTCTTTTATTGCTTACAATTGCAAACAATAATATTATTTGTCAAAACTAAACCCATGGGTAGTCCTCTGGGTTTTAAAGAAAATTTGTTCTGAAATGCAAAAAAACCCCACCTTTTGCTTTAAAAAAAAAAAAAAAAAAAAATGTATATATACTTAAGTTTCAGAACTACAAGTTTCAACCTAACTACAGCTCAGGCATAACGTGAGCCTCTACTGTCTTCTTTGTGGCATTTGTAGGAGGCAAAAAGGTGTGCACAGGAACTGAATATTTAATTTTCTGTGGTTAATTTCTTGAGCAAAACCTAGCTAACTCGGGGACACCATAACAAGCCACCACATTGATTTACGTTGTTAACTGGCCATTACTTATAGTTGTAATTAAGGTAGCCTACATAGTTTTCTGGCCTTCATAGACCTTTTGTCTCATCTGCTCTGTGAACTGGGTTACTTTCTGCTGCGATGCTGAAGCATAGACGTCGTGCTATTGTGGTCAGCTAGTTCAGTGTTGAACAGAGTTTTCATGGACGCTTTCTGTCGCTTTCCCTGGCCTGCCTCTTCTCTGCGCCCCTCGCTGTTTTCTCTCTTCCTCCTCTTTGTAATCCGCGCTGTCAAATCACACCAAAGACGCGCTGAACCGTCTCTGATGACACACAGCGTACGAGCGCGTTGTGCGACGGTAATAATCATCCCTGCGAAACAGCGTGCTGTATTTAGGTATATGGATTAAACGAAACTTGGATGCAAATCCTTTGCGTCAATGATTTTTAGCACTCGAGTTGCTCGAGGAATCGTTTCAGCCCTACTTTTGTTCATCTCCATTAGATTGTCTGAAACTGTTAGTTGTTGCAGGACTGGACAGATTAGTGCTTTTCCTACTTGGATGTTAGAATTTAGATTTTTTATTTAACTTTTTTTTTTTAATGCACCATTTCATGTCATGTACGTGTCATGAAAATTGTGTTGCACAAAAGTTGTAAAAACTCCAACCCTAGTTTGAAGGTTTATTTTATAGTTTTTTTTTATGTAACAACCCCTTCATATTGTCATGTTTTCAGTCTCAAGCCTGTTTGACCTCTTTGACTCTAATCACACAATGCCTTTGTCTCAGAGGAGCATTTCATCACTGATGGGAACATCGTGGAAGCCTGTGAAGCTACTGAAGAGGATCTGCTGGTGGTTCACACCAAACGCTACCTCAACAGATTAAAGGTCGCTTTGTTTTTCCTCAACACTGCCAACCTTTAGTGCATCTCTCAGTATGGCAGCATGGCATGGTCTTCATCTCTTCACATCTTGATTTTCTCTGCTAAGTGTTGCTTCTATTTGACATTTTCCTGCTCATGTTCTAATGCAGGGGGTGACATAACAAAGCAGAGTTCTCATCGAAATGCAGTGGATTATCCTACAGGGGAATTAGTCCTCAATCAAATCCATCATGTCAAGCATATTCAGCAGATAGCACCTCTCTGAGTCCTTTGAGTCAAAGAGGGTTATTGGACTTTTAATTGATGAGCCTCAGGAGTTCATTAGGATCCACAGTTGTGTTTTTTGTTTTTTTTTTCCTTCCAGAGTGTTTTTGAGAGGCTGCAGATCAGCTGTTTGTGGCCATTTCATTCAGTCAGTGATTTGGAAATAATGAGATGTGGTTGTAAATCTCTCATAAAGGAGTGTCTGCTGCAGGACAAGTAAAGCTGATAGCAGTAGTTCTATCATGTTCAAAGACTTAGTGTTGATTCTCTCTCCCCTCTCTACTGCATGCAGAACCAAATCTTGGAGGGCTCAAGAGAGGTACCGCAGTGTTCTGCAGTGAATTTGCATTATTCTGCTGTCCTGTTTTCACGTGAGAGCCGAGGCCCAAGCCTAAGTTCACTAGCCGCATTATTGTCTTTCTTAGTCAGCTTTTCTACACCTTTATATCCAAACCCTGGTGGGCACGCATTAAAACCTTGTTATGTGTTTTTTACCTCCTCTTTGGCTTTCTTTGCTTTTCTATCAACTGAGGTCCATCTGTGGTTTTGTTTGCCTTATAAGTGATGGAGTCATTTCAAAGAAAAAGGTCTCTATATACTGTGTCTAATTGTGCTCTTTTTCACTTTAGTGGTCTCTGGTGGTGGCAACAATCACAGAAATCCCACCTCTCCTGTTTCTGCCTAATTTCCTGGTGCAGCGGAGAGTGTTGAGGCCTTTACGGACACAGACTGGAGGAACAATAATGGTAGGTATCTCAGAGCCTCATTTCCTCTTCATCTGGCATCATTTTTGTGGCTGATAATAATATAAAATTTTACCCATCTTACCCTACTACCCACCCTCAGGATGAAATAGACATGCTGTTTTGTAGTGTATCACGATGAAATAATGATGTGATCCAGTACTGTCTCTGTTACCTTTTGTCAAATAATACAAGCGCTGCAGGTGCATCAGAGATGGCATATGGAGCTCCCAGCACTCACAAATGGGATAATTTACCATCAAATGCAGAATTTATGGGCATTTCCACAAAAACTGATTTTAATTACTTTAACATTAAGGGCAGAAAAAGTAGAATTTTCCTATTAAATAAATAAATAAATAAAACTGTGTAGAGAATAATACAAAAATGATCCCTCTCAATCATCACTTGTGACCTGCTAGAAGTGTGCGGCGGTGTATGTATCTGCAGAGACGCTGCCCTCTGCCTGTATTTTCTTAGTTTGCTGTGCTCGGGACGTTTCTGGGTGTCATCCTTTGGGCAGTGGCATGTAGCCCCCGGCCAATAACAGCGCCCAGGCTGCGAGGTCAGGCCTCTCCAAAAACCTATCGAGCAGGTGACCTTGCTGTCGCCGTCTCTCTTCCCTGCTCCCTGTCTAGCACAGCGCTAAAACGAAGTGTGGAGATGGTTCGGGTCTGAGCTACACACACACGCAGAGCAGAGAGCAGTGGCCAGGATGAAGCTGGCTCCGTCCCCCAGCATTGTGCGGAGGTGTGGGAGATTTTTATTTGTGCTTTAGAATGGAACCGCCGTGAAACAATCAGAAAATAACGTTTTATTTCCCTGATTCCCTGCTTTGTTCTCGCTAACGCCGCTCCCTCTCTTCATTCACTCTGTACCTCTCTCTCTCTCGCCCAGAGACGGGGAGGGCGGGCCAACTTAGAATCGTACGCTTACAAACAGCAACGGACTTATTCTGCCTTTAAGAAATGAACTATAACTCGCTGTCTAATCATACTCTTTAACTTTCCTGTTGAAATTCCATAGAGCGTTGTAGGATTTAGTCCTAAAACCCTGAAATAAGTTAGCATTTTAGCACTTCCAGTTCCCTTTTCTTGCAGTCATTGGGTTTGGTGAACAAAACGTCTGTGTCATAAACGTTTGTTTGCCACAGAGCTTATTTTCTCGAATCATCCAAAATGCAATGGAAAAACTCCATTGGCTTTTTGTTGTGGGAACCAGGCCGATGCTAACTTCGGGGTTGGCCGACAAAAATACGTCATCCCTGCAATGCTCTATTATCCATAGCAAGACTATATTTTCAAAGAAATCTGTGTCTTTAGTTATTGTGAAACATATATTTTATTCGTTTTTATAGAATTCTAAAAGTACCATTTATAGTGTGAAGAAATTTATTAATTATGACCCTGTAAATTAGATAAAGTTAAGTAGCTTGGTAGATAATCCAGCACATTGCTCTTTGTGTCTGACTATAATATTACACTTATTGCCTGATTTCATCCCCCTGGATCTGTACTTTTGTAGAGCTTCAGTACACCACATGGATCACTGTGCTGGTAATGAAGCGTTAAGCTCCATAGAGTTTACATTTGCGGGGCTGTTGCCCACCATACACTGCTTATCGCTCATGAAAAACTCTTCTTAGACAGGCACATATTGCTTATGTTTAGTACTAAATACAGTACATTCACCTTGTTGAGTTAACCTTTAGAAACTTTATATCATTTTCAAGCTTTGTGCTTGATGATGAGGCATTAACAAGGTTTTGTTGACAAAACAGTTTTATAGAAATGGATGTTATGCTAAAGTTGTAGAGTTAAGGTGAGTGAAAAGTTTTCTACAGCCTATTTGTCAAGTCCTTGCTGATAGAAGATGAGGGAGAACAAGTGACATGAACACCTGTGATGGGGGGGAAAGGGATTACTTCAATTGAAATACTCTTTGATAGGAAAAATGTAAACCACATTTAGTGACTAGACCTGAACTAGTAGGACGAGGACCCTCTCAGACTCCTGTTGAGGCTGGGTATTATCTGATCATAAAGCAAATCAGTAGGATGATGAATGGGAGACAGTTGGTTAGTTTGACAAGGATCGCACAAAGGTTTTTGACAAATGGCGCAGGTATTAGTTGGGTTTTCATAAATTGTTAATGGAGAGATCTTGTGGAGTGCAGTATTTCCCAGAGACGAAAAGCAACCACATTGATCTTGTTGTGGTGGGACAACATGGGTTTGGAAACCCATCATGTAGCAGTTCTTGAACCTGGCATTATGTCAGAGGAGAGGACGTGAAAGCCTGGCCAAGTATTGTCTGCTTTGCAGTGCTAGAGATATCTAAGGTGTGATGACCGAGTCAAGAGAGAGTGTTAAAGAGAGAACAGGAGCGGGCCAAGGACTGAGCCCTGAAGTATGCCAGTGAAGAGTCCCCCGCTATAGCCAGGTTTCCATCCAAATGTAACGCACATTTTAACCTAATTTCAAGAAAATCTGCAAAAGATAATGCTAATACACATTTCAGTCCTCAACCATTATGCAAATATTAGGAGTTGGTTCGTCGCGATAAACTGCTGGTGGCGCTAATTCTCCACTTGGTGATATTACACCATTTCAGAAGATGGTGCAATAAGAATACGTAATTAAATGAGCACCAGTCAAACCTCAAAGGGTGAAAAACAATGTTGAAAGCATGATAGAAATATAGCATTTATGCTTGTTTCATGTATTAATTGGACCAACGTTACAGTCTCCGCATCGCTTCACACAAATCTGTTGTTTTTGGAGCAGAGGCTTAAGTGGATGTCTAAGTCGCATGCTTCATGTACGCCATGGTTGGCGTTTCCCCTCAGGTTTTTTTATGTGCATATTGAAAATGTGCATAAAAACAGGTGGATGGAAACCCGCTCTAGCCTAGCAGTTGTGGTCAGCTTGATAGAAGGAACTAGAGATCCCAAGGTCTGCAAGGGTGAACGGCGAAGTCTAAAACTCTTGATTGTCCTCCTTGCCTTGTCCTCTTTTGTGCAGCTTACTTTTGTTTTCAGTGGAGCATGAGGAGAAACTAGGAGCCATCTCAATTAGTCATGTTATGCAAAAAGGAAGAATAAGTCATAAGAAATAAATGGGAAGCTAATTCATTATAAGTATGGCTGCAGACTTCAATATGCATTAGCTGATTAGTATTATGTAAATAAGGCACATTGTAGGTTTTTCAGTGCATATACTTGATGTAATTACAAGTATATGCACCTTTTAGCATGATGCCAAAGGTCTTTTCACTCAAAGAGATGCATTCACAGTGTATGCTATTTTTATATCACGCTAACGGTATATATTACAATGCAGTAATTGTTCTGTAAATTCAATGAAGAAATTATTTAAAATAACTAGACCGTAGCGAACTTCATGAGATTTGATAATTTTCTTCTTTTATTTGGAACGTCCATACAAACAAAAACAACTTCTCCTGCTCTGTATTTACAGTTTAACTCTCGTCCTCCATGTTTTCTGGTCACTCTCTTCTTCTGCAGCTGCTGGCAAACCAGCTAAGAGGTGCCACGAACTGTGTGGTAAACAGTCCTTTCTGCCCAAATCACGTTACCTTGTGAGGCAGCTGGATTTTTGAAATCATGCGAGAATCGCAGTATCACCTGAGAAACTAGGCTTGATTTGCTACATGGCCTGCCCCGAATATATAGCAGAGACACTAAGGGATAGCTCCCGCATCACACGGTATATGCCGTCATATCACCCAACCCTAATGGAGTCGTGCAGATGCAATGAAAGGGCTGTAGTAAAATATCCCTGATACTCTCACTGCTTACACTGAGTGCTCTATTTTTCCAGAGACAGAGAGGAGCTTTAAATCCATGGCCAGAGTGTGTGCATACATGCTAATTTGTCTTATTGCTCATCCATCAGAGAGCCATATTGGCATTACACACAATCACCTCAAATCATATCTACTCCCCTCAGACATCATACACGCAGAGCTCCAGGAATACATGGCAGAGAAGCCCCCTTTTTCATCCAAGAGAGAAATCCTGACCTGGCTTTGAAAGAAGCAGCTGCCACTGTGCATTTAAAAACATACAGTATGGATGCTGCTTGGGATTCCCTTAAAAGTAGCTCATGTGTTTCAGCTATTAATGATTGATGTGATTACATTTTGGCCATCAGTCCTTGAGAACTATATAGTGGTTTGAAGGTTTTGTAACTACATTCCCAAGAATGTCCTTTATCTGTGAAGTGTACTAGATAAGCCCTCAGTGGTTTCTTAAGAGGATGAGCCAGTGGAGCGACCAGCCCTAAATAACCCCTTCCTCATGCGTAGCCATGCACATCAGGATTAGATTGATCAAAATGAGAGCCAAACACCGCCTGACTCGCTTTTCTCAATAAATATGCTCCTAGGAGGAGCTCTGGAGGAGGAGCTCTGCTAGTGGAGCTGTAAGAGAATTCCCAGAGGAAAAGTGAAAATGTCTATTACCAAGCACTGTTGTTCTAATGGTATATGTGAGCTCCAGTAACTCCATTTACGTTTTTGAGTGTGAAAGTAGAAGATCTTGGCTCTGTCCATAGTGTTCAAAAACCCCTAAAATACCAACATCTCTCACCTGGCTTACTGTATACTTTAAAATGTAAAAATGACAACTTGTAATTTTAGGGAGAATTACAGGATGAGACTGTTTCTTAATGAACAACAGGTCTTTACATTTACATCCAGTACATTACATTTTCTTGTGGTCTTAAAGCATACAGTTTTACAGTTTTTAAATTATGCAGCAGTCCTGGATTAAAGAAACAACACACAAAGTGTTAATTAATGACCTTTAGAGGTGTTGGAAGGCTTTATTTTCTACTTTGGACAGAGCCAGGCTGGCTGTTTGTATGGTTATCTTTTCCTGTTCTTCAGCGAACATGAATCGGTTTATTGTGAGCCACTTCATGATGCATTTTGTTCATTTGGAAAAGGTAATGATCACTGATCACTCAGAAAGGGTCATATTCAATGTTGATATTGAAAATGAACTATGAATAAAACTGAAATATTTTGTCTTCCACAGGCTGGAAAACTGGCTGTTGACCGAGGATGGGCTATAAATGTGGGTAGGTGAATTCCTAGTACAGATACCCAAAAGCCATAAATAGACAACCAATCCCTCTGCACTCAGCTGGTATACATTTAACTCCAATATGTGAGTGATTTACCTGTTACTGTTTACCAACCTTGTCTCCTACACAATACATTTATATACTACACATTTTTTGCCAAATATGTTACAGGAAATGTCATTTCTGCCTGGATTACGTTCAGTGGCACCTTTTTTTTTTAATTTGCGTTTTTCCTATCAAATGTGAGTTGTTCTTTTTCACAGTTGTTGATATACGGTACACTATGGTACCTTTTTAACTTTACTCACTGAGAGGAAGAGCAAAGGTTTTTAGGACCTGAGACTTCAGCAGAACGTACGGAGCTCCAGAAGGATCACAGATTGAAAAAATATGTATATTGAGGCCCCAAAATGCTATTGCGTGCCCATGAGAAACAATTCGATCGCATTTTTGAATTATATTATGGCCACGAGATAAGTGTATAGTGAGAAGCGCTTAGGGCTTTACCAGCCGATGTGACAGGTCTCTCTCCATAGCCTTCATGATGGGAGGAAAAGGCCGTAGCCAGGGTTTAAAGTGTAATATTTAACCTTCTTCTGTCATTCTCTTATTCCCCTTCTGGAGCTTTGGAATATAATGTGAGCAGTTCTCCGGTCACATCTGAGCCCTCCAGAGCTGCTGTCAGACATACCAGGGCTGCCCTGATATAGTTCACACATGTTATTTCTGTGAATTTGGACGGATGTGTCACTACTATCCGGGTGGGTTCACTCACAAAGCATAGAATTTTGACACAGGAGACCGGGATTCATGCCCTCCATCCCGTGTGTGGTCAGGTTTGGTCTACTAACTCTTGTTAAACTTTAGGAAGGACAGTGGTTTTGGTTAAATATTCAAAAAAAGTCAACACGTTCTGTCTCGTGCTTCAAGTCAGTGATGACCTTTTTAGTGTAATACAGTTTTTTTTCTCACATAGAACTGGGCTGGTTAAAGTTAACTTTTAACTGCCGTTATGCTGGTCTGGCAGAAGCCTGCTGGAACGAGCGCTAGCCACGTGACTGCTAATGTTAGGCTCATTGTGAACAAACAACGGCAGAGAGAAGCAGGCTTACTTGCGGTTTTGGAGCTTCTGGGTGAACTTGTGAAAGCCATCATCGTAGATGTGCGGTCATGTCAGAGGATTACTGTCAGGGCTGTGAAGTTTTCAGATTTCTTTGGATTGAGATTTGGTATCGGTGAAGTCGGTGCATTTTATGTATAGGCCGTCTCTGACATTACTCACCTTAGGGGTCGGGGTCATCACTCCGCAACCCTCAGGAATTTAGTTTGAAAAGTTCAGCAGCCAAATTCACAATTGTATAGCATATATAGAGAAGCTAAGTTAATAATTATGATCCTTGATGAATAAGTATGGTTGATCAGCATACTTGCCAACCTCCAGACATCCTAGCTTGAATCAGGCGATCAAACCTATCTGGGGATCTTCCCCCAGTAAATTATTAATTTCAGAGAGAGTTTTCCTGCATTCTAGTGAAGTTATGAAGTAATTTTGTTGCAGAAATGTGGAGTCTAGAGGACAAGGGGGATGGGGGACATTGAAAAATTGGAATCTCTGGAGAATCTGGGGGGTTGAGCTAGGATAAATAGCAGCGTATGCATTATTGGTGAGCCAACAATTTATCTAAGTGAGGCAAACCTCTGCATAGCCTACATGAAAAGTGTTTTTTTAATTTTGGAGCGGTGTGTGTGCACGCCTTTGTCAACTAGAGCCACACAAACTGTGCTTTGGGCTCTGGAAAAAAGCCGTATGTCCTGTGTGCAGAGAGAGACAGCCTAACATATATTTTACTTTTTCATGAAGGAGCAGCTATGAGGCTTCCTCTTATTTGGCGTGAGATAGATTTAAGAAAGATGAGAGCGTGTCGGCAACCCAGTATGCGTTTACCAAAAATGTAAAATAATTTTATATTAGCTACTAGATTCCAGTATTGAGGTACAATTACATTCATGTTCTTGTCTGTCTGTGCATTGTTGTCTTTTTGTGCCGTTATCTATTAGCCTATACATTTGTAAGAATAGATTTATTTTTCTTACATACATTGACTCCCTGAGAGCAAATGTGTGAGTGAAAATGTGTGGGTGTAAGGATGAAAAGCAGTTCATGTGAAAGTGAAGGTGAAAATATATGTGAAAGGAGAATGTATGTATGTGAGAGGGCCAGAATGTATTACGGCTTGTAAGGCCCCTGACACAGCCTGCGTCTCCTGTTACTTTTGCATTTCTGCTGCCGGGCTGATTAAGTAGGGGGGTCTTTGGCTGAAAAAGCCTGGGTCATCCTTTGTTCAACCCACCCCCCCGACTCTGACTCTTACTTTGTATCTCCTGCTTACTCGCCTACTTCACACCTTCTGCTTTGGGAGAAGATGGTTCTGCGTCAATAAACAGGATTTTAATAAAGGTATAAATGCTATTCAAATGCATCTGACTTCTCAACACTATGAGGACGAAGAGGCTTTATAAAGGCTTTTGGAAGCCAGGCAACAAATGATAATCATATTTCACCCATCACCTTCCTTGCCTTTATTAATATTCTACTCTACACTATAGTTTAATGAACATGAGCATAGCAGCGCAGAGGGGACTATAACTCTTTACCTGAATGAATGGTTATCATCTCAATTAAAAACAAGTCTCTCCACAGTCTTTCTCTTCATCCCCGTACATTGCTGCTCTTCAGGCATTTTAGGAGAAATTGAACAGTCCCATTCTCGTCTCCATACACCCATTGTTGTACCACAGGGGAACAGCAGGCATTTTTATAAGCTGCAATAAACTCAATACCAGCCTATTTTAAATCGCCAATTATGGTCATTTAGAATAACAGACTTCTCAGATGTGCAGTGACCTGCTCGGCTTGTCTAACGGCCCTGACATTGAGCCAGAGTTTTGTTGTTTTTGTTTCCCAGGAGGAGGCTTCCACCACTGCTCCGGCGACAGGGGAGGGGGCTTTTGTGCCTACGCCGACATCACTCTGGCCATCAAGGTAAGACATTATGCTGTGCACGATGTCAGCTCATTGGAAACATTGGCTCAAACACTGGCTATGTTCACATGTAGGGAGACGCCCATTAGTATTCAGTTAGAAGTCTGATTTGAAGTTAAACTATGTAACTATCGAAAGAAGACACAATTGTCCTAAAAAGTTGCATCACAAACAATAAACCCACTTTGTACCTTACACTTATTAACATTTTAAACTTATACCCACTTGGTACTTAACCTGTATTATAGTGTATTATATTTTTTTGCTTTTTGCTTAGTACTTCCATTCTTGTGTGCACTGCCGTGACAGTGAGCTGCTGTTACAAAGAGTTTCCCCTCGGGGATTAATGAAGTATTTCTGATTCTGACAAAACACACCCTTGCTTACGTCAGTAACTCAGGAGTTTTGCTAGCAAACTTAAAGGATGGCTTCACATTTTTTAAAAGGGAATTTCACACTACCAACTAAGACTCCTAAGGCCCCATATTAGCTTCAGCTGAATTTTGGAATGTATTTTTGCAAAGAATAAGGACAGTGCGTTATGACCCCATCTCTTTCGTTGGTTACAAGACGTTTACATACTGTAGCTCACCAGGATACGTGTGTTGTTTCCTGCTTGTGGCACGGATGTATTAAGAGAGCTGTATACTGTGTTCCAAGATGGTGTCACGTTCACTTCTGAAAGCATAATCGCATACGCCAGCAAAGTCGTCAGCCTTCTGCGATTTTGGCCCCATACAGCATGGGCATTACAGAACTAACTAGGCAAACTCCCCACACACATGAACGGCACACCAGTATGTCACTTATACAGCTCTGAGTGACTTTAAAGGATAAGGCTGGTAATGTTCTTTTTTTTTTTATTATTATTGTCAACAAATCTCATGAAAAGACCAAAACCAATATTACATTGATCCTACTAACTAAGTAGTCAAAACCTAATACTGTATATCTTATTCCTCAGGCTTAGACTGGCTTTGTTGTCCAAAAACTATTAAAAACACATCAGCGAACCACACTGTTGCACTGGCTGACATGTTTCTTCATTACCATGTAGTTTATTTTGGGTCGTCCCCACATGCAGTGTCCTGCTGCCGGGGAATACTCCGTAGAGCTCTGAAGCTGGATTAATAAGGGGCTACGTCGTACCTATGGTGTCTTCGTGCGTAGGCTCTGCGGTTACACCACAGACTACAAGGCACCGCCTCAAAAAATAAAACTACACCAATGTAAACAGCGATTGCATGGCAGTAGTCTCCTGTTCAGTATGAAACCTTAGAAGTTACCTGGATGTAACTCTTATAACTTCTATAAATCTATGTGTTTAGCCCACTGTCACTCTGTATAACAAGAAAAGACTGTAAACCCAGTTACTGTGGGGAATATAAAACATGATACGCCCGATGTATCATACAACACCTGCGTCTACAGTTGCTGTGATGATATCAACTGGTTAAATCCGATACTCAAATCAAATCGTGCCCAGTAGGTACCTGCGGCGGGACTCCTTGGGTCGACTATAAATCCAACTGAAAAGCAGTAAAACTGTATTAAACTGTCCAACAAATGCACTATTTACTCCTGTTTGAGTAACACTTGTTAAAAGCTGTTTTGAGACGTTTTGAAAAATGAAACCCTACTTGTGACCAGTTTTTAAAGATGTATGTATGTATTTATGTGGCCATCTATGCCAACATGTTATTGTGTAAATGTAATTTCATCTCAAGAGTATCAGTTTGACTTTGGAACCCGTTAGCGGGAATCAGAACTGCGAAATGTGTTCTCTTCAGCGGGAAAACAAATCTTTTTCAATTCATCTCCCAGTTTCTGTTTGAGAGAGTGGAAGGCATCTCCAGGGCTACCATCATCGATCTGGATGCTCATCAGGTGAGCCGACACCATTACACCTCTCTGTGTCAATGTGCATCGCTGCCTAGGAGCTGACATTGATGACAAGATAGCCCCCCTTTTTACCACCACACCAATCAATGAGGCTCCCTGTGTGCCAAATTGGCCCTTACTGTGATATTCAGTGGAATGTATCTAAAAACATCTCCACTGGCAAACAGCTGAGTGCATACCAGCTTTGGATAATATTGGACTATCCCCAGGATATCTGCAGTAATGTCAGCTACTTGCATGTTTGGGCTCGGTGACTCTGTGGTGTCCGCATTTGAAATAGTATTTGTATTGTTGTGTATTGTTCATGATTTTAAACACATTATCATTCTGTGCTTTTGTAGAAAACAATTTCTTCATAAAGGGGCTGCAGGACCACTACAATTCCGTTTCTATAAGGCCTGTAGATTCATCACTTTTTAAAAACAAGAGCTATTGAGCTTAATGACATTGGCTGAGCAGCCACAAAATCATTCAGTGTGCAGATGTTTATAGTTGGACACAGTCTTACCTGACTAATCGACAACACAAAGCTGCCATCCATATCTTTGTATCTTTGTTCTTCCAGTCTGTTGAGCAACGTGACTGTCTCCCATTGAATATAATTATTGTGAGGATAAAATAAAAGATGTCTTGTACAATCCACCAATGTACCAATGATAAATCAGAACTTTTAAACTTCAAAAATTCATTAAAATCCTGACCAAAAAATATCAGAACTATATTTGATTCCGTCTGAACTACAAGTACAAAGGTATTTTTCCCTTGTTGCTCCCAGTTGAGGATCTTAAAATGTCATTTCTGTCCTTTGTTTGACTTCAGTTAAGTCATTCAGGCTATTTTTACCCCTGTATTGACTAGGGAACTCTTTATTTTCTCAGCAGCTCCGAAGTACGGGTTTACGTAGAGCTATGCTGGTGGTTGTAACTTCTGTTCCAGTTACAGTTGTCAGCTCTTTTGAGAATGGTAATTTGGAAGATGGTAAACTGGGCATTTATGAAACGCCCGTCCACCGGCATCTATATGTTATATATTGTGAACAGTCAAAAAGTCTTGTTTTTGGTGAGTGGCATTTTGTGGGATTTAAAGGATGGATGAGGGTAGCAGAAGGCACAAAGCTGCTTCCTTTGCGATCAGTGTATGTTTGTTACACAGACCTATCAGCTGAGCTCGGCAGATGTCTCCGTCTGACATTGCCATCTTAGCGCACCAAGAGACGGCTTTGATGAGTACTGTCCCGACAGATTTACAGATGAGGCGTAGATTGAGGATCTGGCTTGAGTTTAAATATAAATATACAATTGCGTCAATAATCTCAACACTATAAAAGACATATCTCTATATCTTAATTATACCTAAATTACAAAATGGGCAATTTGCTAGTCCAAACACAACTAATATGCTTTTTTTCGTATGCCACCTCTGTGATCTGGTTAATGTTTAGGCAACCAAAAATACTTGAATAAGTGATAGGTAAAGAGCCTGTCATAATAAAGGTTAGGAAAACATCACCGCCACGTTTTAAGAGAAACCAGCATTGATTGTTGTTAAGAGACAGGACATGGAACTGCTTTGTGTGGCCAATGAACCAGCTTCAAGAGATTTGAGATGTTATTATAACTTCATGTAAGTCCCACCTTTGCTACTGATAAAGGGCAGTCATGATTTGCATGACAACGCATGTGAAGACCCAAAAACAGAGGTCGAACGGCGCTGTGCTATTTCCGGTGAATCTTACTGATGCCTGCTTGTGTCCAGGGCCAGGGGCTTGCTGCCTTTTTTTATGCCCGAAAGAGTCAAATTGCTTTTGTCCTTGTTGACTATAGCGCCGCACCAAAGTTTTGCACCGTTACAATGGAAGCAAAGCAGCAGCACTAAAAAATGAGTGTTTGGTCTCATGAAATATGTATTTTAAGGAGGTCCTGCTCAGAGGCGCAAAATATGGGAGGGGGAAATGGAAACACAAATCACCACAGCACCTGATTTGTCACCCCAAACACTGTGGCAGAGGAAACTGGATCTAAAATGTTTATTTGTGTGTGTGTGTGTGTGTGTGTGTGTGTGTGTGTGTTTTTCAATGTGGCCTCCTGCTTGAATAGGTGATTATGACTTGTAATGGCTCTCCGCAGGTCCAGTCCAGTACGATGTGATCGAAGCAGCCAGTAATATGTGGGCCATTAGATTTGATCTGTTTCCAGAAATAATCGAGCCAAACAAAAAGTATTTTACCATTTTGTTCATAACTCACAGTTTATCACTGAACTTCTTGTTTAGGTGACAGCATCAGGATATTGTAACTGACATTTCCTTCCATATAGACTTCCTCTTGTAGGATGAGTGCACGCTAGCAGTTCCAAAAGGGTGTTCTCCGCAACCCCTACTTCACGTTGAGCTGCAGATAACACTTTCTTTTGTGCTCCATTATTTTCCAGACATGCACTTCTTCTTCTTTTCCTTTCGGCTGTTCCCTTTCAGGGGTCGCCACAGCGAATCATGTGCCTCCATCTAACCCTGTCCTCTGCATCCTCTTCACTCACACCAATTAACTTCATGTCCTCTCTCACTACATCCATAAATCTCCTCTTTGGTCTTCCTCTAGACCTCCTGCCTGGCAGCTCCAACCTCAGCATCCTTCTACCAATATATTCACAGTCTCTCCTCTGAACGTGTCCAAACCACCTCAATCTGGCCTCTCTGGCTTTATCTCCGAAACATCTAACATGAGCTGTCCCTCTGATGTACTCGTTCCTGATCCTGTCCATCCTCGTCACTCCCAAAGAGAACCTCAACATCTTAAGCTCTGCCACCTCCAGCTCTGCCTCTTGTCTTTTCTTCAGTGCCACTGTCTCTAAGCTGTACAACATCGCTGGTCTCACCACCGGCTTGAACACCTTTCCTTTCATTCTTGCTGATACTCTTTTATCACACAACACACCTGACACTTTTCTCCACCCGTTCCAACCTGCTTGCACTCGCCTCTTCACCTCTTTTCCACAGTCTCCATTGCTCTGAACCGTTGACCCTAAGTACTTAAAGTCCTGCACCTTCTTCACCTCTGCTCCGTGTAACCTCACCGTTCCACCTGGGTCCCTCTCATTGACACACATGTATTCTGTCTTACTGCGGCCAAGCTTCATTCCTCTGTTTTCCAGAGCAGACCTCCATCTCTCTAGATTCTCCTCCACCTGCTCCCTGCTCTCACTACAAATCACAATGTCATCCGCAAACATCATAGTCCATGGAGATTCCTGTCTAACCTCATCTGTCAGCCTGTCCATCACCAGAGCAAACAAGAAGGGGTTCAGAGCCGATCCTTGATGCAGACCCACCTCCACCTTGAACTCCTCTGTCACACCTACAGCACACCTCACCACGGTCTTACAGCTCTCATACATGTCCTGCACCACTCTAACATACTTCTCTGCCACTCCAGACTTCCTCATACAATACCACAGCTCCTCTCTCGGCACCCTGTCATACGCTTTCTCTAAATCTACAAAGACACAATGCAACTCCTTATGACCTTCTCTGTACTTCTCCATCAGCATCCTCAAAGCAAACACTGCATCTGTTGTGCTCTTTCTAGACGTGAAACCTTATTGCTGCTCACAAATGCTCACCTCTGCCCTTAGCCTAGCTTCCACTACTCTTTCCCACAACTTCATTGTATGGCTCATCAGCTTTATTCCTCTGTAGTTGCCACAGCTCTGCACATCTCCCTTGTTCTTGAAAATTGGCACCAGTACACTTCTCCTCCATTCCTCGGGCATCCTCTCACTCTCCAAGATCTTGTTAAACAAACTAGTCAGAAACTCTACTGCCACCTCTCCTAGACACTTCCATACCTCCACACCTCCACAGGTATGTCATCAGGACCAACTGCCTTTCCACTCTTCATCCTCTTCAACGTCCTCCTCACTTCACTCTTGCTAATCTTTGCTACTTCCTGCTCCACACCAGTCACCTCTTCTACTCTTCGTTCCCTTTTATTTTCCTCATTCATCAACTCTTCAAAGTACTCCTTCCATCTTCCCATCACACTCCTGGCACCTGTCAATACATTTCCATCCTTATCTTTAATCACCCTAACCTGCTGCACATCCTTCCCATCTCTATCTCTTTGTCTGGCCAACCTGTACAAATCCACCTCTCCCTCTTTAGTGTCCAACCTAGCATACAAGTCCTCATATGCTCTTTGTTTGGCCTTTGCCACCTCTACCTTCACCTTACGCTGCATCTCCCTGTACTCCTGTCTACTCTCTTCAGTCCTCTCAGTGTCCCACTTCTTCTTTGCTAACCTCTTTCTCTGTATACACTCCTGAACTTCCTGGTTCCACCATCAAGTCTCCTTGTCCACTTTCCTCTTTCCAGATGACACACCGAGTACCCTCCTACCTGTCTCCCTGTTCACATTAGCTGCAGTGGTCCAGTCATCTGGGAGCACTTCCTGACCACCCAGAGTCTGTCTCAGCTCCTCCCTGAAAACTACACGACTTTCTTCGTTTTTCAGCTTCCACTACTTCGTCCTCTGCTCTGCCTTTGTCCTCTTCATCTTTCTCACCACCAGAGTCATTTTACAGATGACCATCCTGTGTTGTCTGGCTACACTCTGCCCTACCACTACTTTACAGTCACTGGTCTCCTTCAGATTACAACGTCTACACAAGATGTAGTCCACCTGAGTGCTTCTCCCTCCGCTCTTATAGGTCACCCTATGTTCCTGCCTCTTCTGGAAGAAAGTGTTCACTACAGCCATTTCCATCCTCTTTGCAAAGTCTACCACCATCTGTCCTTCTGCGTTCCTGTCCTGAAGACCAAACCTGCCCATCACATTCTCATCACCTCTGTTCACTTCACCTACATGCCCGTTGAAATCTGCACCAATCACCACTCTCTCACCTCTGGGGATGCTCTGCATCACTTCATCTAACTCACTCCAGAATTTCTCCATCTCTTCTTACTCACATCCTACCTGTGGGGCATAACCACTCACAACATTGAACATCACCCCTTCAATTTCCAGCTTCAGGCTCATCAACCTGTCTGACACTCTTTTCACCTCAAGAACATTCCTCACAAACTCCTCTTTCAGGATAACTCCTACTCCGTTTCTCTTCCTATCCGACCCATGGTAGAACAACTTGAACCCTGCTCCTAAGCTTCTAGCCTTGTTACCTTTCCACCTGGTCTCCTGGACACACAGTATGTCCACCTTCCTTCTCTGCATCATGTCAATCAACTCTCTAGCCTTGCCTGTCATAGTCCCAACGTTCAAAGTCCCTACTGTCAGTCCTACATTCTTAGCTTTCCTCTTCTCTCTCTGCCTACGAACACACCTTCCTCCTCTCCTTCTTCATCTTCGACCAACAGTAGTCCAATTTCCACCGGTACCCTGTAGGTCAACAGCACCGGTGGCGGTCGTTGTTAACCCGGGCCCCGACCGATCCGGTATGGAAGTCATTGTCATTTTCCAGACATGCACAACAAGTTTAAAAAAAAAATAAAAAATCCGGGATTAGATCCTATTTATGCAAATCATATGAAGTGCAGATGGGCCCGTTTACAACTGTGGTGTTAGGAATCACCGTGCTAAATGAAAAGACTGTGGAGATGCTAAACCTGGTGCCCCTGGTGGTAGTTTGCGACAAGTTTAGTAAATATCTCCCTCAGTGTCTTGGCCGGCGTGGGGTTTGAACCTGCTGTATGCTGGTTAGCACTTGAAACAGACTCTCTTTGAGTATTTGGCCACTCTGAGACACAGATAGAGAATAGAAGAGATGGAATCTTGTTGTCAGTTCATGCATGCCACATCAACTGATCATCACTTGAGTCAAAAACACATTCCCATAATGTTTGGCCATTCAAAGAAAACCCACGTAAGAGTGCAGCGATTAGAACAAGTGTGCCTCTATAACATTATCTCTTACTTACTATGTTTGTATTGTACAGTATGTGCTTCCTCTTTGCTACATGTCTTGTTTATCAGGCTACTCTTAGTTGACTAAGCTCACCCTAGCTGTAGAGAACAGTGACTCCACATATTCGTAAGTCTGATTATCATATTTAAGTCTTACTTTGTGTTTTCAACATCATTTACTTGCATCCACCACCAATTAGCCCTGAGAACTGTGTTAACATTGATGGCTCAAGGTTCCAGGCTATATTCCAGGAATAGAGCTTTATTCATTTTCAGCCATGGCTCATTGGTAATGATGTACCTTTACCTATTGAGACAAGCTGTGGATCAATACAGATGCTGAGTAAATAATTCATGAAGAAGAGCAAAACAGCAAATCTGCATGGAGATGGGCCTGAAGTGCCCGTCTCAGCAGATAATTGGGAAGAGAGAAATATTGTGGATATGCGGTACAATCCTAATTACGACCCTGAAACATGACCCTTAAAGTGCTCTTATCCTCACATAAATTGAGATTATGGCCTAGACAGCTGTGTTGCTTATTCACCCAGTGAACAACAAAACAGTAATGCTAAAACAACATCTCATGTTATTATGAGAAGAGTACAAATATTTTCGGTTCATTATAAAACTGGCGGGAATAATTAGACTGAGGTAACATGTTGGTGATGGACATGTTAAAGATCCTATGGTCATCATGTTTTCTGTGCGTAAGAGTGCGCGATTGTATTTGTCATCACAATGAGCTGTACGCTAACCATCTGCAGTTCAGCACCACCATAGTGCCATAAATAAAATATTCGAAACACGCCGCAATATTTTGGAATCCAGCTCAACAAGGCAGGCTGTGTGTCCAGTGTGTATGCATGAGAGTAGTGCAATGAAGGGGAGTCTCAGTTTTCTTTAAGATAGAATAGAGTAGTGTAATTGTAAGGTAATCGAGCGTCTTGGGTTCGCCTGACTGTATAAACATAAGCGGAAACAATAAGCGGGACGATAACTCCAAACATCTGAATTTAAACTTTCCTATTTATTTAGAAAATGTTGTCATAACACACCACACAAAATAAAACTCCTACCTAGCTATCTCTCCCCTCCCAAACAAAGAGTTGAATCTGCCTCAGTTGTCCCTCCCGGCTCCCTTACAGCAGGCATGCAAACTCGTCAGGGAAAAAGCTGTGGCATATACACACACACACCCACACAACCCGGTCCTTCTATACTTGTGAGGCGTCTCATTGACATAATGCATTCCCCAGCCCCTTACCCTAACCTTAAAGGAACACTCATTTTCCAAGTCCCCTAGTGTAATATCATTGCGCCGCTGCACCCATGGTACGGCCGCAAAGTCCCTTGACTATTACGCAGGAGAGTGTCTTTGGTCATTTTTGAACGAGATGCTAATGGTCTAATCCGATTCAATAATGTATGCTAAGCAATGCTAAAGTGCGCTACCGCCAGATACAAAGATTGGCTGAATGGATTCAAAAACGGTAAAACTCAACAATTTAACACTAGGGGACTTGGAAAATGAGAAAAAAAAGTGTAGTGTTCCTTTAACCATCACAAGCAAGTGCCTAACCCTAACCCTAAAACCAAGTTTTAACCCTCAAACAGCTCTTTGAAGGTCTGTTGAAAAGCGGCCAAAATGTCCTCACTCCCAAGGTCTAAAATGCAAATTGGTCCTCACAAAGATGGCTTTACAAGTGCGCGCACACACACACACACACACACACACACAAGCCCAAACGCATGATCCCCTCCAGGCTTATAATGATCATGAAACTGGATCAACAGTAGTCACTGTTTTTCACTCGTATGATCTGTTGGTCGATCTGTCCTTGTGTAAATCATTTCTTTCTGGTCTGCCGCAGCAGCTAATATGCTGTTTCTGTTCATACCACAGTCAAGTCTATCCATTATCTGTCTCTTTATCCAAAATATGCAATGTGTCTCTAGAAATATCGATACTAAATTAACACAAATGCTGTTTTTGTGTTGGATCATCTGGAAATGATTGCAAACAACATCCTTTCCCAATTCTCTTAGATGAAAAAGAAAAACGTTCTATTTTCTTGGATGCTCCAGTCCTCCTGTCCTTTCGACTATGTTTTGTTAAGTACTGATAGATGGTTCTAATATTTAACACAGATGTTAGAACGGGCAAGGGAGGATATCTGTTTGAAAGAACTGAAGGAAAGGCCTGTTTGAAGCTTTGGGCTGACACTAACAAATGGCATTGATACAGCAATCATTTACTGTACAGTATGTGGGGGAGAGGATAAGACTAATAAGACTGCAGGCAGCAGGGGCTCAGGCAGCATATGAGCTGATTTATAGTTTTGTAGGCAGAGCAGAGCATTCACTCGGTTTCATTCATTTAGTCATTGTCTCAAGTAAGTATGTCTCGGTGCAATATGAGTTTGTTGATACAGCACAAAGTGAAAACCCAAATCTCAGAGTGGTCTATACGCTTTATATAGACTAGAGATGGACTGGTTTACAGATTTACATTACTGTGTTTATTGCCGTTTTCAGAGGGCACCGTGAACACAACATAGTCCTCCAGGGCTGGATTAACCATTAGGGCAACAGGTCACTTGCCCAGGGGCACAGGACATCTACGGGGCCCTGGGCACTGTCAAATATTCTGTTAGTTCACGTTATAAACGCAGTCCTCACTTTCCTAATTATATTCAGATTTTTGCAACCCGTTCGATCAAAACATTCTGTTAAAGCAAGTCAAACACGGTGAGCGGTCACGTCGATTAAAGTGACCTGACGCGCTGAAATTTGAAATCGGTGGGGAGATGGAGAAGCAGTTAAGCGGGAGCGCTAAGAGGAAAGGAATTGAAATTAATGGAAAATATTTCAATAACATAATTTAATTTGTAGCCTATGGTGTTTTCTTGTACAATATTAAATATTTTAAGTTGAATGTAGAGTGTGAGACATGTAAAAAAGACAAGAGGCTAACAATGTCAAGATCAGTATGTGTGTAGCCTGCCTGACACGGTGTTTTCACAGACTAACACGTCACGCCTCTGGCATAGACTACAGTATTTGAAATAGCATGTATGCATTAGTTATATTCTCAGTTACATTTACAGAGCGATCCCTGCAAAGTGTTTGTGTGAGCTATAGAAGAGATGAGTGTGTCTCTTGAATGCACCTTATGCTGAGGCTCTTACATACATCTCCCCTGAGCCATGCAGCAGCCTGATGTGTTGGTATAGAAGTAGCCTCTATGCTCCAGGTGATAGCCACTTTGCGATTGTTGCTTTGGGGCACAGGAAATTGTTAATCCGGCCCTGCAGTCCTCCCGTCTTCATTACCAGTTTTCTTTTGATTAAACCACAAAGGAGCCCCTTTTTACCAGTCAAACAGAGACACAGCAGGACCAGCAAACCAGGCTCCATGTGTAGCTCTAACTCCATGACCTGCTTTCCTAACTGAAGTAAGTAACCTACTCACTAGGTTCTTGCACTCCAGAAAGTCGATTCAGGACTTTGACCTCGTAGATAAAGCAAGTACAAGTGATCGACAGTGTGCAGGATTTTTAGGTTCTTTCATAACTATTAACAGAAGTCAAAACATGTACGAAAACATTAATGGATTGGGGGGGTTGAGTTGATGGAGTTAGTATTAACCCAGTTCCTTGGTTGCTGATAGAGTTTGTTAAGTAATGAATTACCTAATGCCCATTGAAATTCCTTTTACACTTTTGTTGTGGTTGTGCTTGCGTGATTAAAATGGAGGGATTTGTGTGATTTCAATGCTTGTCTGTAGAGATTATTCTTCACTAAATATTGGCTGGTAAAATATTTGGAGTAGCTATGACATTTACTCTATCTAAATAATGGATGGAATAATAATGGAATTGTGGAAAGTTCACTGTATTTTTGTAACTATTTCTGAACACGAGCCTGGCGAGAGCTCACTGTAGGTATACATCATACTCACGCGGCCACAGTGTTTGTGTAATTACTGTCAATACCAGAAGGGGGAGACATAAGTGCTGCCCTCCAGCTTTAAGTTATTGCTGCTCTTGGGGGTGGGGGGTCACGCCAGTCACTGAAAGCAAAGGTTCACATACTTTTTCCAACAAAGACAATCAGTGTTGGATAACGTTTCTAAATAAAAATAAATAAATAAATAAAAAAAGTAATGTTTTTGTTTGGTATTTGTTTAACTGGGTCATCTTTGTGTATTTTTAAGACTTAGATGAAGATCACATTTGAGATTAGATTAGATTCAACTTTATTGTCACTGCACCGAGTACAAGTACAGAAACAACGAAATGCAGCTTAGAATCTAACCAGAGGTGCAAAACGCAGTAAAGTGCAGAGTAATGTACATACTGTATGTATAGAGGTAATATCTACGGTATGAACAGGTAAATGAATACACTAAGATATGCAGCAGTTACAGTGGGCATTGCAGGTATAAGTGTAAATATATAGTGCAGGCGTAAATATGAGTAATGCTAGTAGTAGACATATACAAATTAGACAGTATGGACAGTAGTACATGTGTTGGTATGTGAGAGCATAAGTATTGCAGGTAAGTGTATGTACAGTGGTGTGGCAGTGTTAAATGAGTGGAAGCCAGCAGCCAGTGACACAGAGGCAGTCCTGGGGGGGGGGGGTTGCTATCAGCATGGTGCAGGTGACCGCTAATGAGAAGAAGCTGTTCCTGAGCCTGCTGGCTCTGGAACGGTGAGTCCTGTAGCGCCTCCAAGATGGGAGGAGGGCAAACAGCCTGTGGCCGGGGTGCGCACCCTCCGCAGACACCTCTGTACAGCCAGCGCTGAACAGCCTCAGTGGTTGAGGAGTGGAGAACCGGTGATGCGTTGGGCAGTTTTCACCACCCTCTGACTTTCTTTCCGGTCCGAGACAGAGCAGTCGCCATACCTTAGTGAGATGCCGTTGGTAATGAGAAAGATAATTTCAAAAATGAGGTAATTTCTATCATTTGCTGATTTACCAAAAGTTATACGTGCTTTTATTTACTCTCGGCTCGATTACTGTAATGCACTTTACTCGGGTCTCATCCAGGGCTCCCTTCACCGTCTCCAACTAGTACAAAACGCTGCTGCACGACTCATTACGGGAACAAAGAGGCGTGATCACATCGCCCCTGTGCTTGCCTCCCAACACTGGCTCCTTGTTGGATTCCGAATAGAGTTTTAAAATTGTATTGCTCGCTTTTAAGGCCTTAAATGATCTTGGTCCTCACTACATATCCGACTTATTGACTGGGTATGTGCCCTCTCGACCGCTGAGATCCGCAGATGGGGCCCTGCTGGTCCCTCCCACATCACGGTTAGTGGCAAAGGGAGATCAGAGCCCGACACTATGGAGCTCTCTGCCTACTGAAGCCAGACACACTCAGGGTGCTCTCACACCTGCCTCATTTAGTTCGGTGGAATCGTACTAGGGTCCGTTTGTCCCTTTGGTGCGGTTCGTTTGCTCAGGTGTGAAAGTAGCAATCGTACTCGGGTGCGGCACCCAAAGCGGACCAAACAAGAGTAGAAGAGGTGGTCTCGGGACGCTTTCAAACGAACTCTGGAGCGGTTCGTTTGTGGGCGAGACCGTGATCTGACCTCGAACCGACCCAACTGCAAAAAATACTGATAATTTTTGGACTAAACTAGCTGCCGTAGTCATATTAACAGAAGATGAGCGTGTCCGAGTTAAGAAGAATGAATGCACGCCTCCGCTTGAAGTGACGAGCGTTGCGCGCTCGCCGCTTGCATCAGAACGTTGTTTTCAAGCCGCAGCCGCGCTTCATTATAGAAATACATAGTTTGCATATTGTGATGTGTAACCAATGTAAGAGATTCTGGCCAGGGACAAAACCAGCCCGCGCAGGCGTCTCTCCATAGTTGTCTCCGTGTTGTTTGCTGGCTTTTCCTCTTCTGTTGGAATCTTCCCGCACGTAAATTCTGACCAATCGAAAAGCAGTTTAGGAAATACGCCGTGGCCAATGAGTGATGAGGATGTTGTCATGTGACTGCGTTTTGGTTCGTTTCAGCTGGTTCGGACCAAAGCAACCAGTGTGGTGTGAAAAGGAGCCCAAAAAGCTGAAAAATGCTACAATGTATAATTGTTTGCCCTCGGTTCGGACCAAATGAGCCGAACCAGAGGTGTGAAAGCACCCTGAGTCTCTAGCCACTTTTAAAGCTCTTCTTAAAACTTTCCGTTTTGTGAAAGCCTTTGGAAATGTTCGATTTTTTTATTTCTTTTTTTTTATTATTGTTTTAACTGTTTTGATCCGCTTTTATTTGATCGTATTTATTTTATTGTTTTTATCTCCTCGTTGCTCGTGTTCTCCACAACATTCTCATTTTACCCACCTTTTATGGTTATTATTCCTTTCTTTCGCAAAGCACTTTGTAACATTGTTAAGAAAAGTGCTATATAAATAAAGTTTTTTTTTATTATTATTTAAATTGTAGCTAGCTAGTGGTTAGCTGTTGGCACGTTGCTGGCTGGTGTTTGCCGACTGCACTGAATCGTGATGGTTCGCTTGGTTAGCTAATTTGATGCTCGTACGCCTGCAGGCCTCTGCAGCAGAGACGTCGTAGGCATCAGCCCATGGATTGGTGCGTGATGTCACCGTCATACGGAAGTTCCTGAGCATACCGTCCTATCACTTTACTTCAGATTTGTAGTTGAACCAGCCAGACCACACAAGCAACCTGTATTAAACAATGTCCAACACTGGATCATACGTCACCTGGGCATGATGCTCAGCTGACACCAAATTGTCCTGCTTGTCCCATACGTCCTCCTTTTCATCCAGTAATACTAGACTTGGCATAATGCTGAAATCTCCTCCTGATCGCAGCCAGACGCTTCGGGTGACAAACGCACGAAAGGAAATGACAAGTGATGGAGTAGCCAGTACTTTTTCTTTTTAAAATCATTTAATGCCTAGAGTTGACAAGACTATTTACCCCCGTTATGGTGCTGTCAGTCAGCACAGTGTGTCTCAGGTAAACAAATGGGTCCGAGTGACACCTGTGTGGACCTTGGCACAGTCAAGTGATGTAGTGAACTGTCAAAACGCTGCGCGGTTTCATCAAAACCAATTACTGGATTCAGTTTGTCAGTGTTGGCTGATGTTTAAAGAAGCAGGGGAGAGCATCAAAGTGCTTTTATTTTATTTTTTTAAATTAAAGTTGTGGTTCGGCTCCGTTACAGGGAAATGGCCACGAGCGGGACTTCTTGAATGACAGACGTGTGTTCATCATGGATATGTATAATCGCTACATCTATCCTGGGGACGAATATGCTAAAAGTGAGTTAAAGCACCATCGATTTTCTTCTCACACTTGCTTTTTTTTTTTTTACCTTTTTGAAATCAAACGCGGTAAGCTTAATATCTTCACACAGGTTCTTGCAGCTCTCATTTACATAAATGTGATGCATTCTGGGCCCTGCTCTTGATGCCTGGTTGGAGGTTGACGTGGAAGGGGCTGCCTCCTCCAGTTCCAGCCCCTAGATGTCACTCAGTGCCATTTAAATGATGCTGGGATTTCCCTCTGATGACCACACCCTCTGTTAGCACTCAGCGGGAAGTCTGTTATGCACGCAGTTCATGCAACACTATAGTCATGGCTTTTACACAAATTAATCTGTCGACCACATGTCACCATTTAACCCCGATTCAAACAATACTCTGCGGACGATAGCTCACAGTACTGCTTTTAAAATTCTCCCCATCCTTCTTCTATCTTTTCCTCTGCAATTAATTGAATTAATTTAACATATTATTATCATTTCTCCCTTTTAAGAAAGTGAAATAAATGTACATTCTGGCTTGTTTAAGATTAAAAACCACGCAGTCCCACTGCTTCCTATTTTCCTCTTAGACAAATTTATTTCCTTGTCCCTTTTTTAAAGAACAAAGCTTACAATTTTTGGTTACTTTTTCTTTGAAGTCTTCTTGAAAAACTAGCAAGAGTAGACTTGAAAAACTACTAAGAACTCTGATTCACATGCTATTGGCGTTGTTCTTCCCTGCTCTTGCAGCTTAAATCTCCTTGAATTTTGAAACCTAAAGGTGTCCTAATTAACCTTTTTCGTCATTTGCACGATTAATTGGAAATGTACATACTAATTATTTAAAGCGCCGCTGCAGATTTACACGTCTGAGTATTCTATAGCTAGAGAAACACAATTTCATATGAATTCAGGGTTACACTTTATAAACTATCTGGAGGCGGACCATTCAAATAGAGTATTTGTAACATTTCAACAGCTTGTGAAACATCAGTTTCACAAATAAAACCGTTTTCTGGGTTTGGTTAGGTTTAGGCACAAAAACCATCTCGGTTAGGGTATGTTCATGAATCGTCACATATACTCTGTTGAACATCTACAGACAATGCGAAACAGTTGCAATGTCACAAATACTCTATAACCTATCTGTAGGGGGACTATCCACATACAGTTTTGCCGACTTCGGTTATCATAAATTCATTCTCCTTTTCTCTGCCTGTGTTGAAAGAAATCGTGTTGCATGAAATACTGCAGCAATTACTAGCCCGTATTACTAGCGTGTATGTGAGGCCTGTGGATTCAGCTCAGCATAACTGCTGAGCATTGGTTGGTTTATTGATGGCAGCTATGTTCTGTGGCTTTGTGATGCTATTCATTCTAGATATCCATAATGCACCATTTCTCTGCATCTCCAGGAGCTATAAAGAGGAAGGTGGAGCTGGACTGGGGCACTGAAGACTCGGAGTACCTTCAGAAGGTAGAGCTCCACTCTGACGGAGCGCTGAACGAGGTCCGACCTGACATCATCGTGTACAACGCGGGGACAGACATCTTGGATGGGGACCCCCTCGGAGGACTCTCCATATCTCCACAGGTACTGTACCTGCTCTGTCAGACACTCAGTGTCTCTGTCATAGAGGTGTTTAATAAATGATGTTTTAGCAGGTCATAGCCATGTGTTGTTCAGGACTGCATTATACTGAGAGGTCGTTCTAATGCTCTGCCCCCCTCATGTATGTAAATAAAGCGGCCACTGAGTGCAGAAGGTGGCAGCTGGTTCTGGACATGTTATTTTATATTCCCCAACATAGAAACACAGGTGGATGGCCCTAAATATCATGATACCTCAGCTTAGCTGCCGTTGCCAAGGAGGAAAACCCAGTCAGATGCATATCAGAGCAGCCACAATTGCTGAATTCATCATTTACCCAGAATCGTAAGTTAAGTGTTATCAGATTTCTACAAAGAAACATCATCTTTAGCTTCTTCTTGCTGTTAGTGGCATACAGATGATTCAACAAGGAGATTTTCCTGTCCACCCAAGCCGTGGAGGTTCTCCCGTCGCGCTATAACATTGTCTAAAGAATGAACGAAACACAAACCCTGTATGTCTGAAATCACTCTTCCCATTTTGCAACTCTGTAACAAAATCAGAGTGTAACTTTAAGCATCCTGGGCTTCCGCTTCAAAATGTAGTCTCCCTGCATCTTTCCTGTATCCACTGTCAACTATTACAGTGGTTACAATGGCAATAGCCTAGAGCCATTGCAGCAGAGGCTCTTATGACCAGGAGGGAAACTGATTAATTTGGGAACAATACACAAACCAGAGTGCCCTGATGCTGGCAGGCTATCAAGATTCAGGTTTCAAGACATGACAGGAGTATGAGAAACAACTGAACTGTCATACAAAGCAAATATACGGCAAATTGCCCCAAACGAAACCTAAAAACAACTTCCAGTTGTATTGTTTATTTTTGATAGCATCACGTACAATGTATGTAATGTAGCAATGTGTCTGTTACAATGCACTGACTTAACTGGGCGTTAAAGAATGAAGCAACCCTGTTTACTCTTAAAAAAAAAAATCTTAAAAGATTAACAATTCTATATCCGCAGTTCTGTGGTGACAGAAATGTAGAACTGGCCGCTCAGCTGGGTCAATTCACGTGAGTACTTCATGTAGCTAATTTGTCAGGAAATTTGAAAGCATACTGAGAGCTGATCCGCATGAGCCAGATTTGGATTTATTACTTCCTGTGTGCAGAGATATCCTGCCAGGGAGGCTGTACATTCCAGAAAATAATTGGAGCAAATAAGGTGAATCTGTAGAATGTGTTAGTGGGGATGGTACACCGATATGGGCTGGAGAGCTAATTTGGGATTTGGGCTGGTAAATGGCCCTAAAATTAAAAAAAACAACTCCTGCTTAGTGCAGCTTTAATAATTATTATTTGCCTCATAATGTTTAAAATTAGTCCTTGTGCCACAGACTTCCCCATAATAGATGAGATTTTTGAAACAAAGCCATTCCCACTCTCAATCCCTAGACAAACAGCGCTGTGCGTTTCTTTCCTCCAGGCCTCCCCTCCATCCTCAGGGGAGGAAAGGAGCGTAGACAGAAACATTAGCCAGCAGCCTGACAAAATTCTGAGAAGTGACCATTACTGTATGCGGCCATGGATAGACTGACAGACCAGCTGTTCTCCCGTCTTTCTCTAACAGGGCATTGTGAAGAGAGATGAGATTGTGTTCAGGGCTGCGAGGCGACGGGGTGTCCCCATACTCATGGTGACGTCCGGGGGATACCAGAAGAAAACCGCCCGCATCATCGCTGACTCCATCCTCAACTTGCACCAGCAGGGCCTGATTGGAGCAGAGGCTCTGGAGGGGGAGGGCTCATCATCACTGGTGACCAGCATGATGTGTAGCGCTGGATCTGTTGGATCAACGTACACTGCTGTGTGAGACGCATTAATCCTGGGGTTACCAGTCCCAGCAGTGTCATCCACAGATGTGACATTTAAAGGCACTCAAGTAACTTACTGTGTGACAGCAGTGATGATACCTTAAAGTTACTGCTGTCACACAGAAATGTGTTTGTTTGAAATTTCTCACAGGGGGGTTAGCCAGTGCTTGTTTGCACATATACAACCAAAAAATGTTACATTTTAAATGTATAAGTTGGCAGTGACTCAAAGGGAGTAATCATTCAAAGAGAAAAATTGTACTGAAACAAAAGTGTTCTCCTGACTACAGCCGATTTTCATAAGCCTTCATATGCCACAAAAACAAAAACACACACAGTTGGAGAATGATGGGTTTTATGTTTAATGTGTGTTCGGGCAGCGTTTTGGAGAGGTATTCTTTCATCTCAGGAAATGTAATAATGTCATTTGTGAAAGAAATGATATGTTAGTAGGCCATCTCAGATTATGGTTATGAAGTTGAAACACAAGATAATTTCACATGAAAACTGTAACCATCAAACACAATCTAATGATGTTTAACCTTCTTTCAGCAGATAATGTGTTCGGCATTCCTCATTAGCATTTTGTTTGATCATTTATAGTACAAATTGGTGTTTTTCTCTAGATAATTTTGTAATCTTTGTAGAGTTAATGGTGTTTCATTACTCAAGCTTGGCCATTGATGAGTTTTTGTACTTAATGCACTGGGTACTTTTAATCCACTCTATCTCTGCAATTAATGTTTACAGGGAACCCGATAAGATTTTACTGTAGGTACTAAAGTGTTTTGTCTCTTAAGTGTGAACAAATTTGAAACCCTAAAACATGTGATTCTGAGAACTTTAACTAGTGTATGCTCAAAGAAAGTTCACCAACATTCCCAAACTCCTGAAAATCCCTGTTGTGTGTTTCTGTCATCTACAAAGTCCAAAAACTGCAACATTTTCAGGGATTAATGAGCAGGCCTGTACGGTGGCACTTTTCAGGGGTTTAACTTCTGATTAGTTTGCTGCAGTCAAGACATTCAACTAATGATGTTTACACATACAGTAAATGTGTAAAAATATTCATTCAAGATTCATAAGCAACATTTGAAATGGGCATCCCATCTGCATCTACAGTAGTGCAGTAGTTGCAGAAGGAGGGAAGGAGGTTGCACACATGCTCACAGTACACCAAGACTAGACGAGTACTGTTGGCTTGTAAGTAGCACAGTTGTGCGATGCATCGAGAAGTGTAGACATCACAGATCTGCCGCATCCTGCAGTGCGGAGTACGTGTTTGGAAAGCTCAGGGAGAAGAGTAAGACAAGACCAAACCAAATTAGAAGAGATGTTAATTGTTCCTGTGAATGAGGGTAGTTGTAATGTATAAAAGCACGTCGTCTGTGGACTGCCATTGCATTAGATGTGTTTTGCAGCTGCGTGGACCTAACATGGCAGCTGGCAGGCGCTGCTGTAATGAATTTCTAATGTATTTATCTCATTCATTATCTTCCGCAGCTCTGGCTTCACTTTACTGTTAAAAAAACTGTTGCAAACGTTAAGGCGTTAAGGACTGGAGTACAGACTCGTGATCATTTAAAGGCGTGAAAGGCCCATCTTTGAACAACATGAAAAGCAGCGTTCGGGTGCCTATCCAGGAAGCTGTTTGGACACATTCATAATGAAACTGTGAACGACAGGCCGTATTAGCGGTGTCAGTGCTAATTAGCTACATTCTTTGATCTGGTGTGCTGCTTTTTAATTGCGGCAGAAAGGTTTAGTGCAGTCTACCTTTAATTAGGACTCCGAATATATCGCTTACTGTATGCAGGCCTGTCCTTAATACCGGACGCGATCCCAGACTCCAGCTCATCAGCTCCTTTCCGTGTCGGCCAGCGTTTCAGTCATTTGAGTTGATTGGATGTTTTGCGTGCCAAAAATAACACTGAAGTCTCCAAAGCTGTACTGTGTTTGTGATTTGTGCTGACATTGAAAACTACTTCTATGCATTCATAAAGATGTTGAATAAATCTATAACAACCAAACGCTCTAATATATCTTAGTCTTTGAATTACTTTAACGGCCCATGGTAACAGTATAGTATGTTTGGAAAACCTTAGTTAATAATGTTGCTGCTATGTAGGTCAGCATTTCGCTGAATTTTCCATTGAGTACTGCTTGTCCCATCTAGGTGTTCCTAAGGTCCTGCCCCATATGACGTAATGAAGATCCCACAGTTGTACCTTAGTGACTCAGTACAAAAACCTAAGTAAAGCCCCTAGTGTCATTACATTTCCCTGATCATTTTCCTACCTAGCCTTTAGATAATTCATCCAAATGTTTTAAAGGCTCTGCAGGCGTTTTCATTTGGTCTGATTAGACCTCTGCTCGAATGGAAGTTGGCCACCGCGCTATGCTTGCAATTATGTGAAGTCCCCAAACTCCATGTACTAATGAGAATCAAAGGTCTAAAGCATTCACTATTCACTACCATGCACCATTAATTACAACTTTAGGTCAGTCCTTCAATCATGCGGCTGTCTTCACAAAGCAGGGTGATAAATACAGTATTATAAAGTAAGTGCACATTTACTCAACTACTTTACTTAAAGGAGAACTACAACAATTTTGCGCATCAAATCAGTTTACGGGTCACCAAAGTGCCACTCGGTATGTAAAAACAGAGTGACATCACCTGGATTAGATCTGGTTCGGCCATGTAGACTACAAGTTTGAAATGGAAACGGGAAGTCTGCCGTACAAACTGAGAGAGGAAGGGGGCGTGGGCGGAAATGTGTACTGTTAGATCCAGTAGAAAATGCTAACGGCTAATTGGCTTAGCTTCTTTGAGCACATTTTCATGGACGTTGATACCTGCTGCTAATTTAAGATTTTTAGGCATGCTAGCGGCACGGTTCTACAGATGGCAACGTTGGTCAGTCGGTCCACCACTTGGTCCGGGCTGAAATACGCCTATCTGATTTGTGTTAATTGCTAATTAACAAATGTTAGCATGCTAACATGCAAAGAACAAAAATGACCTGCTTAGCATCAGTATGTCAGCTTTATCATCGTGAGCATGTTAGCATTTCCCGTCGTTGGACCAATGACAACTGCGAATTGGCAGGACTCCACTGAAGAACAAAATTAATATAATTTGAGTCTGCTATTTAGGGTATAATTACATTTACATTTAGTCATTTAGCAGGCGCTTTTATCCAAAGCGACTTACATATAATCACTGTCGCTAGACAGTGACTAGATTCAGACAATGCAAAATGGAAAAATACACATCTTTGACCATATTTGTATAGTGCAGGGGTCACCAACATGGTGTGAATTTGAAAATGACAATATATAAAAAAAAAAAAAAGGACCAGGTCGCGGGCACAGTGAAGGTGAGGAGATGATTGTATGTTACATAATCGATAATCTGTACAAACATGGTGCAAGGTAGTGCATGATCTGTTTCAAAATTGTTAGTGGCTAGTGGAAGTGATCATTTGAAAATGTTGCTGAATACTAGCAGAGATTTTTGCATAATGATATTTCTCATTATGCAAAATGAGAAATATTATGCTGCTCGGTTGTCCGTCTGGACCCATCATCTTCCCTTATGTTTTACATCCCACACTTTTCATCATAATTACATATATATATACAACAATTTTGCCATTGCCATCATAACTGTATATGTTATAGTTTTGATGCTATGAATCTATTCTGTACTTACGACATCTATTGCATGTCTGTCCATCCTGGGAGAGGGATCCCTCCTCTGCTGCTCTTCCTGAGGTTTCTATTGGGATATTGGGCTATTTAAATCAAATTGAATTGAAAATGAGAAACACCTGTGAGGGTGGACAATGGGTGTGAAGGCTTTAACTTTTCTGCATGTTTATGTTGTTTTCATTTCCCAGCCGACAAGCAAACTATACTTTATGAGCAATGCAGTGCAGCAGGCAGAGTTCAGCGTTTGGTTGGGGGGGGGGGATTCAATCATAACAAGCAGCTGTGCAGACAAACAAAATATGGCCGGTTCCACTTGCAACGTGATGAGCAGCTCTCCTTTTCCTGTCAGTGCTTGATTACGCATTTGTAGCCTGCTGCTGTTTTGCTCTTGAACAGAATGTTTTCAAGTTGCTGAACACAGAAACGAATGGTCTTGAACGTTCTGTACTGAGGTGTGATACAAGCTCAAAACAAGAGTCACTTTAGCCACCCAATGCTTTCCCATAATCACCATGATCTATGACATACCCGTTATATTAATGAGGTCATTAATAACACTATTCAGTGTATTACTTAGTGCATATTTAAGTAACATCATACTTTTCTTCACGTAAGGCATGGGTGGTATTAATATGAACTCTGGAGGTTATTCAGGAGGAGCTGGGAGAGGTCTGGGAGAGTCTGGCAGGGGTGTGAAGTTATCTTGGATTGTTCTAGACTTATTGTATTCCCAGAATGTGTCTACCCACAGACAGACTGACTGACTGACTGACTGACTGACAGAACCAATCGTGAGAAAATACTTTCATGCAGACCATGAACTGTGTCGGTGGGACAAAGAAAGCTTGCGGTAAGCTTCATTAAACATGATTCCCTGTCTGTTTGCCTGGCTCCTGGCCGCCGTCTTACCTCAAATGAACTGCCCTGGGGTTCAGCTGGACGGAGGCCGAGACTGTCGAGCGCCCGCTGTGTGGCTGCTTTCGATGTTTTTACCTCTCCAGACCAACCGACCCAAGTGGGGTATAAACAGTCCACGAACCGCAGCCCTGAACGAGGCAGGTGTGAAAACAACATTACAGCAAGTTAATGAAAGCTCTGCTCAATATGTTTTGCTTTCACAGAAGACTGTGATAATTAAGAGTTTTATGGTATATGGCTAGATCTGGGGAGAGGGAAGTCTGGGTGTCCCTGCTTAGACTGCTGCCCCCGCGAGCCGGCCCCGGATAAGTGGAAGAAGATGGATAGATGGATGGATGGATGGATGGCTAGATTAAAGGGGCACTCTGCTGATTTTACACATAAAGTTCAGTTTACTTATCACAAGGAGTCAGCCTGTGAACACAGTTGTACGGACAAGTTTCTCTGACTTTGGTCATCCCCTGACCTTCCCTCTAGCACCACCATGAGGTTGATAACGTGTTAGGCTAACATGGTAAACATTACACCCGCATAACATCCTAGCATTGTCATTGTGAACATTTTAGCATGCTGACTTTTGGCTCAAAACACCGCTGTGCCTAAATATAGCCTCCAAGAGCTGCTAGCGTGACAGAATCTTAGCCTTAACAGAAAGCTTGCATTACAAATTGGAGGTATGGGGTTTGAAAGGAGGGTCTAATGAAAAAACGCAAACCTAATAATGGGACCATAGACGAATGTATCGCAGATTGGGGTAAAAAACACTCAAGATAAGTTGATCGTGGTGAATTTCCATTAGCAGGATAATCGTGAACATCCTCACGAGTGACTTGAAAAAGCTCTCCAGCTCGCTAACAGCCCTATATTGATTGCGTGACTTATTTTGAATTGCCAAGGTTTGGCACGTCTCATAGGCTACAAGGCTAGCAGGTTTTTTTTCCTAAAACGGGTCCAAAGTAGGAAAGTTTGCTTCTATTCCAAAATGCCAGTTGGACTTTGTTTTTGCCAAAGGATAATTCCTTTATTTCTTCAGTCGGGGGTCAATTATATATTCTGATACAATTGATGAAAAATCTTGTCTGTACCAGAAGTGAAAAACAGAGCCTGATTTAAAAAATGCAGGAATTATCATGTAAGGAAGGACAGACTCCTTATTTAAGATTGTTTGATTTTCACTAAAAAGATGTGTGTCCTATCTGTGATGCAAAACTTTCATATCGTCCCATGCCTAATGGGAAATGTAGGATCCAGTGTTTTTGGAGCTTGAGCCATACTAGGGGATAGAAGTCAGAATAACTCACAGAATAACTTTTTATTTATGCTGGCGGCATGGCCATATCCACTACTGTGGTCCAGACCTAAAATATCAACAAACTATTGGATGGATAGCCATGACATTTTGTACAGGCATTCATGGTGGCCAGACGATGTATCCCAATAACTTTGGTGATCCTCTGACTCTTCCGCTAACAAAATCATCTGGTCAAAATTCCGATTTGTCCAATACTGGTTTAAGACCAAAGCTAATGGCATTTCCATCAGCCTCAGCTGTACTTTGGGTTTAGTGCAAATTTGCAAGTGTTAGCATGCTAACACACCAAACTCTCTCCACTAAGATGGTGAACATAATATGTAGGAATCACAGTACCTGCTAAACATCAGCATCTTAGCATTGTCATTGTGAGCATGTTGCCATGCTGATGTTAGCATTTAGGCAACATAACACTGTCTCCCAGAGTTTTACCTCACTCGAATCGAGGGTCTAATGACAGAGGGTGTCGTATGCTGTACCGATTGTAAAGCCCTTTGTGGCAAATTGTGATTTCGGATATTGGTCTATATTAAAAACAATGAATTGAATTGATTTAGTCATGTTTCAATCTGTCCTTTGTGAGATTCATTATGGTAGTGAAACTGCTGGAGTGCCCGTTTAACATTTGGATGGGCAGGATGGAGAAATGTTTTGTGTTAGTGTATTCTCTTGCTGTTTTAGACAGATGAACAACACAACGGAAGCTTTTTTTTGTTCCCAGCACAGTCTATAGATCCATCCGTTAAACTCCAGACTGATCTTCAAAAGTTCCTTGTAGTCTCAGTGCAATCAATTATTTGTTGACACTGAAAATATCCCGCTCCAAGAAAACATAATCATATACAACCACTGTGTTTTTAGATGGTTTTATTTATCACAAAACACAACCTCAGATCTCCTCTGGTTATGGGTTATGATGGCAAATATTCCCCTTTGTATAAACATAGCTGTCCCAGGGAAAAATCAATAGACAAAAGGCTTCAGAATTCAATGGAATCTACCAGCTTTGAGATCCCAGGAACATCATTAAAAATACCATTACTGAGCAACATGTGGCACCCTGGACTCCTGGCTGCGCTGTCAGACTAAATGGGCCAAACCTGCCGAACGGGGAGGCGATGTAATCTAGATGGAAATTTGATCAGACAGTCGTATTAGTGTTTGCTCGGGTGTTTAAGCTAAGTCAGCAATTACTGGCACACTTAACATAATGTGAGGTTTGGATTTGTTTCCGATCCGAGGCTGCATGGGAAATGTATTCACTGGCCAACGGTTTCGAAGCGTTGCCATTTATGCCCATCAGTCATCCGGAAATTCACAATACTGTTGTCGGGTCCTTCTCATTGTTTTCCAATCCACGTGCAGACCTCAGCCGGTAACACTGAAATCTGATCTTTAAAGAAAACACAGAGCTGATGGCAATGACTGAGTGCCTGATTTGTGAAGTGTTTGTTACGCCTCAGGCCTCATATAACAAAGTCCTCTTCTACAAAGATGGTTTCATTAAGTAGTCTTAATGACTGTTTAAATCTAGAGATCAAAGGGCTTTTCTGGCAGAGCCACAAAATGGCTGAGAACAAATTTTGCATGAAAGTGCCTCTTTTTCAGGGTTATTGGCCAGACGACTTTGAATAAACGTTGGTAGACCTCAGAGGTTTTGGTCTGTGGTTAAGCTGAATGTGTCAGAGTGATGTTGGTGGACATTCAAAGAGACTAAAGCTCCCTCGGTCGCTTAAAGCAGCAATTAAACCAGCCACATTGGCTTTCTCAACACGGCCCTCCTGGCTCTGATAAGTGGCAAGTCCAGTAGAACATTTGTGTTGTTTTGACAGTTGGTACCAGTGTTTTAGCGGGGGAGGGCTACAACATGCAACCTGACTTACAACTTACGTGAAGCAGAAAGTTTGTCTTTGACGGTTTTGCCAATCTTGTTAAGATACCAACACATCCTCACACCTAAACCACGGGATAGTGTGTTTTCACGACACGTCATCAACCCGGAAGTCGGCCATATTGGCGATACTGAACGTAAACAATGCCACTGAACCGAACTGAACTCGCAAAAGTTTTCTGCTGAAAATGGTCAATTATTGTCGTGTTTTAGGCCGTACTAATCGGTCGGAGCCGGGAAAAACATTTGAAGTGTTATATATATACTGCCAAAAGTAGTAACAAATCAAGGAGAAGAGCGCAAAAAACTGTCTGAGGAAAGAAGGCGTCTGTGGTTGGTCAAACTGAACCAGGATTTCAAGGCCGAGAATCTTGACAACATTCACGTTTGTTCTTCTTATTTCTTGTCAGCTAGGTGAAATATTAGGCTACTATCTTAGCTAATCTTGCAGTGTAATAGTATACGCTCATATTGATATTATGTTGCGGTTTGTTATTTCTTGGCTAAACATCAGATTCTAATCTCATTTCTTAACCTAGTACAAGGCGTGCATATTTTCTGTAAAATGTCACTGAATTTTAGTTAATGGTGCTACATTTATTATTACTGTATTCTAGGTAAAAGATCTTACCTGTATACAGACTGGGTGCCGTGTGTTAATATGAACGGAAAACAAGAACCACGATCTCCTGAGGAAACCTAGCAGAAACACAAGGATGCTGCTGCCCATTCTTTGCTTTTTTTCACGGTTTAGACATAATAAATTAGTAGAAATTAGTCTTCAGCGGTGTATTAACCGTGCAATCGGTGCTGTTGTTTACATCCAAGTATCTCCAATATGGCTGCACATCCAGGTAACTGACCAAACCGTGACGTAGTGCAAACCCTCTATAGGTCGATTGTCAACGACCCCCATATACAAGGACATATACGACTGTTCCCCAAAACGACATACGAGCAGCGACAGGCTTAGCGCTTCAGTACCTTAATTAATGTTCTGAAATGGTCGCAGTTTGGTTAGGTTTAGGCAACAAAACTACTTGGTTTGGTTTAGTAAAAGATCATGGTTTGGGTTCAAATAAGTTACGCAAGGCACGTGACATAACTAACATAAGTCCCCTATGAAACTTCCAGAGGCCAGGTGAACGTGAACGCAGGAAGTCACTCTTGGGTCAAAACACATGAAACAAGGCATCCAAAATATTTGACTTGACGTGCGCCATTAGCTGAAAATTTGGACTGAAGTGAAGAGCCCAGGGTATAAGTACTGCTGCATCTCGACTGTTGATGGGCTTCGGGTGTGTGATGAGAGTAACTTGAGGATACCCAGATACTCGCACGGGACACAAACCCTGATCTCCCGGGTGAAAGTCCTGTGTTTGTTTGACCCATCCACCACTCCACGTTCCTCCTAATGTGGACTTTGTCCTTCTTTATGCTATGTCACCTGACTTCCTCCTTTGCTCCCGTCATAATTATTACGGCCACTAGAGGTCGCGGCCTAACAATAAACGGAATTATTGGTTGTAATAAGCTTCTTGCATATATGACCTGTATCGCCATTTTTTCTGGTGAGGATGGGCTGTAAGATACACACTTGTAAGCTATTCACCCTAACTTAATGTTCTGGAAAATATGAATTATTGTAGCCTTAAGTTAACTGCTCCTAGCCGCCACTAACACCACTTCAACGTCAGGACTCCTACGACACTCGCTTGTGATTGGTTAAGACAAAATAACAAACAAGAACAGCTAACAGGAGCACAATCTCAGACTAAATAATGAAGTGAAAACAAAAAGCCACATTTTATCACTTCGCTCTTTTTGTATCTATGCAGATGGGTTTTGGTTTTAGTTGGCCAGCTTCTGAGCTTTTTTTTCTACCAAAAAATAGTTCCTATGAAAACTGTTAATAACAACTAGAGGGACGTGGGTAAACTGATGCTTTAGCATACTGGTATTATACATGAGCTCTGGTTTGCTGGCAGTATTGGGGGTGTTGCCAAACCCCCTTAAAATAGAGCAAGACGATATCCAGCAGTATACAAACCTGATTTAGACCCTGAATGGGAAAAAGTGGATATTGACTTGTCTGACAGCCATAATACCCCCCCCCCCCCGCCGCCCCTACTAGTTAGTGACTCTGATATCAGTGACCTCCTGGGGTGACCAATGTAGATTTTTTACTCATTGTTTTCCTCCAATTCAGCAAAATGCCTTACTGTGGAATTTATTTACAACATGATGTGTGATAGATTACGCACTTTCTCTCCTGCAGTGCAGTGGGAATATTAAGCTTAACCTTGTTGAATGGTGACATTCATGTTGCAAGTAGGCTGCCTGCACACTGTAGGGTATTGTTTCGTTTACTCCCAGTGGGTTAGAATATAATCAGCAGGACTTAGCAGCGACCTTTAAAGACATTAAGTGGATAGTTTCTTTGTATTAAAGCAGGGAGTCTATCAGCGGGTAGTGTAAAAACTTACATATTTGTTGTGCACTACCAAAGAGGCTGTTCCTCCCACCTCATGATGCCTCCTGAGCTTAGGAAACTCTGTTCCAAGTAACCAAACTCAGTTTCAGGAGAGTCCTACAGCAGTTGTCAAAAGTCTGTGATCACATCATTTCTCTGCCTAGCTGTCATTAAGGACATTAAGCATCTTTTTAAGGAACAGTTTATATATATAAAAACTCTCAAATAAAAGTCGGTGTTCAAATAATAGGCAGCACAAATAAATAAAAGCCAGGTAAAAAATATGTTTTTTTGAGTTTGTTCCACTTTGCCATTTTCTAGCATTGCAGTTACGCTGTCAATGAAACACGACACTTCCTATACATTTTTCACATTAAAAGTCTACCAAGGATGGCAGGGATTATGCCTACTGAGCCGCTGGATGACTTGTAATGTAACTTGTGTTGAGTTGTTGATGCCAGCTTGACAGGGATCCAAAAAGGGCAAAATGGAAGCAATCAATGAAAACAGTATTACAGTAAAGAAACAGCAGAGTTGTGAGTATGACATGACTTTGTTATTAGTGCTTTGGAAATGTTCATTATACCGAATTTATCAAGACATCTCGTAAACGTGGAGGGTGTAGGACAAGGAAAATTAGTAAGAGAAGTTAACAACTTGAATCCCCACCCTGTGCTTGTATTAAGTTTCCCAACAAGTCAAGTTGCAGCTCCATGGCTCCATGTCTGTCCAGAATCATAATATATGTTGTGAATACTTGAATTGAATAAGATGTATCAATTTGACTGAATGGAAGTTATCACTATATTGATGATACGTATGATTCCAGTGAATATACATTGTTGAACTGATTAATGTAGGATTATCATAGATGTATTGGCTAAACAGGTACACATGTATTTGATTTCTATGTGAAGATGGATTCATATAGAGTATAGCTACACAAAACGTGGTGCTTTTGTTTTCTCCTGGTATTTTTAGGTGCAAAGCCTCGACGCTCGAAATTCAGAATGAGGCAGGCAGAGAAAGGCAGAACGGACGAGATGGAGGAAAGCCTGTACAGTGCTAGTTATTGTTTACTCATTGTGTCGTCCCAGGAAACGTGAGTGAAATCTAGACACAATGACGTTTGAGTCACAAGTGTCTGACCAACTGTGAAATATGGTCACATTCTCTCCTTCTGTTCCTCAGTTATGGTGTTGATTAACGGCCAAAACGGAGGCATAAGAACAGGCATTCCAAAAAATGCAGAAATATCTCCTGTGAAATAACCAAAACTGTTCTAACTGTGGCCAGAAATTAGGTGGATTTATCCTTTCAGAAATTCCCTTTGTGTTTGTGTCGACTGTCAGACAAATACAACCACAACAAAGGACATTACAGTTAAAGGCAACCACTAGCAGAGTGCGCCACACGACATCACCAACAATCAAGAATTAAGTACAGCAAAATGCAAGTGACACACCCCTCATAGCACAAGGATTTGTTTAACAGAGCTATACTGGAGGCTATGAAGGATGTCTGGGCTCGGGTTGTGCGCAAAGGCAGTTCCCTGTGCCCCCGTCCTGATGGTAACAACTCATGTTCACCATGCAGAGGGTGTGATACATCACTGAGGATGGCTCGCCCTTTCCTCACGATTTGGGACTCACAAAGCAGTTGTTGACCCGCAACCTTACTAGACATATTAGCAGTCTTATTAAGTTTGTTCATGTTAACTACAGACAGTGGTAAATACCACGCAATATAGCTGAAAGTTAGAATACTCTCCACTCTGTCCACTCAAAATTGTCGAAGCTTGATATTTATATTCATTTACAGCTTCAATACAGTCACCATTAATAGCTACTTGTTGGTGTGTTCCTCTGCTTGCTCTGAAATCCAAATCATTTCCATAGTTTTTTTGGTATTTAACTGAAGAAAATTGGTCTGACACCATTCCACAAACTCATCCACACATCCACAATACTTTGTTTCAACTGGAGTGATCAAACTAACAATCGCCTTATCAGCTACTTTAACATTGAAAACATCTGATAAGTTAGCCCTACATTTGTTGTCCATCTTCTACGGCTTATCCGGGGCTGGGTCGCGGGGGCAGCAGTCTGAGCAGAGACGCCCAGACTTCCCTCTCCCCAGACACTTCCTCCAGCCCTTCCAGGGGAATACCAAGGCGTTCCCAGGCCAGCCGAGAGACATAGTCCCTCCAGCGTGTCCTAGGTCTTCCCCGGGGCCTCCTCCCGGTTGGACATGCCCAGAACACCTCCCCAGGGAGGCGTCCAGGAGGCTTCTGGAACAGATGCCCGAGCCACCTCAGCTGACTCCTCTCGATGTGGAGGAGCAGCGGCTCTACTCTGAGCTCCTCCCGAGTGACCGAGCTCCTCACCCTATCTCTAATGGAGCGCCCAGCCACCCTGCGTAGGAAACTCATTTCGGCCGCCTGTATCCGGGATCTTGTCCATTCGGTCATGACCCAAAGCTCATGACCATAGATGAGAGGAGGAACGTAGATCGACCGGTAAATAGAGAGCTTCGCCTTGCAGCTCAGCTCTTTCTTTACCACGACAGACCGGTACATCGACCGCATCACTGCAGAGGATGCACCGATCCGCCTGTCGATCTCCATTACATCTGTTGTAAGAAGATTAAATATAACTAGAGAGATAGTGCTCCCTTGTGGGGCCCCAGTGTTGGTATTAATAATATAATAATATACTCTAAGGCTGTATTCACACCCAATCATGGCGTGTTAATTTTTGCTTTAGAACATAACTGCTGTGCAACAATCAGAAAAAAAAGTTTTATTTCTCTGATTCACCGGCTTTCTTGCTACCACCGCTCCCCTCACCTCTCTTCATCCACACCCTAGCTTGCTCGACCACCACTGCTCGCTCTCTCGCTCAAACAAATGGACACAAACCAAAGGAAGCAAGGCTGCTGCAGTTTTTTTCCAGCATACCCTGCAGTCCTCATCGCCACTGCCTGAACGCACCACCCCAATTCAAATGAATGGGCGGACTGGCATTTTTGCGTAAGGCCTGATTTGGTGTGCATACAGCCTAACACACTGTGATCTATCAGTCCAAAACGATTCCACCCATCTGATGATTCCACTAATTGCGTGTTCACGTACGAGTACATTCCTAGTAAGAAGATGATTGAGAAAATTGGTTTTCAGGGACTTTAAATTTGACAGTTTTCTAGGCGACACAATATTAAACTAAATTAAAATGAAATATCACTGATGCTGGGGGAATTTGGGCTCATGACCTCAGTCTTTAAAATACTGGCAACAGCCCTGGTTATCTGAAAAAACACCACTCCCTTGCCTGTTCTGTGTTTCACCCTCGCATTGCTTTCTCCCATCCAGTGGCTGCGTATTAGTATACACAGACACTACTGAAAACACGCACAACAATTCATAGATGTGTTGGACATTTTGCACATCTCCTCTTAGGATAATTCAACCTCTGTCTTCGTATATCTTATCTCATTTTGACCATATGGCTCCGGTGGCAAAGATTTTGGTCCACACATTTGTTGCCAGTATCTGTATTGTGATTCATGATGTTGAGCCAAATTAGTGAAGCTGGCAGCTGTGTGATTTGTGGATGTTTTAAATGGCGTGGTTGCTGTTTGGCTTGATCTGAAGTTTCCCACCTTACAGGTCTCCATGAATTAATCACTTCTTTAAATTGTGATTCTGGCCCCTAACCAGCAGGTGGCCCAATGAAGAGGGTAATTACTGTATGCATAGCTGCATACTGGGACGGAACAAACTTTCTTATTATGTCAAATATGTTTGAGGAGAGCCATGAAAATGAGACTTAATAATGTTTAGGCATGTGACTGTTCTGACCTACAGAACGCAACAATAACATGGTATGAATAATGGATTACATTCCCCACAACACAAACACTACATAGCAAGTAAGCCTCCTCGCTTATGTTAACTGTTGACCCCCATTTGTTAACAGTGATCATTAAACACACTTACTCTGAAAAAGATCCCATTATGTCTGTGGTGGAGCAGTCAGGTTTTTCGAAACTGGACAACAAAAACATGCGCAGATGAAAAAGTAGAACTGCAGCAGTTAAATGTGAGCACGGAGAAAAAACACTGTTGTCTTTGGATGATGTCGCACTGCCATGAACCCGATCTCTTGTAGATGAATGTGGCATATGGCTGAAGATGGTTATGGATTGCTCTTGGCTAACTTGATGGGCTTTGGAGAAGGTGAGGCGGTACCTTGAACTGTCTTTAAATAAAAAACAATCAGTAGGACACTGGATTTTAGGACACAGGAGCTGGATTTTAATTAAGAAATGTACTCTTTGGTATCGCACAGTCACCACTCATGACAAGTGAAGTGCTGTATTTTGTTCACGCTGGAGGGGGCTGTCTGAATCCTGTCAAAACCTTCCTGCAACAACAGATCAACGCAGACACAACACTATGTGATAGCACACAAAATATCATAGGAAACCATCAGGAAAGCTGACATTGCTCGGGATTATTTAAATAAATCCTCAATACCTGAGGAGGCTGGGGATATTGGCGGCAGTCTGGGATGTTTGGGTGCCTCTAAGCAAACTTTACCATCCACTATCTATCTAACAAACCATGCCAGCAGCTCTGTGAACCTATGAATAGGTACAGGTACAGTACTTAAGAACGGGTACAGTGGTACTGTGAGTTTAATGCTAACATTAGCTAATTAGCACTAAACACGAAGTACAGCTGAGGCCGATGGGAATGTTATTAGTGTTTGGTCATAAACCAAAGTACTGGACAAATTAGAATTTTCACCTGATGATGGTCCTAGAGGAAGGTTAAGGCCGACCTAATTAAAACTGAGCTTTGTTAGTTGAATTTCCCCTCCAGACAGATTTTAAAGCATGTAATAATATTCTGCTATGATTACTATTTTGTTTAACATGGTTATCCCACATAGAGAGTTAAAACAAAACTCTGAAAAGGGGCTGAAAGCAAACCTACTCTTTCTCCCTCAGTGCGAAATTCTGGATCTATGAATGCCCCGCCCACCACCGCTGCATGTTAGGTTGACTGGTTTGAATTTTCTTGATGGTTTTTGTCCATCATAATTATTGATCTGTTTCTCAATCAATCGATCTAAACTAATTTTTGTCATGTTAATGACAAATTACTGACATCAAAGTCTGATGTTAGTTTTTATCATTCTATAAATCTGTATTCTTCTGCCATTTAAAATGAAAAAACAATCGTTTGGCTTCAACATCACGGACAGAGCTCTACATTACACTGTTAAAAAAATATTAATACACTGCCTATTTGCCATAGGTTTTGCTAAAATATGTTGGTTTTAATGGTTTAAATTTGACAAACAGCTGCAATGATGTACACACTACAATGTTCCAAACAGGCAGAAACTGATCTTTGGGCTTTTTGAACAGTCGCACCTTCGTTTTGAATGTTCTCGTTGCTTTGTTTGAAACATACAGATAGCTTTGATTTATTACTTGAAACTTGAAAAATAAGACAGTTTTGTGTGATTTTGGCCATTGTGAAGTCTTTGACTTGGACTTGGTTCAAAATAATTAAAAACCTCTCTGGTTAAGGGCTTGTTGAGGTAATAACAATTCATCCTGAGGGGACCATGAAACGTCTGTACCAAATTTCATGGTAATCCATCCAATATGTGTTGAGATGTTTCACTCAAAACCTTAAATTTCAACCTGCTGGTGACATTAGGGGAAAAGTCAGGGGATCACCAAAATCTGTAGGATTCATCCTCTTGGGGCCATGAATGTCTGTACAAACGTTAATGGCAATCCATCACATAGTTGTTGAGCTATTTCAGGCCAAAGTGATAAAAGACCGACCGGCAGACCTACACTACCACCCACAGTGCCATGCCACTTGTGTGGCTAAAAACATTTCCATTTTCTTAAAAAGAACTAGTTGTAAACTAGTTGTGAGGTTATACTGCTTGCAATGGCCTTGGGTTGAAAGGGAATTGGTTAATGTCCATTCCTGTCTGTTGTACACACGTTTTGTATCCCTTGATGAGGCCACTGGGTGGTCAAAACTGTAGAGCTAGAGGGCTGTTGGATGAGACCAAGAAAGTTAAAGGTTCTGTATATTTCAGATTTTGAAGATTAATATAGCAGCAAGCATTTGCTATGTTAAGATAGAGACCAGTAATGGCGTCCTGAGCAGAGAATGATGTCACACTCCCGCCGTGCGTGTTGTCAACCGAACTTCTCTGTTGTCTGCTTATGCGGTGCAAGCATGTTAGTGCATGTGAGTCCCCCCCCCTGTGAAACAGTTGGCAGCTGTTTCTTTTCTCATCTAACTCCGTGAATTAAGGGTTTATTTCGACCGAACCAGAACTGGTGATTGTTGGAACAGTGGAAAGACTAAGAAAGGCGGTTTGGGTGAGTTTTATTTTGTTTCTGTCCAGTTAGAATGAAGTATGTTTTACGATGATCTGTGAGGTAAAATGACTCATTTTCTCACTGGAGTTTGGTGCGCCGTAGCACCCATTTCTTTTGGTCTGAGATGCTGGTGCTCTAGTGCTACATTTAATGGCAGGGAATGTCGCTTACAGGTCCTTTAAATATTGAAATGGACACAGGGTTAGTGCACAGTTAAAACTCTTTGCAATCGTGTCCACTCCAAACAGAGGTCCATATATTGGACAACATTACTATTCTTCCAAAATGGTCTCCTCATGGTGTATTTGCCCCGTGGTTGCTCACAATTGCCTGTGAGTACCTGAGTTACTGAGCATCCATGGAATCTGTGCTTATTATCTGCCATTAAATCTAAATTGTCCATCTAACATTGCTGTACACAACATATAGCAGTCATAAAGTATGATGCAAGTAGACCACTGACGGAGAGTGAAAAGAGTGAGCTGCTCATGGGATGTTGTTTCCTTTCCTCCGAGAGGTTCACAACTGGGGCATAAGTTTTCCTTAGGGCTCAGATGATCATACTGTAAAAATCAGGCGTTATATCCAAACATTCCTTGAGCCCTTACTGTGATTATTGGCGCTGGTGCACAGTAACTGGCCTGCTTTCCAAGGCTACAAATTAAGGAGAGACCATGTATCAAAAAGATCCCTTTACTGTCTGCAATTCAGCCCATTTCCAAAATATAGGCTATCCCCTTGTGCACGGAACTATCCGCGAAGTTTTGCATTCCCACCTGTATTATCTCATAATAAAATATTAACTTCAGGAAGATGTATGTAGGTGTATTCAAGACAGGAGGCTGCCAGAGCGGAGGCCTCAGGAGCTGCAGGACCACACAGGGTCCCCAGACTGAGCTTTCATCCTTCAATCCACCAACAGCCGCAGAGACATGGCCCTCTGCCTGGACGCAAACCGAACGATAATCAATCAAGCTGTTGACTTATCGTTTCAAGACACACTGCAGTCTTTCAACGTCTAGAGAAACTGTTGATTTTTTGTCTTCCCCGTAACAATGTTATCTGTGAATATGTTTTGTCTGAAAGACTCCTGCGTGCTAACTGCTGTTTGGGAAACAATTTACATGTTACGCTTAGGAATGCTCCATGGGCAGTATGTGGTTTAAATGAGATAGCTACTGTCTCATCCTGTCGTGTGTGAAGGCAAACAGGGAGAGGGAAAGAACCCAGACGCAGACAGCTCAAAAGAGGATGATGACTTGGATGTTTATTTCTAGACGTACAAGGCAGGGTGTAGGCAGATTGTAGGCAAGTAGGCAGGCAGGTAAGAGGTAGGCATAAATCTAACATTAATCTAACAGGCAGGCAGGACCAACACAAATTACGAAGGTGAACCAACAAAGACAAAGCAGGTGAACCAGTATATGTAGGAAGAGGCTGATGAGGAATGAAGTGCAGGAGGAGAATTGCACAGGCTGACGAGGGAGAGTGAAACCAGGTGTGCAGGTGGTGGAGCAACCAGGGGTTATTGCAGGGAAATATAGGCAAAAACCAAAGGCAGGAAAAACAACCAAAAAAGCATGTGGAGGAGAAACTCCACAAACACAAGAAAACACCCAACTCACACCCACGTGATTGACTGTTTATATCTCATCATCAGGAAATCCCCTCTTCTTCTTCTATGGTTCCACGCCAATCAAGTGACCTGGGTACTGGCACCCCCTACTGTCCTTCCCGGTCCCCAACACCTTCACCTTCCTTCTCAGAATCAGTGACTACTAATAAACACAATCCCGAGCTCTGTTTCGCTCAACAGTCAGTCAGCTTGTGCATCCTGCCCCCGTTCTCGTCTCTGCCACCTCAACCGAAGATTGTGAGTTGTATTTCATCATTTTTGTTGTCGACAAAATCAACGGCATCAGCTTGGTTCCAACTGTGCTATGCGTAGTTAACACATCTGGAGCTCCCTCTGTAGTTAAAATTCAGATATGAAAGTGGGATTGATCTTCTCGTCTATCTCTGGTAAGAAAGCAAATAATAGCAGTTTTGTTCAAAGTTAAACATTTCCCACTTCTAGTGGATGTTCACCAAGAATTACGGGGAAATGGGACACATTTTTTAATCCTGATGTGTATTCATGTGCTAATATTAGTGTCAGGGGAGGAAGGGTGGTGTGCTTTTGTTTTGTGTAGCCCTAACCAATCAGTAGTGAGGGACTTCTTCATCCCGCCAACGAAACTGCAGTAGTGGTCGCAAGGAGCAGTTCACATTTTTCCTGACCATCAAACACAGCTATGGCCGTCATTATGGCCATTTTTCCTGTTGCTGTTTTTCATGAAGCTATAGGGAGGTAGCTAGCTTTGCATCCTGGCTTTAAGGATCTGATGAGTCGATTGTTTCTCAAACAGATGGGGGGGCAGACGTCATTGAGCACAACACCAGACATTTGATATGCTGTACAAACCTGTACAATTACAATAATAATTACTATAATACTATACTATAATGCTATTGGAGCATTATAGTAAGCCATTTTTTTGTTGTTTGTATTGGAATATCTAGGGCTTCCCTAGAACTAGTGAAAAGGACAGAGAATGTAGCGGTGAGAATGTAAGTGTGGTGTTGTTCATGTAAAGGGAGGGTGTTTGGAGACTCAAAACTTGATTACCTGACCCGTTAAAAGTGTTCCTCTCGGGAACCGGCTGTTCTTGCTGGGCAGACGGCAAAGAAGTCATGGTCCAGTCCTCATTTGATCGGCCTGCTGGTGGGCCTCGGACGGGAGCCAGGCATTTTTATTCATCCGCCCCAGACAAAGCTGACAGGGAAGTCTCTGAAACCGCCATGAACAATTGGAGAAACCGCTGTCCACATCCAAGCTGCCACAGTCAATTAGAACCAAAAACTTGGGGAAACAATAGGTCTTTCATAACAAGGCAGAGTTTATTAAGTCTTTTGAGTTTTCCGTGTGCTCCAAACTCTGTTACTGTTAAACTGCATAAATCTCTAGAGAAGCTTGCATGACAGTGCTGTGCAGTCACAATGTCCTTTAGCTAAAGGTACTTAATATGTAATGATTTTGCATGATCAAGAGAAGATAAACAGAAACTCTCAAGTTTTGCACAATGAAAGAGCAAATTCTGCATTGATATTTTGCAACAGAGTGTGGCGGGAGGTGGAGTTTAATTCATATTCATACACTGTAATCCTCTAGTGGATTTTTATTGTAAATTATGGGCATACCTGAAACATTTAATGTTATATCTACAACAGCCCTTGATTGATAATTCAGCCAGATTGTTCTCAAAACTTCTACAAGCCAGACAATCTTTGCCGCATCCAGACTGTAGCTGAGGGTCTGCTATAACACTTCTAGTACTTTACATATTGGCATGAAAACACAAAAAATACCATTTCAGATTTGGGATTTGAGTGTTATTCTTATAGTTTTTGATTCAGTGATGGCACACCAAGGATTGAACCAGACACATCCAGATGGTGCCGCCTGGAGTCTCATCCACACTCCTGCTGCTGCTGATTCACAGCTCCCGTCTCAGAAATCTAGACAAGACAAAAGAAGAACCCGAGTGGAAAAAAACCCCCTGTGATGAATCAATGCTACACGATGTCAGGACTTACAAATGAGCGGGATTTAACTTTGTCTTGTGTCCATAGTGGAATACATGCTGACCATCAGGATGTCATTTGAATTTCTCGGGGATTTTAATCAAAAGCTGGTATGCATTTAACCAAAATGTTAACCTTCTGACTAAAGTGTGGTGAAAAGGCTCAAAGGACACTCATTTTGTACCTACCTTGCATAGGATGTTTAACATTCCTATCTCTCTTTTCCCTCATTTCCCGCCACCGCTCCATGCATCAGTGAACGGTGTGAACGACCCAAGCAAAAAGAAACCAACACTGACGGTTGTTGGGAAAAGGGAAATGAACAGGTAAAGTTTGACGCTTTATTGACCCACCCAACATGTCCATCCTCGTCCTTCTGTCTGGCTCTGACGTCACACTACTTCCTTCTTTTCTACCCGCATAGCGGAGTTATGATTCCTGTGGCCACTAGAGGTCTTTGTTACTTAAACATGAACATGATTTCTTTTAAGTAACAACATGATAATGACGTATAAATAACATCAGTAGTCATGTCTGTTGATATTGCTGCAAAAATTTGGAGGTTTTTCATAGTAGTTCGAATAACTTATTTATATCCGGGTACACCGCTAGTGTATTATTATAAGCATTATTATAAGCGATAGAACTGATGTCCAGTACAACGCAAATAAAACCCAAGATGTAATGAGGTGTATTTTTCCTCTAAAAGCTCTTAAAAGTCTACTCTGTATTCTAAATAAATATGTCTAAACATATTCAATTATGGTCATCAATGCTGCTGTCTGCAGTCCCTGTGAGCTGCTCCATCTCATTATATGTTATTATATAATATTTGATATTTTCTTTCTCTGCCCTTTCTGTTTCATAACTCACCAGTTTACCCAAAGGCTCTGAGAGATGAGCCTGAAAACTAAAATTGGACTAAATGGAAGCGGCATGAGGCAGCTGATTGGGGCTACTGCTGATAAAGAGAAGAAGGTCAAGAGATCTGTTATTTTATTTATTTTATTGAAACGTGTCAGCGGTGCTTACTTCACCGTGATGCATTGATGAAGAAAAAACTGTGTGTAGCATTTTTCAAGAAGTGAAGATGAGTTTCATGCTTTTCCTGTACTTACATAAATCTTCATTTGTCTACCTCCCATATGAGAATGGCTGAGGGATTAAAAAAACAGAATTCGTGTGCTCCTGACTCAGCTGCCACACTGTCTCTGCAGTGAAACCATAAAAGCAGCACATGCACCCTGCTGTTCCTGCCATCTTTGAAAATCCCCTTATACTGGCTGGAGTTAAGGGACAGCCAGGGACTTTTACAGGGGTTATCAAAGTCAGTGCTGATGCCTGAATACCTTTAAGGAAGACATCAAATGGGAAAGCATGTGCTTTTGTTCCGAAAATGAATGCTTCAAGCGCTTTTGTCCTTCCGTAGCACATCCTCTTCAATGTTTGAACTTCCCTGTGTGTCACACTTCTTCTCTGATGCGCCACATCTTCTCCTACAACACACAGAGAGAGGAGAGGTTAACCATCTAAACAGTTTTAGTTGAATAAAGAGTTGCAGATGGCCTGTGTATTGTCATGCTGAAGCAGATGTCGTCGGGGGGGGAAGCATTTCTGTAGGGACAATTGCTCCTTAAGAGGAGAAACGCCTCTACAGACTTCCTGTATGTGTCTGCTTTCAACTAGTAACTGAAAAAAAGGAAAGAGTCTATGGAGAGTGCAGGAAGTTGTGGGACACTGATTAGCTGCTGAAATCCTGCAGACTGCCCACAGCCTCAGCGGGGCTCTGGATCCCATATGATGCACCCTGAGAACATGCTACAAGGTAAATGTAAATGGACTGTACTTGTATAGCGCCTTTCTAGTCGTCCGACTACTCAAAGCGCTTTCACACTACATATTACATTTACCCAGACACACACTGATGGCAGGAGCTAACTGCCCATCAGTACAAATTAAACTAACCATTCACACACACTCACACACCGAAGGCGCAGCTTCGGGAGCAATTTGGTGTTCAGTATCTCGCTCAAGGATACTTTGACGCGTGGTTGGAGGAAGCCGGGATCGAACCGCCGAGCTTCCGATTGGTGGACGACCCGCTCTGCCACCAAGCCACAGCTGCCCTTGGTGGTTTTACCAAGGTGGTTCCCTCACTTTCACAACCAGTTCTTGGGACCACCCTTGGGGCCCATGCAATGTCAGAATTACTTTAATATCTCTCTTTTTCCAAAATTTGGAAGTTTTGATCAGAGGCCTCACTCGTTCGAATGTTTTATCCATACCTTCTTTTTGCATTAATGTCTTTGTAGTTCTGAACAAACTCAAATCTACCACATACTGTACCATCTCAGGTGGTGTATTCCTTCAACATGAAGCTTTCACCAATCAGATGTGTGCAAAGCGCATCTAGGAGGCTTAACCATTCTAGAATCAGTACTTGCTCCTCCCTGCAGAGAGGAAAATATTTGCTGGCAGCTGTGCCAGTGAAGATCAGGGCCGAGGGCCAGATGGCATCCAGGCATGGATGCTTAGGCTCTGCGCCATGAACCCCACACCTCAGAATTAACTGTGAAAACACCACACATCATCCTTCCAGTGGTTGGACCATAACTGGACCCACGCTGTTTCATTTCCGAAGGGTTCACTATGCTACAAAGTGTCATCCGAACATGTCTACAACTCCGACCACTACTGCGCAAACTCTGGCTCCAAATTACGTCACCAGCGCAAGATAGCAGCTCCCTATCCGGTATACTATGGCTTCATTTAGTACAGTGAGAGGAATTGGAGACCCATCGTCCATCTTTATATAAATGTATATCTAAGAAACTCATTTTCTTCAGAGGGTCACTTAATCTGAAAGAAATCATTCCGATAAGGACTTATCAAATGTGCGTGGCTTAATCTAATGTATTTTTTTATTCTAGGAAAGGTTTCCTTTTCAGATACCTGTGATTTGTTACTTTGAATACTTTTGTTTTAATGTGAAATACATTTAAAAAAAGCAACGGTCTGTCTTCCCCTGTGCCTTTTTGATGCGCCACTAGGACGCACCAAAGTCAAGAATTTTCTAGTTCCACAGATGGTTTTAAAAATTTGCATTTTAGAGAATTATTCTTCCAAAGCAAACTTTTTAGCCATGCTAACAACCACCACTTTGATCCAGATTGAAATATTTCAACAACTATTTGATGTGGTGTTAGTTACAATGACAATGCAAATCCTTTGTGGGCTAATACACAAATATACAAATAGAGATTACAGTTACAGCTATCTTGTATGTTTAAATAACCTTGATTACCCCAGTGCTGTCATCAGCCCTTTCCCAGCAGAACAAGTAGTTTCATTACGACATGTGGCCCTGGCGGAGACTGCTTCGTAATCTGGTGCTGAAACACACGTCGACGGAGATACTTTTGGTTTCCTTTAGGCCAGTGTATAGGGCTCTTTGCCTTTAACAACTTGAATTTTACTGGGTGATTCTTTGTACAAAACGTACACTGTGATTTTAAAGATTTTACAGCCAATCCATAACGTTTTAAATTGTCTCAGCTACTCAGTCTTGCCAAGCCGGCCCTACCAAACTAGAGTGACATATTACGAGTAATGTATAAAGCTCTGCGCGTAATGTAACACATGGTTGGCAGTTTGCCTCAGGCTCTTGCCTCCCACTCAGCGGGACACTCAGACCATTCACAGTGACTGAGGGCCACTGGAACGAAGCCCAGATGCAACCCCGGTGTCTTTAAACCTTTAACATTGTGTGTGTTCCTGCGTGTGTGCTCCTTGTGTACACACATTGGTGATCCCAAGTCAAATTGTTTCCAATTCCCACAGTGGAACTCTTTTCTACCTAAGACACAGTCCCAATGCAATCTGTTCCCAGTGAGGTCTGTCGATTGGGATTGTTTAAAAATGACAAGAAAAACTCAAGGCCCTGAAAAACTATTTTCTCAATCAACATCTTACTCTGAGTGATGGGGTCTTACATGGACACAAATTGTTCATAAAAACAGTCAAAGTTTTCCCGTGAGAGATTTTTCTGTGGTTGTGTTTTGTCTGTGCTCTTCGGTGTCGCTGGTTTGAAGGGATCAGTTGGTAGGGTCGGGAATCTTTGGGCTCTCATGATGCTATTCAATTCCAATTCTTGATGTCACATTTTAAATCAGAATCGACTCTTGATTCAAATTCAATTCTCAATTTGTGCCAAACCATTCACTCGTGTTTATAGTCCACTGAAATGCAATATGGGACATAACTGGCACTTATGCTAACTAGTGTTGCTGCGTAAGGTGAAAGGGACAGGTGCATGCCGGGGTTCTGAAAACAACGGGAAGTCAGTTATTGTAGTTTGGCTGATTTGGCCCCCTTACTAACTGGCTGTGACACGCAGCTCATGGAGGCAATTATACATGGCAAGGCTATTTGTATAGTACTTTTCAACAACAAGGCAACTCAAAGTGCTGTACATAAGACATAAAGAAATTAAGACAAGATATAAATGAAACCACAGGAAATATAAAAAGACAAATATGATTCAAAAAGAGTAGAATCAATCAGAAGATAAAAATAGCAGCCACAGTGCAGTGAGAGAAATGAATAAACAAGGTACATAAGGTAAATAAAGTATTTTTTATTCTTAACTCGGTCAAATCACACACACAGTGTGACACAGTGATGATATACACATTTTCAGATTCAGCTGGACTTACATTATCTGAGAAAAACAAAGACATGTCCATACATTTTCTTAGAAATTTTAAAAAAAACACGATCCTCATCACTTGAGACTTTGCCTGAGAAACATCGCAGTTGTAAGTTTTCTTCAATATCCAAGTAATCTAATGATAGTAGTCTGTACAGCTATGAGTACAGTGCAAACAGGAACTGCTCATAGCTAACTTTTGCAAACTTTAAATGGTGCCAATTTGCAAATGTTAACAAATATAGGCCAAAAAACGGGACTTTGTAGTTGTAACCAACAGTGTAGCTCACTGAATCCATGACAACGTTATACTTGCTTATACTTCACAACCTCCAAAGCATTATAGGAACACTTTGGTTGTTCTAGACGTGCTCTATAGGACAAGTTCAATGAGATAACTTCTGTTATGAAGTGGTTCCATATAAATAAAATTTAACTGAAGTGAATTGCTCCTTCAACATAACATCATTAACGACTTGTGACTTTTGGAATCTGTGAATCACAGTTGGTCAGGGAGATGCCATGGTAAATAAATCTGAACAAACCATACCCACACAGTCCTGATAACTTCTAACTAATAACTGATAACTGTAACCTGATAACTCGGATTAACTGAGTTTTTGTGTGTGAAAGTCTTACTAAATAATACTCAACAATGTTTTTTGTTTTGTTACAAACTTTAACTTGAATGTTGCATATGTAGTTTTGACTATTTAATCATTGAAACCATGTTTTCAGAGGCTTTAACACTGTGAGTACCATTTCTGAGCAATTGGGATGGCTGCATAGGTTTTCCGGGGTGGATATCTCAAAACCTAGCCACAAAAAGCTAAAATGATCTGCACGGTTAGATACCACTGGAGGTAAATGGAAATATTGTTTTCTGTGTGATTTTGGTAAACTAACCCTGTAATTAACCATTTGCTTATTCCCCAGTTATCGTGATAGTGGTGGTTAGCTGACTACATAATACATAAAAGTGTCTGGTGTATCATTAGTAATCAGGAGCTTCCACTAAACACCAGACTCAAAGACTCAAAACTCAAAACAACAGAGATGTCCATTTCGAAACACCAGCAGATGTCCTGTGTTTTAGTGCCCCAGAGCTCTTGACCCGCAATACAGCTGCCTAGGGTTGCATAATGTCATCTGAAAGCCCTTTTTATCATTATCTTTGAATGTCCTGGAGCAAAGATGTCAATCAACACGTTTTAAATGCACATTTACCACATTAACAGTCCGTAAATGTAATGGAATTCGTACAATCAGACCAATGTTTTTATGTAGGAATCTCACAGCCTGCTGTTCGTCTGGGACGTCACGGGAGAGCTATGCAAATTGCACACATCATTAAGCCGAACACAGACTTAGGATGGCCTATGGGACTGGTCAGGCAGAACTGATCGGGCCCATTGGGTTTCATTTCAAGTCTCCCAACTTTGCGCCACGTATTCCCCAAACAGTTTGAATAAAGGGACATGCAGAATGCCAAGTAAATACTTGTTTGGGGACGTGGTGTCGTGCTGCCTGGAAAAAAAAAAGTGCTGCAACTTGATTATCACATGCTGGTGTAATAACATGACTCCTAACGCAAACAACAGCAGCTTTAAGAGGATAGGTTATTTCTTCTCCCAGTACTTCCTGCTGCATTCCCTCTGGCAGACGGAGGTGTAGCGCTTGATGCCGGCTCACGTGGATCTGCTGTCCATATGGGAAGAGATCCTTTGTCCTATTTTGTACACATTCACTGCCTTCTCAAACAGCCTTCGGGGCAGCATAAAACAATGGTGTACTGTCGGCATTCAGAGCGACTGCTGATTGGTTTGACATTTGCAGAGTTCAAGGGCTACTCATTTGAATAGCTGTTATAATGAAATGATGGGAGGAAAAACACACCCAGGTTTTTTTTGGGGTTTTTTTTTTACAAATGAGCCAAAATGGCACAGCTTTATGATTTTTTCCAGTACAAGATAATCACGCGGCAATAATGCTTTACTGATCTTTGTTTTAATTCAAGGTAAAGGTCAGAGTGCTGTGACCTGATGAGCTGTTCCACATTGCAGTGGTGTTGTTTTTCTACAGCCAGACACCTCGCTGAGAGAAGGAACAGCTGACTCTACTCCGGGTGTTTGTTTTTGTTTTCCATGTTTAAAGGCTGCCGTTGGCTTCCACCACCACAAAGCGAGATGACAACAGAAGTCGTGGATGTTCACTTTACTTGAAGGTCCATTCATCAGCTCAGGGCAGGAATGCATCTTCCTGTCAACGCAGGGGGATGAATCAGCGCTGTTGCAGCACGAACCACGAGGGTTAAAAAGGGGAAGGAACATTTGTGGTAATGTGCAATTCTTGATTTCAGAGTCTCACAGTCTGAAACTTTTGAGCTGTAATGCCATGACGGAGTTTTTGCCGCAGTGTAGAAGGCTGAAGACACAGGGAGCCAATTTGGAGCAATGCATGATTTGGATGCCTCCTCCATATCGAGCAACATCCCCTGGAAACCGAAGCTCCCTGCCGAGCGCCTGCTGGTAGCCCATGCATATTTCATGAAATCAGAAGCTGATTAACTGAATGGGTGCAAATAGTTGCATTCAACAAAACAATCACTAACATAAAGAAAAATCCTTTTTTTTATTTGTAATCCTGGCGGAATGAAGATTTACAGGTACATAAGGCATGGCCACACAATCTGCTGACCTCTGCTTTTCAGACATACAAAACGCATTAAACTTGTTTAATAACATGATACACAAACACGGGCAAATATAAGTCCCACCTTCCAACCAACCGCCCCACCTCCTACTTTACCTATAGCCCAAAAAAACAACCAATATATAGATTTGCTGTGTCAGTTTGTGATATTTTGATTAAGTACAAATTTATTCACAAAAAAGTACCACGTAAGAATCACATCACCTAAAATATTTCAAGTATTAAACTACATCTGGACACAGGGCCAAGACAGCTCTTCAAGATCAGTCCAGTTATTCTTATTCTCAAAAACAAATTGTGATTCATCGAATTACTGCAAAGTAATTGCATAGTAACTGGCCACAGGGAGCTTTGGAGCCCCTTGAGGGTCTGGGTGCCCACTTTGCCCAGTTGGTAATCCAGCCTAGGCACCTTTAGCATTCTTTCCGTCATGTTTCTATCAACCTGATGAGTGTAAGTCCAATATTGACTCTCCTTTGAGCTCCGTTTTGAGCCGCATGAGCTCCTGAGGAAAACATGTTTCTTAAGCTGCTAGATGCTCCACTATGTTCCCCAGCTAGTCGCTAACTCTGTCGGTAACGTTGCGAGCTATAAAATCCAAAACACAAAAGACGCAGAATAAGGTTCCATACAGCTGAGGGGAGCTGCAGTCCGGTGGTAATTCTCTATCTCTTCATCATACAAGTGACATCTTTCACGTGACACATAATTGGATCCATTGTTTATATAAAAATATTGATTAGCGCATCTTGTGGACTAAAATGGTTTTCATATGATGCACGTCACAAAATAGGAATGCTGTATAGGTTCCCATTTTATCTTTCATGCATGAACCACATGAACCACAACAATAATCTTTTTTCACTTTTTGACTATTTTGTTCGACTCCATACAGACAAAAACCACTCGGCCAGTTTTAAGCTTGCCCTAAATGCTGAGTACCCCTCTCACTTGTTCATTCCTTAGTATCAACAACATGCTATTAATCTCAATCAGTGCATGGAGGATAAAAGTCTCCAGCATCCTGTTGACTGGCACAGGCAGCAATCAGAGCCTGTCAAAGCCCCATTCTTTGCTCTCTCTGCTCCGTCCAAACATACCGTGCTGCCAAACAAGACGTGTCAGCCAGTAACCAAGATAAGCTTACACGCTGACAAATACAGACGAGGAATTATGACCCTCGTTTGCCCGATTTGGCAAGTTTTATTCGGCCAAACAGGTTCAGATTTGGTTTTGTGAGTCACTGTCTTTAATTAATCTAAGTGGAAAGTTTCATTCCATTTTGTACAGCACAACAGCCCGGGGGCAAAACGGTGATCAAGGCATTAAGCTTTTGTTTATCCGCCCAGGTAACGGTTTCGATTTAACTTGGGCCTTAATGCTGGTGCATGTGCAGCCCATTCTCAGACAGACATTAAATATGTCTCAAGAGGCAAATACAGATGGAACGCAGCATGGGTTAGGTCTATGTAGCGTTCAACTGAGTCTTTTAAAGTCTTAATTTCAGCACATATTATTCTTATAAAGCAGTCCACTGACAGTGTGCTTTGCATTTGCTTTTCAAAAGAGACCTTGGTTGCCTGACCCAGTGTTAAGAGAATCAGCGACACGGGGCAGGGCCGCTCTGTCCCCTACAGTGCCGGGCTAATGGAGATTCCAGAGCACGACACCACCCACTTCCTTTTCTCTCTTCAGGGTTCATTTTTGCCGTGCACTCCTCAGATAACCCTGCAGGCTGAGGAACATGTTACGCTCGCTCCGGTTCGAGCCTATGGAGCAGAGCACTAGAGACAATATTTTCTATTTTTGCAGAAATAGGCATGTTTCTGTGCTGTTAGCAGAAAGAATCAGTGATGCTACATTGATGCTTTGACCAGGTACTCACTTCTCCTGTATATTATTAACTGCAGACGATATACATTCAGTACCTCATTGTCCTGTGTTCTGCAGGAAATATGAATTTGCAGGCGAGCTGGTGCCAGAAGTTAATTGTAACATGCTGCACATATCATAGTCGTTCACAGAGAGGCAGATATTTCCAGAACCTTTAGTCTCCCAGTCAGTCAATGATGGGAAAAAATGTTCCCAGAATATTCTATTTATACTTTCAATACACATTACCGTCTGAATATAGTTAGTCTGGAAGTAATTTCATCCATTTATTCACCAACAACACACTGACTGAATCAAGAACATTCCACTGTTTCACTGTAGTTTACCCCCACACCCCCCCCCCCCACCTCCCCCCCCCCC